>JBAMCF010000238.1:0-11416 GCA_037075285.1 Drosophila lutescens | reverse complement strand
CAAGAGAACGCTATAGTCGGGTGCCCCGACAATCAGATACCCGTTACTCAGGTAAAGGGTGTGCGAGGGAGATGGAGATAGAAACTTTGAACACGCATAACTTTTTAACGAATGGTCCGATTTGAAAAATTTCTTCTACATTTCGATAGGTATTGATAAACACAATAAAACTGCATTTTTACTTTTCCGAAATATTGAAATTTTTAAAATCGTATATAAGCGATTGTGGGCGTTAGAGGGGGCGTGGCACCTTTTTGAAACAAACTTGCGCTGCGTAGGAACTCCTAGAATCTGCATGCAAAACGCCAATCTTCTAGCTTTTATAGTTTCCGAAATCTCAGCGTTCATACAGACAGACAGACGGACAGACGGACAGACAGACAGACGGACAGACAGACGGACAGACGGACATGGCCAGATCGACTCGGCTAGTGATCCTGATCAAGAATATATATACTTTATGGGGTCGGAAACGCTTCCTTCTAGCTGTTACATACTTTTGCACGAATACAATATACCCTTTTACTCTACGAGTAACGGGTATAACAAGAGAGAACGCTATAGTCGGGTTGGTGTCCCGACTATCTAATACCCGTCACTCAGCTAAAGGGAGTGCGAACGCTGTACTCGGGTTGGTGTCCCGACTATCTATTGGGGCTAAAGGGAGTGCGAGGGAGATAGATATATAAACAATTTTGATTGCGTATAACTTTTTAATGAATGGTCCGATTTGAAAAATGTCTTCTACATTTCGATAGGTATTAATAAACACTATAAAATTGAGTTTATATATTTTTAAAATCTTAAAAGATGTGGCCTCCAGACACATTTGAAAATCGTTTATGGCGATTGTGGGCGTTAGGGGAGGCGTGGCACCTCGATGAAACAAACTTGCGCTGCGTAGGAAGCCCAAGAATATGTGTGTGAAATCTCAACCTTCTAGCTTTTATAGTTTCCGAGATCTCAGCGTTCATACAGACAGACAGACAGACGGACAGACAGACGGACAGACGGACAGACGGACATGGCTAGATCGACTCGGCTAGTGATCCTGATCAAGAATATATATACTTTATGGGGTCGGAAACGCTTCCTTCTAGCTGTTACATACTTTTGCACGAATACAATATACCCTTTTACTCTACGAGTAACGGGTATAATAATTCTTTACAGAAAATGACAATTTTAATTTTACAACTCCTACTGGTTACCATATGCAGCACTGAAATAATTGACTATACCAATAACGAATACTTACTACTCAAAGACGAGAAGGATGTGATGACTTATGAGACATACGAAGACTTGTTTCATATTACCACTTACAAATAAATCTACAAATTCTGATATCGAATGGGAAATAGCTCAAAGCCTTAATATAATTCAAATTCTTTTAATTCAACTTTTGCCCTCAAGAAATAAAATGAATTAATGAATTAGGGACACTTTGGAAATGGATATCAGGAACTCCTGATCATGATGATTTTATGAAAGTAGAAAATAAAATTAACGACTTAATCATAAACAATAATAAACAACTAGTAATAAATTCCAAAATGTTTTCAGAAATTGAGTTAATTTCAAAAACCCTTAACACCATAATCTTTAACAACAAGCGATTTTGAAAAAGCACCGTTTGCAATTAATAACGTTTGATTTACAAAATTTAATTGACACTATCACTATAGCCAAAATAGACATTTTTAATACAAAATTTTAAACGAAAATGGTATAAAAGAAATATTTAAACATGAACAAAAACCAGTTGTACTCTCAGATCTTTTAGACATCTGAACATTTAAAATAATAAAAAACCAAGATCTACTTATAATATATATAAAATATCCTATAATAAATTGTATATGTAACCTTTATACCTCAAAAGCCATTTCACAACCTAATGGAAAATTAATAATAGATGATAAGGTAGCGTATTGTAATGGAATATTTTATAAGATAACAAATTTAAAAAACAGAAGTATTTAATAATTATTGTACACTTTCAAAAGATAATTCATATTTTATTAACTTACTTAACGGCAAAAAGGCAAACTGTTCCAAAATTAGAGAAAAATATCGAAATTTCGAAATTTTAAACGATGGCGCAATTTTAAAACCAGGAAAAAATATTGTAAATAAAACAGAATTAAATACGCCTTTCTAATCCTATTCAATGACACAGTTTATATAAACAATATTAAATACATAAATGAAAAAAACAAAATGTTAGATTACATATACCAATATAAATACAACAACTTCGAAATTTCAAATTATATACTATCAGACAACCCTGAACTAAGTATGGGTAATATTAATATCTTAAACCCATCAATTCAATTCGGAAACACACAACTACCTCTAACACTAATTTTATTAATCTTTATAATCTTAATTTTGATAACTGGATTATTGTATAAAACAAGAACAAACATTCTTAATACTTTTACAAAAATATTCACCCCGAAACCAAAAGAAAAAAGTTCCGAAATTTCACAGGAAAATAATGAAATAGAAAGAAACATAGTGTTGGGGCGGGGGTGGCTTGATAGTAGAAGGTGCTTGTGTTCCAGGGAAATGCGGCGAAAATCCGCGCGGAAATATGTATTGAAAACACGGTGGAAAACTTCGGGTTATTACGCGACGTGCGTGTGTTTATTGGTACACTTGGAAATATGAACTACTTATTCCTAGCTTATCTTAGAAGCTCTAGAGCGGAGCGGAGAGTTGCGGGAGAATTGGAGAGGGAGAGCGAAGGGCGAGCGAGCGAGATGTGGACATCTGGAGAAAACTGCCGCTCGACACTGCCTCCCGAAATTAAACGCCCTTTTGGCGTGAACATTCTCCCCCCCCCCTTGCGAGGACCACCGTAGCAAAACATCAGAAGTTTCCGCGGGATAGCGGGGAGCGAGCGTCGACGTGTAGAAGAGTGTGGTGGGCCTTTCCACACTTCTGGCAGAGATTACCACTAGGGCAAGAGTCCTGGGAATGATCGTGGGCCAAGCAATATGTACTTCCTGGATCCTTTTCTGGGCGCTAAGCTGTAGAAAACGGTGGCATTTCCGTAGCGGATGGATTTTGAGGCAGACGGACGGACTTTGGAAATGTGCGCTGAAAAGGACGCAATCCTCTGAGGAATTGAGGCGGACACTGGTGCTGCAGGTGTGGATGGAACGGAAGCCATTGTAGAAGTGTTGCTTGGGTTCAACAGCGTGTGATGCCGACTTTGGCAAGTAAAACAAAAGTAAGCGCTTGTGCAATCCTGGAACTGGTGGTTGCTCGCAAAGCAATTGGAGCACAACTGTTTTTTTTGGATATGGTCTGAACGATCATTCACCGTTAATTGTAGGAAGCGTGGACATATACGCGCGGGGTGGTTCTTCTTGGAACATAGATCGCAAACATTGGGTATCGGAACTACCCTTGTAGTGAAGGACTTTATTTTTGGAAGTTCTGCCAATCGAGCTGTGGCTTTGGACGGAACTTGGAGTGAACTAGCAGACCGGATGCTATCGACGGCCTCTAGGGTTTGGTGGCGTTCAGTCAAAAAAGAATCAAGCTCTCGCCAAGTTGGAAGCTCGGCTTTATATTTAATGGAGTGCTCCCATAATGAGAGCGTGAGCTTTGGTAGCTTCGTTGAGCACATGTAGACGAGGATAGGGTCCCAATTCTCAATATTAATGCCGGATAATTGTAAGGAAGTTAAGCAACCTGGAATAGTGCTTTGAATTTCCTTTAAGGCTGCTCCAGATTCTTGTGCTTTGGTTTGACATTGAAAAAAGTTTTAAGGTGGCTGTTCACTTGCAATCGCTTATTTTCGAAACGCTCAGTTAGATTTGTCCAAGCTGAGCGGAAGCCATCATTGGTAAGTGGGGACTTTGAAACTATTGAATGAGCTTCGCCACTAGTTTTGGCATTTAAATGATACAGCTTTTCAAAAGGCGTGAGACTCGGATTGTCTATGTAGATCGCCGTGAAAAGGTCCCGGAAAGTCGGCCAGCGAAGATAATCGCCTGAGAAAATCTCCGTATCGATCGGAGGAAGCTGACAGCCAAACGAAATGTAGTCTTGGGGAGACGATGCTGGAGGTTGAGATGATTTGGGGGAGCCCTGTTGTATTTGCTCGAGGATCTGAGCGGCAAATCTTTCGTATATAGTATACGTTTCGTTGCACTTCGCTTTAAGAATGGATTTGGTGTCTGCAGCGCTGTTACCTGCAGCCACAATGCACTCAGAGCATGTGTCATATGCGTCCTTTACTGTTTGCCATACGGAGCTGACGTGCTCGCGACGGATTTCACAAGCTGATAACGTTGGTGTGGGTGCACCCGGAAAGTTTAATGTGGCTTCAAAGTGGCTGAGAGTGTCAGCTATAGCAATAAATTTATTAAGAGCGGATTTAGGCCTCTAGGGTTTGGTGGCGTTCAGTCAAAAAAGAATCAAGCTCTCGCCAAGTTGGAAGCTCGGCTTTATATTTAATGGAGTGCTCCCATAATGAGAGCGTGAGCTTTGGTAGCTTCGTTGAGCACATGTAGACGAGGATAGGGTCCCAATTCTCAATATTAATGCCGGATAATTGTAAGGAAGTTAAGCAACCTGGAATAGTGCTTTGAATTTCCTTTAAGGCTGCTCCAGATTCTTGTGCTTTGGTTTGACATTGAAAAAAGTTTTAAGGTGGCTGTTCACTTGCAATCGCTTATTTTCGAAACGCTCAGTTAGATTTGTCCAAGCTGAGCGGAAGCCATCATTGGTAAGTGGGGACTTTGAAACTATTGAATGAGCTTCGCCACTAGTTTTGGCATTTAAATGATACAGCTTTTCAAAAGGCGTGAGACTCGGATTGTCTATGTAGATCGCCGTGAAAAGGTCCCGGAAAGTCGGCCAGCGAAGATAATCGCCTGAGAAAATCTCCGTATCGATCGGAGGAAGCTGACAGCCAAACGAAATGTAGTCTTGGGGAGACGATGCTGGAGGTTGAGATGATTTGGGGGAGCCCTGTTGTATTTGCTCGAGGATCTGAGCGGCAAATCTTTCGTATATAGTATACGTTTCGTTGCACTTCGCTTTAAGAATGGATTTGGTGTCTGCAGCGCTGTTACCTGCAGCCACAATGCACTCAGAGCATGTGTCATATGCGTCCTTTACTGTTTGCCATACGGAGCTGACGTGCTCGCGACGGATTTCACAAGCTGATAACGTTGGTGTGGGTGCACCCGGAAAGTTTAATGTGGCTTCAAAGTGGCTGAGAGTGTCAGCTATAGCAATAAATTTATTAAGAGCGGATTTAGCTAAGGATGCCATTTCGAACAGGGAATTTAAATTTAGGCGCAACAAAAATAAAATAACAAAAAAAAAAAAAAAAAAAAAAACAACGCCGGAGAGTGCAGACGTGTTTTGCGCGAGCTCCGGAAAAAGCAGCTTAAAAGTGAAAAATATATAACTAAAAATACTGGAGTAGCGTAATAAAGGCAATCCTATTGCAAAAAACATTCATAATAATTGGTGCTATGTATAAACTAGTGCTAAGTTATTAAAAAAACTAAGAAGTGCCACGAGTAATAGCTCAATGAGCGGCGATTCAAAAAATGCTCCGTAGACCAGAGAAACAGTTATGTCTCTTATTTCTCAACCCGTGATGTACAAGAGAGAGAACTTCTTCAAAGAGCAACTCAGCCCAACTGACCATTGACAGTGCGAGTGCACGGTCTTGTTCCCCCGCCCTACTCACACTCACACCAACTTCCACTCCATGGAGCTTGCAGTGTAGAACCCCACCCCCAGCTTCGACTCACTGCTCACCAGCCACGAGCACTGCAACCTCGTTAATTTCTGCAACCGCAGCCACTGCAACAACAACATCAACGGTCTCCGTAACCAACAACGCGATTTCGAATGCGTTAGCAACTTCTGCAGCGCCGAATAAAACTACAAAGACAATTGTAAGTACGAGTGCCAATAACGGCAATACCAAACAACAACAAGTCGGTCGGGCTATACAGACTGGCATGGATCGCTACATCCAAATCAAACGGAAGCTAAGCCCGCAAAATAAAATGGTAGGAAATAAACCAAAACAAAATTGCCCTAATAAAGGCAGCGAACAACCAGGGGCATCTAGTAATAACAGATTCGCCCTGTTGTCGGATATTGAAAATATTCAATCCGAGACTGGACAGGCTGCACAAAAGAAGCCAAAGCCCCCACCAATTTACATAAGGGAACAGAACTCAAATGCCCTAGTAAAGAAAATTGTTGCGCTGGTCGGGAATGACAACTTTTATGTTACTCCTCTTGTCAAAGGGAATATACACGAAACAAAGCTTCAAGCTAAAACTGAAGATCAATTCAGAGCTGTAACCAAATACCTAGACGAGGCTAAGAAACCCTACTACACGTACCAGCTCAAGAGTAGCAAGGGCTTGCAAGTAGTGTTAAAGGGCATAGAGCCAGACGTATCTAAAAATGAGATAATAGAGGCTCTGAAAGAAAAAGGCTTTCTCGCAAAAAATATTATAAATATTATCAACAGAAATAAAAAGCCGCAACCACTCTTTAAGGTCGAACTGGAGCCAGATAGCAGAGCCTTGAAAAAAAATGAAGTGCACCCGATCTACAAATTGCAATTCCTGTTGCATAGAAGGATTACTGTTGAAGAACCGCATAAGCGAAATGGTCCGCTGCAATGCACCAACTGCCAAGAGTATGGACACACCAGAAACAACTGCGGGCTTCGATCAGTCTGCGTAGCTTGTGGAGGCTTACACAACTCCGAACCGTGCCCTGCAAGCAAAGAAGACCCAAGGACGAAGAAATGCGCTAACTGTGGAGACAACCATACCGCAAACTACAGAGGCTGCCCGGTCTATAAAGAGTTAAAGAGTCGGTTACAACAAGCTAAGAATGCACGCTCCCAGAATGCACAAAATGTATACGTGCAATCCCAAGCCACACCTGATGTTTTCTTTGCGAAAGCAGCCAGATCTTCATTTGGGCCCCTCAACACAGAGTTTCATACGCCAGTGCCCTAGAAACAGGACTCGCCAATCAGACAGGGTTCCCACAAGCTCAATGCTCTGAGCAAAATATAATAACACCTCAGCATTCAATAGGACAAACACCAAACAGCATCCAAACCATGATGCTGTCCTTACAAAAGGGTATGATGGAATTTATGTCCTTTATGAAAACAACAATGGATAACCTAATGCAAAATCAAAACCTTTTAATAAAATTGCTCACATCCCAACAATCTAAATAATCAATGTCTTGTCTTCGAATATCCATGTGGAATGCCAATGGCGTTTCACGGCACAAACTTGAAATAACTCAATTCCTCAATGAAAACCAAATAGATGTAATGCTGCTGGCAGAAACGCATCTCAAAAGTAAATACAACTTCCAAATAAGAGGTTATACGTCATACTGCACAGATCACCCGGACGGTAAGGCTCACGGAGGAACTGGAATCTTAATCAGGGAACGCATTAAGCACCACTTTCACCAGAGGTTTGCAACAAATTATTTGCAGACTACATCTATAAAACTACAAGCAGGCAACGGCAGCATCACTGTAGCCGCTGTCTATTGCCCACCGCGTTTTACGATAACTGAAGAGCAATTCTTGGACTTCTACAATTCACTCGGAGATCGCTTTATAGCAGGAGGAGACTACAACGCCAAGCACACGCACTGGGGATCAAGACTCGTCACCCCCAAAGGAAGACAACTGTATAAAGCAATTATAAATTTGAGCAACAAACTCGACTATGTCTCCACTGGCAGCCCCACATATTGGCCAGCTGACCCCAGAAAACTCCCGGACTTAATTGACTTCGCTGTGACCAAGAACATCCCAAGAAATTTAGTAAGCGCCAAATCGCTATCGGACTTATCATCGGACCACTCGCCTGTTTTAATAACTCTCCTTCAAAGCCCGAAAGTAATCGAGCACCCCCTCAGGCTGACCTCGACTAGAACTAACTGGCTAAATTACAAAAAGTACGTAAGTTCCCACATTGAATTATTACCACAGTTAAACATAGAGAACGACATCGACTTCTGTGCTGATGCCCTGGAGTCAGTACTCGTGGCAGCAGCCAAAATCTCAACAACAGAAGAGACAATCGTCCGTAGCAACCAATACAAAACTAATCTGCAAATCGAACAACTGGTTCGGGAAAAACGACGTCTACGACGCGCTTGGCAATCCTGCAGATCGCCCCATTCGAAGCAGCTCTATAATGAAGCCACCCGCAGGCTCACCAAAACCCTCAAGCAAGAAGAGGAGCTTGCGCAGCGCCGGTACATCGAGAAACTGTCGCCGACCAGTACAAAGCATCCTTTGTGGAGAGCTCACCCAAATTTAAGCTCTCCGATAGAATCAGTCACTCCGATTAGAAACTCCTCAGGTACTTGGGCCCGCAGTGACGAAGACAGAGCCGAAACACTTGCTTTACACCTACGAAATGTCTTTCAGCCAAACCCTGCAACAAATTCATTTGCCTACCGTCGCCGTCAATTCGAATTGAAACTGAGACGGAGCCAATTCTGATCCAACCAAACGATGTTGCAAAAGTCATCAGCGAGCAATTGAAACCAAAAAAGGCCCCAGGCGGTGATCTAATAACTCCCAAAATGCTAATTGAACTCCCAAACTGTGCAGTTGAGGTCGTTTGTAAACTCTTTAACGGGATTACACGACTTGGCTACTTCCCAAAAAAATGGAAAAAATCGGTAATCATAATGATCCCAAAGCCGGGAAAAGATCACACAATACCAGCTTCATACAGACCGATAAGCTTACTCTGCTCGAAAAATGCCTTTTGACGCGCATAGTCCCATATCTGAAAGAGCACAACGTCATCCCGGCACATCAATTTGGCTTTCGAGAAAGCCATGGAACAATAGAGCAAGTCAACAGACTAACAATGGAAATACGGTCTGCATTCGAATATCGGGAATATTGCAGTGCGGTATTCCTTGACGTTGCACAGGCTTTCGATCGAGTCTGGCTTGATGGCCTTAGGCACAAAATCAGAACTATTCTGCCGGAAAACACTCACAGGATACTTGAATCGTACCTTTTCAACAGAGAATTCGCCGTGAGATGCAACACTACAACATCCGACGATTACACAATAGAGGCTGGAGTTCCCCAAGGTAGCGCACTTGGTCCAACTCTATTTCTCCTTTACACCGCAGATATCCCCACGAACGACCGGCTAACTACCTCCACATTCGCAGACGATACCGCGATCATAAGTCGGTCCAAATGCCCAATTCAGGCAACAGCACTACTAGCTGATCATCTCGTGACAGTGGAGAGGTAAATGCGCAAAAGTGTAAACACATAACGTTTACTCTAAACAGACAAACGTGTCCCCCGCTAACTCTGAATAACACTCCACTTCCACAAGCTGACGATGTAACGTACCTTGGCGTTCATCTAGACAGGAGACTTACATGGCGGAAACATATCGAAGCTAAGAAAATTCATCTAAAACTAAAATCCAATAGCCTCCATTGGCTCTTAAATGCTCGCTCCCCCCTCTGCCTGGACTTCAAGGTCCTGCTCTACAATTCAACGCTTAAGCCAGTCTGGACTTACGGCTCCCAGTTGTGGGGAAACGCGAGCAACAGCAACATCGACATTATCCAGCGAGCACAATCAAAAATCCTGCGAACAATCACTGGGGCACCATGGTATGTTCGGAACGAAAACATCCACAGAGATCTGGGCATACCACCGGTCAAAGATGAAATATCAAAGCAGAAAGCGGCCTACCATAACAAGCTTACACTGCATCCAAATAACCTCGCAAGGAACCTAACACGGGTTTCGAACAGAACTCGTCTTCATCGAAACGAGCCCAGCAATAAATATTAGGGCCCGTTAGTCTAAATTCAGTCTACGTGACTGTAAGTTAAGTTATATTCTTAAGATTTGATACACTTATTGTTAGTCTCATATAGAGAAGATTCAATAAATAAAGCAAATATATTAAAAAAAAAAAAATAAATAAATAATTGGGAGGATCAGGGTTAATACCTTGAAACCGGGGAATTTCTTGGAATTTAGGAACCAATTGAAAGTCCGTAAGGATATACGGTCACACTGGATTGTGTGAAGGAAATTGTGTGGAAATGTATTTTATGGAATTTAAAATTTTAAGGAATAGTTCTGAACGGAAATATTTAAGTTGGGCGCAAAAATATAAATTAAACTAGCTATACCCGGAGCGACTTCGTTCGCTTAAAATTAGTTTGGAGTACGGTTGTCAGGACTTTATGTTTTTTTATTAGCTCGTTTTTTGAAAACCTTTGTGTAAAACCCTTTTTAGAAGATCCTTCAGGGGCGAGAATCAGAAGGCTACTGGCAGAGCTATATAATAAATGAATGTGATCTATGTAAAAGTAGTGAATTTGTATACTTTATATCAGTTACAATACTATCAATGCAATTTTAATTTGCGCACAAATGTACACTTGTTTGTAAATTGTTTCAAATTTGTTGTTTTGAATGAAACGAAAACATTTGTAAACACACGAAAAGATTGGCATCTCATACAAAAGTAGCGAAGTAACTTATTATTTTCCGATTCCACTATTGATTGATAATTATTAATTTTAAGCTCGACAAATTTTGCATTGGCTAAAAGGAAATTAATGTTTTTATTTGTATTTAAGCACACTTTTCCCGCTCTCCGCTTTGTGCGTGTCGCCTAAATTCACCGATCAGTGCAAGCCCTCCTGCTAACTTACGCTCTTAAATCCGAACGTTGTAGCTTGCTGCTCTTGATTCCGCTGCTCTCCACGTCGTTGCCTTAATCTTTCGCCGCTCTTACTTTGCTCTGCATAGTGACCTGAGTGCATTCAAAAATGAGTCTATCCTGCTCAGCCAAAAAATGCGAGTTCAACGGCGTTATCGCTGGCGAAACTTATTTGTTGTGCTGGCTATGCGAGAATACTGCGCATTGTAAGTGCGCCGGTGTCGGCGTACATGGTCGTATTGGGGATCTTATTTCCAAAAGAATTGGATTTCTTTGGACCTGCTCCGCGTGCCGTGAGATTACGGACGAGATGCGTTCCTTCATGCGGCAAACTCGTACTGGCTTCAGGGAGATCAAGAAGCTGTTTAGTCACCTTCACGAGAAGCTGATAGCCGTTAAGTCCCAGTTTAATGGGCTAAAAATAATCAAGGAAACTCCAACAAAGCTTTCTTCTCCTCCAACTGGCCAATTAATGAACCACCTTACTCCTACTATTCCACCCTCATCCATGAGGGATCCTGGCTCCTCCAATAGCTCACTAATGTACGCTTCATTAGTTTCTGCCAACGCCAGTGAAAACGATAAAAACTACGTATCCTCGAATAACCTTGTGCCGCCACTGCCGGGTCCTTTATTATTGTGCCCAC
>JBAMCF010000237.1:0-324179 GCA_037075285.1 Drosophila lutescens | reverse complement strand
ACTTTGTTCTACCCATCAATACCTATCAAACTCAGTAAAGTTTGTTTAAATCGGACTGTCCAATCAAAAGATATTGGCAATCTTAGGTACTTGTCTTGCCATGTTCGTCCGTAGCCATGTTCGACCGCTATTTTCAGATATAAACTCGATTTTCTCGAAAACTACAAGAGATAGACAAAAAGTTTATTTGGCAACTTTGTTCTACTCATCAATACCTATCAAACTCAGTAAAGTTTGTTTAAATCGGACTGTCCAATCAAAAGATATTGGCAATCTTAGCTACTTGTGTTGCCATGTTCGTCCGTAGCCATGTTCGACCGCTATTTTCAGATATAAACTCGATTTTCTCGAAAACTACAAGAGATAGACAAAAAGTTTATTTGGCTACAAGAGATAGACAAAAAGTTTATTTGGCAACTTTGTTCTACTCATCAATACCTATCAAACTCAGTAAAGTTTGTTTAAATCGGACTGTCCAATCAATACCTATCAAACTCAGTAAAGTTTGTTTAAATCGGACTGTCCAATCAAAAGATATTGGCAATCTTAGCTACTTGTGTTGCCATGTTCGTCCGTAGCCATGTTTGTCCGTTTTTCCAGATATAAACTCGATTTTCTCGAAAACTACAAGAGATAGACAAAAAGTTTATTTGGCAACTTTGTTCTACTCATCAATACCTATCAAACTCAGTAAAGTTTGTTTAAATCGGACTGTCCAATCAAAAGATATTGGCAATCTTAGGTACTTGTCTTGCCATGTTCGTCCGCTTTTTTCAGATATAAACCCGATTTTCTCGAAAACTACAAGAGATAGACAAAAAGTTTATTTGGCAACTTTGTTCTACTCATCAATACCTAGCAAACTCTGCAAAGTTTGTTTTAATCGGACTGTCCAATCAAAAGATATTGGCAATCTTAGCTACTTGTGTTGCCATGTTCGTCCGTAGGCATGTTCGACCGCTATTTTCAGATATAAACTCGATTTTCTCGAAAACTACAAGAGATAGACAAAAAGTTTATTTGGCAACTTTGTTCTACTCATCAATACCTATCAAACTCAGTAAAGTTTGTTTAAATCGGACTGTCCAATCAAAAGATATTGGCAATCTTAGCTACTTGTGTTGCCATGTTCGTCCGTAGGCATGTTCGACCGCTATTTTTAGATATAAACTCGATTTTCTCGAAACCTACAAGAGATAGACAAAAAGTTTATTTGGCAACTTTGTTCTACCCATCAATACCTATCAAACTCAGTAAAGTTTGTTTAAATCGGACTGTCCAATCAAAAGATATTGGCAATCTTAGCTACTTGTCTTGCCATGTTCGTCCGTAGCATGTTCGACCGCTATTTTCAGATATAAACTCGATTTTCTCGAAAACTACAAGAGATAGACAAAAAGTTTATTTGGCAACTTTGTTCTACTCATCAATACCTATCAAACTCAGTAAAGTTTGTTTAAATCGGACTGTCCAATCAAAAGATATTGGCAATCTTAGGTACTTGTCTTGCCATGTTCGTCCGTAGCCATGTTTGTCCGTTTTTTCAGATATAAACTCGATTTTCTCGAAAACTACAAGAGATAGACAAAAAGTTTATTTGGCAACTTTGTTCTACTCATCAATACCTATCAAACTCAGTAAAGTTTGTTTAAATCGGACTGTCCAATCAAAAGATATTGGCAATCTTAGGTACTTGTCTTGCCATGTTCGTCCGCTATTTTCAGATATAAACTCGATTTTCTCGAAAACTACAAGAGATAGAAAAAAGTTTATTTGGCAACTTTGTTCTACTCATCAATACCTAGCAAACTCTGCAAAGTTTGTTTTAATCGGACTGTCCAATCAAAAGTGTAGTAGTCTGAGTATCTGGTCACCTTAATCCCGATAAATCTCTCGATTGTAATTGTTAAGCTAACATTAAGAATAACATGATCTGTAAACAAGCCCAATGTTAGACATTCTGAGTACACGAGTTGAATAAAGGAGACGTGTCTTGAACGAAACCGCGTGTGACTGTAAAACAAAGCCTCTCACAAATTCAGAAGTGGTTCAAATCTACGCAATGGACAACATAAACTTTAACTCGGTTGTTCAGTTAAAAAGATGGCTTTTCGCGTTGGGAATGCCAACTCAAGGCTTTAAGGCCGAACTGATGGCTCGCCTTGCGCGTGTTCCTCTTGAAGAGCGCGGCCAAGCACCACGTCAAGACGCCAACCGAAACCCTGGAGAAGATCAAGACGCCAACCGAAACCCTGGAGAGGACCAAGACAACGCCTCCGCCCAAGAACTTAAAGGCGCCGAGGGCAAAGAACCGGAGAACGCACCAGCGCACAGTGGCCGATTTGGCTGTTTTAGCTTAATAAATGGAATATCATAAAAAATAACTATAATTTTACCAAGTTTGAAATTTTTATGGAATGTCAACCCAAAAAGGAATAAAATTTAGCACTTTAAAAAATTTTTTTTTTATTTTTTATTTTTAAATAAAAAATTTTTTTTTAGTTTTTTTTTTTTAAGTGAGTGTTTATTTTGTTTTTAAAGATGTTATTTAAACCTATTTCAATTTTCCGATTCTGAATCGGAATTTTCTTGTTGTATATTGTAGTCCAAAAGTAAATTTTGACCTTCAATATCAAAAGAAACTTGTTTGCTCGAGTTATTGGCCGAACTTTTGCTTAAACTTGTTATTACTGGATCCGACGTTACTAACAATAAGTGCAAAAGAGACTCCATTGTGTTAGACCGCGAGTTTTTGCGCGTATGTTTCAAGCGAAAATTTCTTAAATCTTTGTTTCGGGCTTCTAAGGCTTCTTCTGACAACATCCCGATTGGAAGTGGTACATTTTTGATAATATCCGCTCCGTGAATAAAAATCTTGTGCACTGAGGATGGCATGTAAAACCACGGTTATTCTTTAACAAAAATGCGTGCAGTTTCGAAAGCATATTCGCGAAATCTCGGAATGTTAATGGTGTATCCATACAGCGCAAAATCAGTGAAAACCTTTTTATTAGCTCCTGGTTCACCCCGGTTATTTTTGCAGACAAAATGTAGTTTTCAAAAAATCGCCGAGCCGTATTCCCACTGTTAGTGTTTCCAGAACCTTGCATTGGAATATCAACCAATAATGCCATTTCATTTAGATTTACTATGGTTTTATCTGAGCCCCTTACTTGCCACTTTTTAATGGGTAGCCGATAACCAATGTGTAGCATACATTCAAAGCAACGAATCCAACAGTGTAAAGTAGATAGTCCGAATTTGAGTAAATCATTTTGCATTGGCAAATTGTTATTGGAGTCTAGGTCATTCATTATTTTAGGAGTAGCCTTACAAATGCCGCATGTTTGTGAAGATGAGTTAGCAATTACGCTAAACACTTTTCCGTCGATCATTGTCAGCTCCAATTTGTGGCTAACTTGAAACCGGCTCAATCTCGTAGGTACAATTCTAAAAATCTGCGCCTGTATGTTCTCTATTTCGGCTTGTACCAACTCAGTAGACTCTTTTGCGAACATTATTTTAAGCGGTCTACAATAACGAGTCGATGATGGGCGAGGATTTTGCCAAATAATGTCATTACCCAATTTCAATTGTAAAGGCACAATACAAATGAAAAACACATGTTTTAAGGTGTGGATCCAAGAAGCTTTGGCGGTAGGTCGCGTGTCCGGAACTTCCATCGCAACCCCATTTCGACAAGAACGTCAAATTTTCATATTTGTCATCAGTCAATGAAATTTTGCTAATTGCATCGGGATGGGCCTCCACAATCCGAGCTATGGTATGGTCTAACATATCTTGCAATGGAACTTCTGCACAACATTCGGCCGCTTTAATTATGTTTGGATAACACCTCTTCTTTGCAGAAATCAAAACATCATATGTTGGGAAAATATTAGCATTGCGCGCCTTGGCACCAGCTTGCAAAAGCTTATATGACTTTTTGGTGTAGTCGCCATCAATGAACAAGGCTAAAGCCTCATCTGGAGTATATTTTATAGGCATCTCTTTAGAAGCATCCAGACTTTTTATACCCTTGCAGAGGGTATTATGATTTCAGTCAGAAGTTTGCAACGCAGTGAAGGAGACGTTTCCGACCCCATAAAGTATATATATTCTTGATCAGCATCACTAGACGAGTCGATTTAGCCATGTCCGTCTGTCCGTCTGTCCGTCCGTCTGTCCGTCTGTTTCTACGCAAACTAGTCTCTCAGTTTTAAAGCTATCGGGCTAAAACTTTCCCAAAAGTCTTCTATCTATTGCAGGTAGTATATAAGTCGGAACGAGCCGGATCGGACAACTATATCATATAGCTCCCATAGGAATAATCGGGGGAAAAAATGCAAAAAAAATTTATCTTGGGTGTTTTTGAACCTAGAGCCTCCTACTTTTGGAAATGCCATTTTTTATCTAATTCTGAATTTCGAATAAATTTTTTTTAAAATCGGACGACTATATCATATAGCTGCCATAGAAACGATCCAAAAATTAATGGGAATATAATAGGAAATAAATTATTGCTTCGTTGGTTTTTATTGTATTCTCTTCTACTCTGGGATATGACTCTTTTTAAATATTTCCGAATTTCGATTTTAATTTTATCAAAATCGAACTACTATATCATATAGCTGCCATAGGAACGATCGGAAATAAGAGAAATAATAGGAAATTTAACATTTTTGCGATTTGTAAATTAATAGGAATGATCTGCAAGGGTATATAAGCTTCGGCTGGCCGAAACTAGCTTCCTTTCTTGTTTTTATTTTTTTAGACGAGTCTGGAACTGTGGCTACCATTGAAACTATATTGCATGCAATGCGCTTTCCAGATTTGTAAAGGCTTACACTAGCTGCTTTCATAAGCTCGGCAGAAGTGTTAGCTTCTACTAGATGCGAAACTTTTAACAATTGGTAATTTGGGTGGCAGTCAGTAAAATCCTTATTCTTTCGGGTGCAATCCAGAATAGCCAAATGTTCAGATAACCAACCCGCGTTCTTGTTCTCGAAACGCTTTATATCCCTATTCGAGTCTCTCCATCTTTTACATAGAATTTTACAAAAATTTTTAACGGTGCAATGTATAAAATTCAAATCCGTTTCAGAACATTTAGATTTGTCTAGAAAATTGTCATAAATATGCTCAACTAGTGCAGTATTCTTCTTCGTGGCGTCTGTTTCCCCATGCCATACTGCAAAAAGTGCAGCGGCTGCACAGGTGGCGATTTGCCGAGATGCTCTCGAGCAACATGAGCTTCTTGCCATCATCAGGCAGCTGCAAGCGGAAGTTGGTGCACATCGCAGTTTATTGCAGCAGGCGCAGACACGTGGCGCCACACAACAGCAACAACAACAAGCAGTTGGCAATGGTGGCAACTCCGGAGTCTCGAACATTCTGCCGCAGTCGCATGTGCATGCATCGAATGGCAACTCTGCCAGTCTGATCGTGCCACCGACCTTAAACAACAACGCATCTGGTGGCAGCACTACAAGCTTGAACGTTTCGGCAGCCTTGCAAGGCATCGCATCGGGTGGCAACACCAGCAGTATGGCAGTATTCGGATCAGCAGACAACAACAACGTTTTCAACGCCGACAGAGCCACCAGCCGGGATACATCAGCAGCATCATTGTCTTTCGCCAAAGAAGCAGCCATAGACTTTGACGAAAACATGTGTGCTCGCAACTGGGTGGAGCACCTTAAGAATATCGGACAGATATATGCATTGGCCGACGACTGCCTGAGGATGCTGTTTATTACCAAGCTTAAGGGAAAGGCACAGCTCTGGTTGCATGCCAACCCTACTAGGATGCTGGAACCTTTCGAGAGGTTATGCGAGCAGCTGATTATGGCTTTCGGGCAATTTTTCTAAGTCCGAGCAGCGTCGCAAGTTCGAGCAACGTAAATGGCAGCAAACCGAGCGTTTTGCCATGTACTTCGAGGAGAAGATGATGCTGGCCCAACCCATCAACCTGGACACAGATGAGCTGTTAGAGCAAATCATCGAAGGAGTGCCATCAGCAAACTTAAGGGATCAAGCACGCATTCAGCGATTCGCCAATCCGGAGCAATGCAGCAAGCCTTCGCAAATATCTGCCTCCCACAGATAGATGAAACCAACGCATCGAAGAAGTCATCGATGGAGGCCCCTGGGAACAACGATTTGCGCTGCAGGAACTGCAACTCCAAGGGCCATTTCGCAAAGGATTGCCGCAAGCCAAAACGGGCTCCCGGATCCTGTTTCGCATGTGGAGAAATGGGGCACTTCGTAGGACAATGCCCTCAGAGGAAGAGCGCTAGCGACAACAACAACTATGTAAGATCTATCCAAATTGGTTTTGTTCATGTTTCTAATATACCAATCATTGCAGAATGTCTCATAGACTCAGGCAGCGCGATATCTTTTATAAAACTATCCAAAGTCCCCTATGGAATACATATTAATAAAATTAGCACTCTATATTATGGTATCAATAAGAGCCAACTTAATGTAAAAGGAAAAACGTTGTGCTTTATTATGAAGAAAGAAATAAAGATTCATTTTGATTTATTAATTGTCGCTGATGAGTCCATGAGCCATGACGCAATTCTAGGAAGGGATTTCATGGATGTTTATGGATTAAGCATTAATCTAGACACCCTTGACCCTATTAAGGATAATAATTATAGTATTAACAAAAATAACTCCCTCTCTCACACCTGCAACTTGAACCTGTTGTGTGGGACGAAGGATCAACGACATGAAATGGCTGAGTTATCAGATGATTGTTGTACGGATTGCCTAACTAAAAACGAGACTGTTAAGGAACAATTGGTAGAAGAAGAGACTGTTAAGGAGAAACTGTTAGGAAATGAGACTGTTAAGGAGCAACTGTTAGGAGATGAGATTGTTATGGAGCAACTGGTTAGAGGAGAGACTGTTAAGAACCAACTGTTAGGAAATGAAACTTTTAAGGAGCAATTGTTAGGAAAACATAGCGAAAATCTTACAAAGAGCGTTTTAGAAGAAACATTTGATGAGGATATGTTAAGCATTAACGTTGTGGATAATCAATTCCCGGAATTTAGCTGTGGTGATGAAATTGACTACGAGACCAAGTGCAGGTTTATCAAGATGTTTAATACGTTATACAATACTGCAAAAAGACCAGAAATACCTTTTACGAGGTGCGAAATGAAAATTAACATAGAAAAATCGAAGCCGTTCAGTTGTTCACCTAGGCGGCTATCGTATAGTGAAAAGAATCAGCTCCAAAAAATGTTAGACGAATATCTAGGTAAAGGTATTATAAGAAATAGTGACTCGGAATATGCTTCCCCAATCGTGTTGGTAAAGAAGAAAACTGGAGATCTTAGGTTATGCATAGACTATCGCAAGCTAAATAAGGTTTTAATAAAAGACAACTATCCTCTGCCTTTAATAGATGACCTCTTGGACAAGCTAGTCAATAAAAGTGTATTTTCGAAGCTCGATCTAAAAAATGGGTATTTCCACGTATTCGTGAGCGATGATTCGATAAAGTACACGTCTTTTGTGACTCCTTTAGGACAGTTTGAATTTTTGAGGATGCCCATGGGAATAAAAAATGCTTCAGCCGTTTTTCAACGTTTCGTAAACAAAATTTTTTCCGATTTGATTAGAGAAAATAAGGTCGTTGTATACATGGATGACATAATGGTGGCTAGCACAGATATAGAGGAACATTTAAGGACTTTAAAGGAAGTATTTATTCGTTTAGTTAATAATAAGTTAGAGCTGCGGCTGGATAAATGTGAGTTTATGCAGTCAAGCATAAAATATTTAGGATTCTTCATAACTAAAGAAGGGATTAGAGCAGACGATAAAGGGCTCGATGCTATTAAAAACTTTCCGATTCCAGAAAAATTACACAACGTTCAAAGCTTTTTGGGTTTATGCTCATATTTCAGACGCTTCATAAAAGATTTTTCTGTTTTAGCCAAACCACTTTACGACATGTTAAGGAAAGACAAGGATTTCACGTTTAACGAGAAAGAGTTTAATTGTTTTTTGAGTCTTAAGAGAAAACTAATTGAGTCACCTGTCTTGGCTATTTATGATCACAGAGACGATGTCGAGTTACATTGCGATGCAAGCTCTTTAGGTTTCGGTGCAGTTTTAATGCAAAAGAAATGTGATGGAAAACTTCATCCTGTGTTCTATTTCTCAAAGCGAACGACAGAGACTGAGTCCAAGTACCACAGCTTTGAGCTAGAAACATTGGCTATCATATACGCGCTTCGTAGATTTCGAATTTACCTTCATGGAAGGCCTTTTAAGATAATAACCGATTGCAATTCTTTGACCCTCACTTTAAATAGGGTTGACCTAAATCCAAGGATCGCCCGATGGGCACTCGAGCTTCAAAATTTTGATTACGAAGTAGTTCACCGATCGGGAAATAAGATGCAGCACGTAGATGCTCTAAGTAGGTGTCATGTATTGACGGTTGAGGCAAATAGTTTTGAAGATAATCTGTTAATATGCCAATCAAAGGATCCAAACATTTTGAAGGTTAGGGACCAACTAGAGAAAAACCAGCTTAAATTGTTTGAAATGAGAAACGGGGTCGTGTATAGAAAATCGAACGACGACAGGTTATTATTTTATGTCCCCGAAGAAATGGAGAGTCATGTTTTACATAAATACCACAATGAACTTGGACACGTTGGCAGAGATAAAATGATAGACGCCATTCTAAAAACGTATTGGTTCAATAAGATGAAAGAGAAGTGCAGTAGTCACATCGAAAACTGCCTAAAATGTGTGGCATTTGCTCCAAAAACGGGGAAATCAGAAGGTTTTCTGCATAACATTCCGAAAGGAGAAAAGCCGTTCGAGTTACTGCACATAGATCACTACGGACCAGTAGATAAGGACAGAGCAAATAAACATATATTTTTGATTGTTGACGGGTTTACTAAGTTCGTACGACTGTACACAACTAAGACAACAAGTACAAAGGAAGTTTTGAAAGCATTAAGCGACTACTTCAGGGCTTATAGCACACCAAAATCGATTGTGTCAGACAGAGGTAGTTGCTTTACCTCTAACGATTTTGATCAGTTTTTGTCTCAGAGGAACATAAAGCACCTGAAAATTGCAACAGGGTCTCCACAAGCCAACGGACAGGTAGAACGTATAAACAGGAGCATTGGGCCTATGATTGCAAAACTTACGGAGCCAGAAAACGGGGCACATTGGGACAAAGTAATTGAGCAAGTAGAATTCACCCTAAATAACACCGTACACAGAAGCATTAAACAGATCCCGAGCAAAATGCTTTTTGGGGTTCGACAGAAAGGAAAGATCGTGGATGAGCTCAGGGAAAAATTGGAAGAATTAGAAGATACGATTGTTACAGAAAGTTTAGAGGAAATTCGACTGAAAGCAATCGATAATCAAATTAAAGCTCAGGCGTACAATAAAACTTATTTTGACAAAACAAAGAAAAAGACCAAGGACTATAAAAAGGGGGACTACGTCATGGTAAAAAACTTTGATAGCACAGCAGGAGTTGCTAGAAAGTTGATCCCCAAGAATAAAGGACCATATGTTATAGCCAAAGTGCTCAGAAACGACAGGTTCTTGTTGCAGGACGTCGAAGGCTTTCAAGTATCGCGAAATCCGTACAAGGGTGTCTGGAGTGCTCAAAATATAAGACCATGGATAGGGAAAAGGAAATCATTGTAAGACATAAAATTAAATGATTCAACGTTGTAACAAGATGATAAGTAATGTAATTAGCTTTAACTTTCGCTTTAAGAATCTCAGGATCAGGGGATCCAAGTCGCAGGATGGCCGAATTGTAGTAGGCTGAGTATATGGTCACCTTACGACCGATAAACGACTGTTAAGTTAACATTAAGAATAACATACTCTGTAATCGGGCTAATGTTAATCATTCTTGGTACAAAAGCAGAATAAAGCGGACGTGCTTACAGTGAAAGTGTAATTGTATTTGATATAAAACCGCCCCTTACAAATATAACGTTAATATTGTATATGAACTTTTTAAATAATTTGTAATTACCTTTTTTCCCGTCTAGCAGACTTTAAATCCTTTTGTCTACCCAATATTAAATTTCCCTTGTAAGCTTTTTGAAAAACACATTAATTTATTGAATAGCTTGAACCGCTGCTCAGAAATCGGCAGCCAGGGTCAAACCAAAAGCACAAAAAAATTCCACGTCCTCCGGCGTTAGTTTTTTCCAGACTAGGTGATCGTATTCCCGGTCCATCGTTATTCAGTAGAAGGGTCCGAAGCAGCCCCACTCGCCGGCGCAACAGCACCTGTTGGGTGGACAGGTCCAGGGACCACAGGGCGGATTGGGGCCGCAGCAGCAGTTGTTGTAGTTCATGGCCGGCAAGGCGGGTCCAACGGGTCCGTAGGCCAGGGCATAAGACACCGATCCACAGGCTCCTTGGCAACACATCTTCAGTGGGTTAACTACAAGGGAAATAGAATATAGTAGGGCCCACTCATGTAAGCACAACTCACAGTTTGTTTCAGTCGGAGAGATTCGCTTGAGAAAAGATTCAGTTTTATTTTGAACACGGAATATTTTCGGACTTTTGGTTTATGTACCGGTGGAAGCGTACGAGCTGTTTACAAAACAAGTGACTACACTGGAATGAGCTGACTTCGGGGACGGGAGCCTGGGGCCCAGGGAATTCCTTCTCAGAGCCCACTTGATGTGGAGAAATTTAAAACCAGCCAGGAAGGCAGAAACGGAATCAAAGTCGGCTAGAGAAACTGCCTTGAAAATCGATCAAAGTCAAGTCGTTGTTGTTGTGGATGCTGCTGCTGCTGCTCTCCTCCTGGCAGAGCTCACAAATTTCACACATCAATGATTTAACATCGGAGCGACAAATAAAAAAAATTGAATTTCTCTAACGACAAAACAGCAGCGCAACAGATTCGCCCCTCTGGCAAAAATAAGAAATCATTGAAACATGTCTAAAAAAAATACACGACGTCGACTACTCTTGGGAGAATAACACTAGAACACCAGCAAAGTATCGAAGGATGGGTGAAGAGATGCCGAAAGGATTTTGCACAGGACCCGCTCTAAACTGGGGCAACGGCGATGTCGAGGCAGACACGAAAGTCTATTAGACTCAACGAAGCAACCTTAACGTTATTTTCCAGCTTCCTTTGCTTTTTCGGGGGGAAGGTTAATGTAAGGGCATGTGTGTGTGTGTGAGCGGGCCAGGATATGGGATAAAGGATATATAGGATACGGGGACCTCGTGTGCGTCTGCTGGCGTTGTGATTCACAAAAGCTGACAAGCTCATCGATCCCTGAACATTAGCTAAACATAAATTACACAGATGACTGCACAACAATTGAGGCGTTTATTATAATGTGTGTTCACACTTGAGGCTTTCAAAAGATGCACTCACAGCAGAGACGAAGAGACCCTGGGCCAGGAAGATTTAACTTTTACTTGCTTAAATGGAGTATTCAATATTGATTGAATATTGGGTAATGGAAATTGTTTGGGTGCAGCACTTCTATCTCAGAGATTAATATCTTAAAACCTGAATTGGCAGAGAATTAAAATGGGATTACATTAAAATTTAACATTTTCTATTAACAATTACTTAAACTAACTTTCCACTTTCCCTAACCCACTTTTGCCTAAAAGACAATACCTTCCAAAGTCCTTACAGTTTATATTGACAATGAATCTTTGGCTGTTCTGCCTTCTATTGGCGCACATAATTTATTCATTCAACTACTTTAAAAAGCAATTTACATCGATTTACCTAACAACCCCACCTAACAAAAAGAAAAACCGCAGACCCCCCAGACAGTTAAAAACTATTGCGAAACTCATTTCTATGTAGGGACAAAAAGGGAGCCCGGCTTCAAGACTGCAATTGAGGGCTCTCCACCTTCCAACCGAACCGAACCGAACCGAAAAACCCAACACCCCACTTAAGATAATCTCATTGGTAGAATGCCAAAAACTTATCCCACCCCCTTTCCCCACCCCTGACAAACACACAGCGTATAAAAATGTCACCACAAGGGAAAAAAGGAAGCGACAAGGAAAAGAAAAACAGCAGGGTAAACAAGAGAGGCTTCAACTAAAAAAGGTATTTCCTTTTAAATCAAATACAAAAATTTCTGCCGGGATTCCAATGCCACTGCCTCTTTTTTCTCGCTTTTCCCCTCGTTTTTTTTTTCCTTTTTATCCAAGTGGACACGATGGGCACTTCATTTCACTCCAAAAACATATTGAGCCGGGCCACTTGAGTGTGCGCCAAGAGATAAGCGCAATTATATGGCTTCCACTCCCTGGATCCGGATTCCGGACATAAATGGGGGACCGCAGAGACCTCAGGCCAGGGGACATTGGACATTGGACGACCGCCCAGAGTAAACTGTATAAATTAGGTAAAAAGAGAACTTAACGTTACTTATGTGACACGGCCTTCATTGAGACAAATGTGGGGTCTTTAAGTGCATCGTTTTTGTTTTATTTTGTTGCCTGCCCTTCGAGCGCTTTAAATTTATTTGCCACGGCTACGGGGATGCCCCGAAAAAGGTATACAAAAGATGTTGTGAAATTCCATCTCACATTTTGTCCCTGGTCAAGTGCTCGTTATGGGCAATTTCTGCTCAAACTGCTTTCTGGGTGCTTTTGTTTTACTTTCTTGTTTTTTGCTGACCGCATGCTGAGTGCGGCCCTGCTCTTCTATTTTGTGTGGGCCTCCAGCTGAAGGGCCTTTGTGGCCGATGCCGATCTCAAAAGAGCCAACTTGTCAAGCATCGGTTTTCGGGGCAACGCTCACAAGTGACCATTGAAAAGTTTACACTGCGAAGTTGTCAATATGTAGGAAATATCCTTGAGTGCTGCTTATTACAAGTTGGCAGAAGTTTCTTTCTTCTCCCACCCCCGCCCCCCATTTTTAGGCAATTCAAGCAGCTTTGCGGGCAAAGCAAGTGATATTATTGGATTTTCAAGAATGTAAAGTGGACATTGGGACAACAAATGCAAGATATTTCGTATAAATCTAATTTATAATATTTTTGTATATTTTTTAAACCATCAACAAGAACAAAGTCAATTTTTGACTAATTTTACAAAGTCAAAAATCAAAGAATCTCGTTCTGATTTGACTGATTGCCAAAAAAAGGAAAAAAAATATTGCCCGTCTTGAAAATTATGCTTTGCAATATTTCTACCCATTCCGCGTTACTCCGTTCGTTTTGGTTAACTCTTTCATAAAATACCCTACCAATGGAAAATAATTATGATGGGTGACTTTTCAACAAATTTGAATGCGAATTTCATTTTTTATTTAATTATGAGATTCTGAGAATTATAACAGATATTAATAATATCTAATATTCATATTTTTAATGATTTTATTATCTAATATTTAACATTTAAATATTTTAATATTTATATAAGTATTTAATTACATCATAATTTCCTGCTGAATTTATATAAACTAAATGCTAATAAAGGGCATTCCTGGATTCTAGTAATCGCTTAAACTCTTGGCTTTTTTCGGCTGTTCGCTTTCCATTTGAAGTACAAAATATTTTTCGTTTATTTACCCAACGCCGCCCGCTGCCCGCCTGTCGTCTCCTTGGCACCGTTGTCGTCTGCAGGATACTCCTGCCTCCACTCCTTCGAACTCGAACTGCTGCCTTTTGGTAAGTTCCACTTGGTCTGGGTTCTGGGTTCTGGGTTCTGAGTCTCCGAGTATTCAGTGTTTTTTTGTGTGCTATGTGCTCTGTGCTCTGTGCTATTTCTTTTCTAAGCGCTTTGCCATGCGGCGTCAAACGTCGGGCGCCAATCCTCATGTGCGTGGGTGCGTATGAGTGATTCTTTTTCTCTTCGCTCCAAAACCAACCCCCCAGCCCCCCTCTTGGTTCATTCGGTTTTTCTTCGTTTTTCGTTTGGTAAATGCTGCGAAACATAAAACATCAAATGTAAATTGAAAGTCGTTCGTGTGTGAAACTGAATGTGTCATCAGTTGAAGCGTTTATCATTTTTTTTTTACTGCTTTTCGTATTCGCTTTTAGCTTCATCGACCCCTCGGCGGAAGATGAGGGTTTTCTTTAAGAAGTTTAGATTTTATTTGCCGGCGTGTCAAGTTGCCTTTAAACGTTTTCCTGGCTAAGTTGTTTGCCAGCCGGCGGAAAGTGCGGAAAAACCCAGGGGAGTGCGGGGCACTGACTTGTAAAATCTTTTATTTCCGTTCCCGAGACACGGCATCAAATTTCCCATACGCCAAGATATAAATATGAATATGAATTGGAAAATATGAATGAGAGAAAAATATGTGAATTGGAGCGAATGGAAAAGTATTAAAATTAACATTTACAATTGAGTGGCAGCAGCATACTAATTTCTTAGATTTCTTTGTCTCTCGAATTGCATGCCGATTAGCAGTTAAATTGACTAAACTGTGACCTCAATTCGACATTTTACGATTTTAATAGCCCAGCATTTCAGATTTAATCGCCTGATTTCCCAATTTATGTGCATCAAGTATCAAGAACGAAAACTAATTTAACAAAATGCAGCCTCAGAGAAAAACCATCTAAACAAAGGGAAAAACGAGAGCATTTATTGTTTCTTTTATTTGCAAATTATTTGGGAATTAATTGAATGCTACGAAACGCAGAACACATTTTACTTGTAACTCGAACTTGGCCCCCTTTCCCTTCCATTTTTCGTACTTTCGTATTTGCCATGCAAATGTCAAGCTCAAATAAAACAATGGATGGGAAAATGCTGGTGCAACAACGACAGCTGCCAACTGGAGCTGTGGTTGCCCTTAGTCAAGTTGTCGCCTTTTCCCCTTTTTGTTGTTGCTCCTGGGTTGCTGGCTGGTGGCACTAACTTCATGTCAATCCTTTTGTGGCTTTGCCGGTCGTTTAATTTGAATTTAAAATGTTATCCCGCCAAATGCAGTAGACACACAGCCCCCCTGACACCCCGCCGCCCCCGTCAAACCAGGCACTCATTTTCCACTTATTTACAATTACCACATTTTATTATATCCCCCTGCCAGCCAGCCAGCACTTAACCATTTTATTTATACCCCTGTTTATATTTGTCACACTTTTGTCTTTGTTCCAGCCACCCACTCTCCCTTTTGCAACCCCCTCTCCATGGAAGTGGACCGTTTTTAACTGCATTTTTGTGTGTCTGTCAAATCCTGCTGCCTTCTCCCCACCCGAAAATCCCTCTCCAGACCTTGCAGATTTCGATTGTATTTTTGTTTATTTTGTTGCAATTTTAATTACTTTAATGAAAGTTTTAATTGCGAAATAGCAAAAACGCACCGAGCGACAGAGACAGCCAGTGCAAAGGAGCACACAAAGGCGGGGAGGTGGGCGAGGAGCGAAGGGGGGTCGTAATGAGTTTTTGCGGTCTAAGAAAGGTTGGCAGCTGCACGGCAACGATGACGATGACACCCAACCAGGTGAAATTCTATGCCACGTGAGTTTCGGGGAGAAAGGGATGCGGGAGTTACGAGAACAATGGTTGATGCGCTTAATTGACCTATTGGTGCCAGGGACTGCCTATAATCAACAGAGATATTTACAATCAATCAGTGATGGTTCTTACATCGTATTTATTACAGTAATCACAAACTTACCATTAAGTATACATAGAATACCATTTTTTATTTATTTTAGAAATTTATTTAGAATATGTATTCCTTAGTTATACGTATAATAGACTAAAATGGGATAATATATATATCCTGAAACTCTTTTAAGATATTGGTTTCAAAAAATATTTTATTTTAAAGTTTTAGTTTCACTTCGAAACCGTGATTCATTTTATTAAAGAGTTTCAAAAATGACCCGAAGATTTTCTTATTAATATTTGATCACAAAAAAATTATAAGAAATACAATTCTTACTGGTTTTTTATTCTTAAATATATTAACAACTAACATTTCCCTTACTTATTACCCGATTTAAATGAATCAATGATTTAGCTACAATCAAAGTAACCATCTTTGGTGATCAGCTGTCAAGCGAACATATTGCCACATCCGTTTTACGTTAATCTGATGGAAACACTTTGATCTGCTCGTAATTGCAGTTGGTGGTTTCATTCATTCAAACACAGAGTGGGTGACATTTGCATATTTGCACATGCATGCTCCACTTGACCCACAAAACTGGGCTAGCAAATCGGCACAAAAATGTTTGTCATACCGGGTCTCTCGTTTGCAACATCACTTCCTCGCCCGAACCGAGGATGAAATAAATTGTGCAAACAAGGTATCAAGGCAAATGAAATAAGTGAGCTGTAACCAAGTAGAAGTAAGGATACAACAAAAATAGAATGGAAATCAGCAGGGCCAATGAACTGCATGAGATGCAGAAACTGAAAAGATAGAACAGGAAGGCAATATAATAGACTTCTTACTTACAATACATTACACATTGCATAATGGAATCGGTGACTTACAATGAAAATACGAGACATTTGAAACGAATTCGCTTTGCATATTTGCTATGCCTCGGGAGCAGAGATTACTCACGCAGGGAAATCTAAGGAAGGTTTTGTTCGTCTCAGAACATTTTATATTAAGGAACGGAAAATCTAAGATTTTGTTCGTGTAAAAACGAATGACTGCATTTTGTTTAAGTTTTTTTAATAACCAATTTGGATAATTTTGTGGGAAAAAGTAAATTAATTTTGGAATATCTTTTTATAATATAAAAAAAATAAATATTTTTGACTAAAAAAAAATATATAAAATAAAAGGCTACAAAATTAAAGTCGTTCAAGTTACAATTGCCAACCAATTGCTCTTTTGAAAAATTTTCACTTTGGCCATTTTCACGTTTGGTTTTTCCGCTTTCCTTACGTTTACCGTTGCATCATTAAAAGCACTCGCTGTCGGTTGGGGCCCATAAAATGCATTAATGCTTTGCATGCTGTGCCCAAACTGCAAAGTCCAAGCTTAAAAGGATACATACACAATTATGTACGTTTGCCTTTATGTGTTTTCAGCAGGGAGCAAAGAAAAGGATACGCAAAATTGCATTTTTGGCAACAAGCTTTTAATTGCATTTTGTATGTGCTCATTACCTTAAATGCAGTGTGAGGGCAATCTTCCTTCGCAGTGTCGCTACCCTTAAGTTCGTTTTTCGAATGTTTTGGCATTGGCAGCAAGGCTGAATGCCAAACTTATTTGCAAAAAGGCCACTTTAAGTAAAAGAAGAGCGAACGCTATAGTCGAGTGAATCGACTATCAGATACCCTTTGCTCAACTAAAGTGAGCGCGAGATTCCAGATTCATATGAATAGAAACATTTTTGGAGTGCCGACAGGTATAAAAAATCTTTCAAAAATATAATTTACACTGACAAAAATTCACGATAAAAGATAATTTTATGTTTAATCGTTCGTTTAGCGTTATTACCCATTAAAGGGTATTAAGTAAAGGCTTCATTTATTGAAAATGCAAAAAAAATGGGTGTGGGTGTATGTGTGTCACTTTTGTTTCAAAAGAGTGTAAAACTGGCGAGAACGAAAAGAAAATGGCCAAAAGCGAGAAGGCTGACGAAAAAACCGAAAAGGGAAAAGAAGTTTTTACGACATAAACAAGCAAATGGATGGAGCACATGTGTGTGTATGTAAATGCCAGTGGGTGTGTGAGTGTGTGAATTTTATTTAAATGGAAAATAATTAAACTGCGGATTGAAGTTTCGCTTGGTTTCCTATTTTTTTTGGCAAAGTGGAAAGACAATTAGGAAATGCTCGTTTAAACAGAGAAAGAGGGGATCAGTGTGGTATTAAAGGAGCGGAAAAATAATTAAAAGTTCTTTAAAAAAAAAATAGCTCGCTGAACGAAGTTATATCACTTATTGTTTTAAAATAAATATTTACAAAAATGTACAGTTAAAAACTTGTAAAAACAGAAGGGCTGAAAGGATAGAGAAATAATTATTTAAAAAATATCTTTAATCTTACTCTCTTATATCAATTATATCCCATATATTTTACGCAGTGATTTCAGCTATTTAACGAATTTTTTCCTCTGGACACTTTTTCTCGTACTTCCCTTCATTATATTTTTCCTGTGGATTAAGTTTTTGCCCCGGCTCTTAATGCTATTATTTTTTCATTTGCTCAGTGCAACACACCCACGGATTAGTGTTCAAATGAAATCGATTTCAGAGTGTGTGTTTGTTCTGCTTCTGTGTTTGAGGCGATTTTTAATTAAAGTACTGCAGTTAATTGCATTAATCACTGTATTTGCCAAGAGCGCTGGGGCATGCACATGGTGCTGAATGCTGGAACTCTGAAGCGCAACACTTAATGAATTATTTAACTGAATTTTGCTCAAATATTAAATGGGCAATCAAAAGGCAATGAAGTTTAGCAAAGTTCTTGTTTCGCAATTCAAATTGTTTTAATTTAATATTAATGGGAATTGTTATCCCAAATGGGTGACGTTTTCAATTCAATATTTATAATGAAAGCGACAATAATTACAAATATTATAAAGATTTAATAAAAATAACATGTTTTTAGTTTTTATATTTTATTGCCGATAAAACCAGTCTAATCTTAAACTTAAATGTTCTTACAATTGCAGCTGTGTGTTTCGCTCTGAGTAAACCATATCTACAATACTCAGAAATAGGCCAAATTCAATTGACATTTATTGGCCAATATATATTTATAAGGCCCGAACGGAAGGACGGAAAGCAAGATCCAGAAAAGAAAAGTCGGAAAAAGGAGAAAAGAGAAAACGTCCCCTACAGAAAAATAGTAAAACTATCTATTTCAATGCCGACGACGACTGTTCCGACGACCCATCACATGCAAATGGCCAACAAGTGGAGGGCGAAGAAGGACTGCGGGTTCCAGGGGCATGGATATGGAGCCCTAAGTGGGCGAGGCTGCGTCTGCTGGATATCCCTGATGCTGCTCCTCATCCTGGTGCCTGGTAAGTGAATTATAAACTGAGCGAGTCCAAATCACAGCTAAGTCAAGTGACACAAAGTCGAAGGAAGACAAAAACTTTGATGAAATATCTCAAAAAGTTCGGCAAAGCCTCCAAATATAAATGACAGCCGTCCAGGCTGACAGACGAAAGTCCTAGATGAGTCCCCGACTTTGGCGATAATTAATTTTTAAGCCGCGCAAAATGAAGCGAGGACAAGTGGCCGAAGTGGGTGGGAAAAGTGCGGAGAAGCGGAAAGGCGGGTGGCGAGTGGGGAAAAGCTGGCTAAATGGTGCGGCAAGGACAGCGGAAGACGAAATCAATCGTTCGTAAAATAAACAAATCTTATTTTTCCGCAAACATTATTTCTCATCAGCCGAAGCGGAGGCGGAGGCGAAAGCACATTCAGCAAATGGCAATAAAAACAACAGATCTGCGATGACAACAACATTTTTCATAAATACGCGCATTCATCTGCATGAAACGATGGCCAGAAAAAGAGGAGCCCAGGAAGCAGTTAAATAACTCGAGGGTGGTCCTAAGTGTTTGGAAAATAGTGTGTTTAAATCGAACATTTTTTTAAAAATTATTTATTTATCGAAACCATCATTTCTTATTTAAATTAAATTTACTAAAAATGAAATATGCGTAAGAATACATTTAAATGTAAAAACGTAAATGTTTTTTATATTTATGAGGAACTTAAATATTTAATCCTTTGATGATCCTGAAAGTTAAACTGATATCCTATGATTTATTAAAATCATAAATAGGTACAATATTTTAACAATAATATTAACTACAATAATGCACTTCATAATAATGAAAAAATAAGAAAGGTTACCAAGCGACTATTTCCTTGATCGACCCCAATTCCAGTACTCAACGGACTCAACTCATTGAGCTTTTCTTCTCCTCTCAAATGCTACCATCCAACCGCAACAAGACCAAAATGATGATGTTGCAAAAGAAACTGCGATACTAAATATCCAACCAATGCTTCTGACTGCCATTTTTGCTGGCTATATTCATTTTCTTTTTCTTTTTTCTTTTTGTATGGCCAAAAGGCGCGAGCGGGACATTGTGTAAACAAGCAAAACAAAAAGGCAACTTGGGGCCAACAGCGGCGGGAAAGGATATACAAATAAAGATATATAGAAGGGACGAAAGCAATTGCTGCCTAGAGACGGAGAATATATATTTCATAATTTTTTGCGTGATGAAGTCGCATTTGTTGGGATTAAATGAGATTTTCTTGCAATTACCGAATGCGTGGTTAGGGCACAAGTTTTATTTATTTTCCTCTCATTTTCCTTTCGCCTCTGCCATCGCCCAGTACTCTTCGAAATTACAATTTCAGTTGGCTAGCAGCTTAGCCGAAGAACATTCCCTGGCCCTGGTTATTGATTCGAAACTTTTTTCGATTGCGGCAAAGTTGCCTTTTCAATTTCGCCTCAGATCGATCGATACTTTCTAATTTATGCTAAACGCACACAAAAAGGGGCTGTCGGAGGGAAAGTGCTTACCGTGACCAGCCTTTTGAGGGCCAAACAATAAACAATGCACACTGCATCCACGAATGTGGGGATTAAGTGGAAAACTCATCGGAACCCGAACCCCGAAAAAACCCCCAAAAAAAGGGAAAACTATTCCATTCATTTCTGGCCCAGCCTAGCACATGCAACATGTTGGGGGCCCTCCGCGCAGGACAAAGGCCAAAATTGGCTATATCCCTCAATATAGGTTTGCCTGGAAAAAGTTTCTTCTCTGCGGGCAGCTTCCATCACAATGAAAAGGCAGCAGCAGCAGCGACTGGGCTAGAGATACGTTTTCAATTTTCCGGAATGCACAAAAGTCAGTTAACATTCTTCAACGGCATCATCATCATTATTATCGTCATCGTCATCATCATCATGATCATATACCACATATCACGCATACGCCCTGGTGTGCTTGAGCTTTATCAGCCTTTCGCTGGCAGGCCTTCTGTTTAGCATCTCAGGTACACTGGGAGAAGTAACGAACTATGTATTTCATTTAAATTACATGATTTCCTACATTTTTAACAAAACAAATATATAACTTTATTACCTTTTAATAAAAAAATAAATTTTTTAATTAAAACCATATCTAACAAATTTTCTACTTCGAATGTATATTGTGAGCAAGGAAGTTTAACTATTCCCTGTTTGACTTACTTAATTAAATCTAAATAAATTAAAAAAGAACGAAAGTTTTCTTTAAGTGCACCTCACATGCATATAAGCCCGCACAGAAACTCCCTCATACACTCCACTTTGCATATCACATGAACTTGCACTTTGGGTTTTTTGTTTTTGCTATTTCGGAAAGATAGCAGGTGGATGCAGGAATTAAGGCACTGGGAGCTCCTCTGCAGAGGGAGCAGGGATGCGAGATGGGGGACCAAAGTTTGAGGGGCTCTGGCGCTGAGTCGTCTTTGTCTAGCAGACATTTGCCGTTTACTGTCCTGACATTCCAACTTGGCTGCAATGCAGGCAGGCGGCTGACGTGCCTTTTGTCAGCATCCGACAATTGCGTGAAGAGTGCGGTTGATGTCAGCCAGTTTGTCAGTCCGTCGAGCAGCAGAAGGTAAAAATATTTTCGTAATCTGATGGCTAATGCGGTTGAACTATGCCAACAATTCGTATTTTACTTAGACAGAAATATGGTATTACAAAGGACTTCCTTGTTAGTTTGTTGTTAATAGGAAAAGGTACTTTTTACCTGGTTTCTACTGATTGTTACTAATTAAATTAGAAAAAATATGAACATGTGTATTTCGTTAGTTCTGTTATTAAATTTCATTGAACTAAAACTTTGCTTACAGTATAAAAAACTGTAATCTTACTAACCATAAAAATCATATCCATATAAACCATATCCTTTAAACGCAAATCCATTTATCCATTCTATCAACACAAATTACCTTAAATTAAACTACTTCATGGATAAATTTGACCGAAACCCTTCTGAAATGAGAAACATTCGAAATCCATCTCGTTTTCATTGTCCATTGCATTCGTGCAAATTAAATCAGCTCTCTCATCAAAATGGAATCCATCCGAATTGCATATCGCAATTGAAAATTAATATGCCGGCTCTGTTTTGTGATCCCATAATGTGTATCAACTTCAAAGTGGCCTACGCACGTAATGGCCGGTTGAGCTGCACTTAAAAGTGTTTTATTCAAAAAAATTGCATTTAATTTGCACAATGCAAAACAAGGGTGAAAAAGTGCAAAATATTGCCTTAAAATGCAATTTAATACGTACTATTTGCACGCTGGGGATGGTTTGGCATAAAAGATAATGAAATATCATCAAAACGATGTGAAAAACTGGCTTAAAGTTTCATATATATAAATGCAACAAATTTGTTGACAAAAGCCAGGCGACCAACAACAATGAAGCCCCAACAAGATGGTCAATGTACCCGTAGAAATTTTATTCTTTTCTGTCCTTTATTTTGTTCTTTTTTGGGTATGAAATATGAGTCAAGTTTTCAATGCATGCCGGATGCATTCATTATGCCGTTGACGAGAGGCTCCCCGAGTGGGAGGAAGTGAGAGAGGTATAGTGTGGGAGGGAGATGGGCAGGCAGGGTGGGCGAACACACATGTATGCTATTATAGAGAGTTTTTTTTGCTTTTTTTACATTTATGACAAATGCATTGCACTCACAAAGCTCACACATACACGGGCTCTGTCGCAATCTTTATGATCTCATGCATATGTATGCGTTTATAAATGCCACGATAACGTCGACGAGAAGAGTAGGATGTACGTTATAAAGAGGACGCTCTTTTTTCACCCAAAATGGTGGTCGTTTTTGGCCAGCACCAGCTTTTAAAAAGTAACCATAATTATATTTTAAAAAGTGCGGCCACTAGCAAAAACAACGGTAAAATTTTTATTTTTGTTTATCACTTAAAAATATAGTTATTAAAAACGCAATTTTTTAACTATAAACTATATATAATTGTTAAACTAAAACAATACCACTCCGTAAATAAATAATTATAAGATAACATTCCATCAATTTAAATCACTTTTTACAGCTAAAAATGAAATTAAATTAAGAGTTACCAATATACTAAACCGTTCATACAGATTGTATAACAAAAATTTCATTGCATACAATCTGATATTTGCAAAAAATACTTCGGAAAGAGAGTGATTGAGGAAAATCGGAGTAGAAAATGAATAAATGAAGGAAATGCTTTCAAAAAAAGGTGTTGAGACTGCCAAGTCACGAGATGCGACCCTTGGCAGAAAGGCGTTTGCTAATTTTCTAAGACATCAATTCAGGGGGAGCGATGAAAGTACGTGTGACAATGTCTGACCCCCTTTTTTCTTTATTTCCCTGCTTTTGCCACCCAGCCACGCAGCGTTTTTTGCGCTGATTTTTGGCACGCACACATTTTGCATACTGATCAGCAATCAGTGGCAACGATTCTTCGAACTTTCTTAAGGGCCTGAGGCCAACTAGGAAGTGTCGAGCACAAATTAAAATTCCACTTTGGCATTTGGGGAATTCAATTATTTTTCGTTGCCCCCGGGGGGCGGGTGAAAATCCTGCCACCCACTGAACATGCAAGTTGACAGTTTGTCTTGCTGCCGGGCTCCTCCATTTTGACCACCAATAACCGGAGGGATGGGGAAGGGGCATTCGGAATACCCGGCAAATAAATACCGAAGCATCGCTTACACATGCCCAGATTTATTGCCTCCCACCCTCACTCACTCTGATGCCAATTGTCAGGCAATGCAATCAGCGTGTTTATTGATTTGGAAAATTAAATATTTTTCCTTGATTTCCCAGTGCGGCGCTGGCGAATGCAAAAGAGGAAAAGTCGCGACTGGCGACCCTCCGCCAGATATTTTGCCATAAATAACGCAATCCGATTTGCCGCTCTGCCTTGCTTGCTTTATGAAATTTCCGGCTGCCCTTAGAAGGCATTTTAATTAGTTTAAATTCCCTGGCAAAAACTACAAGAGATCGGGAAGTTCGGGGGAATAGACGAGCTGTTTTGCCTGGAGTTGGATGTGTGTGCCAGTTGGTAGTGGTGGCATTCGCCACATTGTTGTCGCTTCCGTGTGGCATTCCGCTAAAAGCAAAAACATGTCGGCACACGGCGGAGTAGAGCGAAAAAATATTGTTGGAATTTCGCTTGCTTAACGGAAATGTATAAATTGCATTTTGCAACATCGCAAAAGAGCCTTAATGCGTAAAACGGCGGATGGGATGGGTTGAGTGTGCCGGTCTGGATGAAACTAAAGCAGGTGCATCTGGAAGAATGTTGTGCTAAATTTTAACACACGCACTCATACTCGAAAATAAATTGTACACCTGGAGGATACACGAACGGGCGACAAAAGTGTCGCTTTCGGTTTCAGATGAGGAAGTGGTGAAGAAAGATCTACACATCTATACAATCTAATGATAGTAAATTTAATATTTTAGAATTTGACTACATTTTACATACAAAAAGCCTTTTTCTACTACTTTGTTAATATTTAAAATTAAATTTTTAGCAAAAAATTAAGAACATAAAATAATAAAACCCATAACTTTAAAAGTCTTTATTTTTCTCAAGATTACAGATTTCATATTTCCATTATATCAATATAAATATGTTTGTATTATTCACTAAAATTAAATTTAAAATTACCATTTGTGCAAACAATATTTTTTAACCCCCAAAAAATTTAAGTTTCTTGAAAATAAAATAGTAACAATATAACTTTAAAATATTTGAAATATTCGAATTCAAATAATCAAATTAAATAATGAAATTATTAAAATAATGAACTTAACATTTCTTTTATTTATAATATTTACATAAATTCTTTGATAAATTTGTAATTAAAATAGAACGAGCCACAAGCTACAAAATAAGTGTGAGAGAACAAAGTTTCTGGAACAAGAAAGCGTAGTTTCTAGTCTCACGCCTCGTTGGTTTAAATTCATTATGGACATAACTTCTCCACTCTATGAGCTTTCCATTTTAATATCGGGTGTCAGGTGGTTAACTCCGCACACACTCATACACTCACACACACACACTCTGAGCCAGCCACATAAAGGGCAAAAATGGTAGAAATAAAAGAGGGAAAAAAGATTGAAAGTGTTAAGAGCATTTTAGCTCTTCGTCTCGCCTGGCGCACAATTCACAGACATTTTTCACCGCCATTCCTTGGCATCTTTTTCGGCGAGGAAAAAGCACTTTACACTAATGCACCTGAAAATTTAAAACATGTCATAACATAAACATTTATCATCGCGACAGGAACCGGAAGTTGAATTTTGCACTTAACTTGCTGATATATTTAAGTGTCTCTAGCGCAAAAGAGATTGCAACACCCAATTCGGTGGTGTCTGAAGTTATTTTTTAGGGAATGAATCTTAGTAAGTTGAAACCTTGTTTTAATCGTTTTGCCTTTTGCTAAGAATTTATCCAAATGAACTAAATACATTTAGTAACCGAATAAAGTCTAAGAAATGTTAAATATCAGTGCAAATATTTATCCGAATGAACTAAGCACACTTTTCAACAACATAAAGTAGCAGCAATGTAAAATACAAGTGTAAACAAATCATTCATTTGTCTAATGAAAAGCAGAGAGTCTCATAAAATGCTTTCAATTTTAAGCTAATTGATTTTGCTAGCAAATAATAAACACTTCCCCCCGCCCACTTTCTTCTTAATTGTGTCCTCTCATCCCAGCCTGGACCAAAAATAAACAAAGGAAAATGCGACTCCCCAGAAAGCCTCATAAATTCCATCAAGAATATTCCTTAACGCCCATGAGAAAAAAGTATGTAGTCTAAGTGGCCCCTTAAAACGCTCTTGTCTGGGGCTTCTTTGGCTGGGAAATTTTTAATTTATTTCCATTTCACTTTTAATTTAGGCACTAATCTAGGCAATTTGTACTCTCACACGCCATTAAGCAGGACATGAAACGAGAAATTAGCCGAGATCAGGAAACCAAGGAGATAGTTAAAATACACTTTCCGGAGAGAATTTCGGAAATAAATTAAAATAATATTTTCTGATTTTGAAAAGCATAATACAATAAAAGTATTCAACATTTAAAGGTCGAATATTTTCGTCTGAAATAAAACAAACAAAGTCTTAATCCAGCTGAGTAACCTTAGGCCGGTAAAAGCCTTATTTTCTCAAGATAACCGAGATGATAAAAACAGCCAACGCCTTGCTCCAGCGCCTTCCTGAGATGCCGGTGCCCCCTGAGCCATAAAATGCCCACGGAATATTTATTTGCTTTCATTTATTTTCAATAATTTCGATTCGAAATTTCCATTACATTAGTTTCGGTTGTTGTTTTTTCCCTGCTTCCCTTATGATGTTCTTTATGCCTTTGCACGAAAACAAACAAATTTTTCGGGGCGATTTCGATGGGGCGATGGGCCACCCCATCGACAAATTCTTGCTTTGATTACTAAACTAAATTTCAACCCCCTGGAAAAGTTGCTACAAATATAAAATAAATGCCATCGGTCTGTGGAGCCGAAAACTTTTCTCATTTCTACTTTCGATACACACAGCATACAACCACGGATGGCAGTTGGATTCTCTCCGAGACATTTTCCTTGGGGCTTGTGGATACTTTTCGATACTTTTCGATGCTAGCCACCACAAATCCAAGTGACATTTGGCACTTGCCCTTCGTCCTGTCTCTGGCGAACAAATTTACACATCTTTTGAGTTGTTTTCGGGATTCTTTCTTGGGGTCTGTTTTTTTTTTGGTTCCGCGACTGCTCCACTTTGAGTTGCTTTTGTCGTACAGCTTCCGTTTCCTGTTCATTTGTTCACATTTGGCCTGTCAGATGCGAAAATTTTTTTAATAAAACTGTCAACAGTTGATGTAGATTAAGAAATTATGGCAGTTCGAAGAAAGTTTTCCTTGGCAATGTTCGGTTTTGTATTTGGGTTGGGTGGAAAATCAATCAGCGACCAAGTTCTTGGGGCAACGAACTAATAATGTGAGTGCACAGCGGGAAATAAGTGGCAAAAGCATCTACATGGCTTGGGATTATAAATTCGTACTTTATCACTCCGAGAAATCTCAGCAAATTTCAGTGAAATAGAAAATGCTTAATTAGAAACGATATTTAATTTTGTAAACCGAATACTTTTGTGATATTTTGCAACAGTGCTTATATCAATTATCCCCCTTCCAAGCTTTCCATAGCATACATTCCAACAATGTTTTGCGACCTTCTGCTTCCTTTTTCTTCCGAGGCGCCCATTTGGGATCGAATATGACCAATCCATAGGCCACTTATTGCATTTTGATGGGAATCCGATTTGGATTTCCCCCAGCTGAAAGGAGACCATCTTTATTGCCTCTATTCAGCTGCCAAGACTCAGGATATGCCTTGACCAGTTTCAGTTCCCATTCCAGAAATCGAGAAATCCACTTGCCAGTCGACACTGGTCCTGCTCTATTCCCATTTTGCCGGCGATTGCATCAGATTCTTGCATAACTGCATTTTAAAATCACTATGAATGGGCCAAGGGGCTGGCAGACTTCGCTTAGCCGTCGTTATTGGCCTTTTCTGGTTTGCAAAGGGAAGTTATAAGGTAAACCAGGCAGGTTGCAGGTTGCCCAGTAACATTAATTTCTAATTAGGCTACTTTGCAGCAGCTTTCATTAGGACCCTTGGTTTAAAATGTCCAAGCACTTGGTAACTGTGCCATAACTTAAATATGTACATCTATGCAATATTAAAGTAAAGTAGTATCAAGCTTCCCGAAACATATTGATAAAATAATCCCTTTGAGCATGACATCTGTAAGTATCGAAATTCTCCACTTTCCTGAGCTACTAGGGATTGTTCCTAATGCGAAAATAAAATAGATAACCGCTAGACGAATCAGTTAAAGAACAGAACTCTGTATTCTGGCCCTTATCAAAACCAAATTACAAATCCCCGGCGAGAAAAAATGACTAAGAAGACGGAGGGGGTAAACCCCAAGGGATAAGCCCCCGAACAACAATGGGATGATTGAAGGGCCCGAGTCTTTTATCAACCGAATGTGCCATAATAAATGCGAACAAGACAAATGTGTGGAAACCAAAACGTGGGGGTCTGTTGTCTTGTTCTTTGAGTTGACTTTAAGTTGGACAAGACACTGCAAATCTCAGTCACTCGAACATAATCGGGGGCCAGCGAATAAAGCAAATAAAACAAGCACTGCTAACCAGGCCAACTAATGGGGGAAAGGGGACCAAGGACCGACTTAGTGATGTTGCTGTTGCTCCGACTATTGATAAGCATCGAATTCATTAATTTATATGTTCGATGAGTATCAAGCGAGGAAGCGCACAAGCAGAAAGGAGTTCGCCTCCTTCGTCAGGATGGCTTTGTAATGTGAAACTAAGTGATTTGAGCCGGACATGTGTGCGATTGTATCCCTTGCCCCGTGCGTGTTTGTATCTCAGAACGTGTCTGTATATCTTCATTACAAATCCTAGCTGGCTTTCGCCTTGCGGATTTCAAATGAAATGTTCTGCCTGTCCTCTAAGGCCATGAGCCGGAGACCCCTCCCCCAACTAGGATCGCACAGTGGGTCAGGAATGGATTAATCATTAGCCGTAGGGGATACTTGTATTAATACTTTGTATTATAACAGCGGAGTTAAGTTAATAGCAGGGCCACACTAAGATGTTCCACCCTCTCTCCTTCTCCATTTAAAAACCGTGAATTCTTCAGGATTTTGTTTGGAAATCATGGTGGTTGTGAGGGCTGGACATATTAGTACGAAAATTCTTTAGTGCCTTATTTTAGTTACCATTTCTAGGGCTTATCCCTTGCCTAACCCACTGTGCCATCTCTGCGAGAGCTGCCTTTGCCAGTTGGCTTTCCTTTGGGGGGACTTGTAGCTTGACTTAAGTAGTAATTTCAATCAATTTGGCCGAGGCACCGCACAGAGACACACACTCAGCCACGCAAACAAAGAAAGAAAGAAGGGACAGGGACAGAGAACAATAAAATCTCAACTTAAATATGTCACAGCAATTAATACAAAAGCAGACCGAAAGCCAAAACCCAAGACCCAAGCCAAATACAGACACCAGTCCGAAATGCCAAATACAAACATTGGACAATAACTGGGGCTTCTGTGTCAAAAGGTCTTCGCAAACGAAAGTGAACTCCCACACCGAAGGCTTTGTGGCCAATTTCAACTTACATGTGGTTCTCGGGGTGCAACGGGTCGTATGCGTAATGTAGAGCCAGAGAGCAGGCCAATTCCTCATCTTCAAAAGGTGGAATTCGGGACTATTTTGCATTTGACAGCTTATTTGCGGGCAGTTTCTTTGAAATTTACGACTCGAGCTTTTGATCAATGAGAAAATTGTCAACTCAGCCCCGGGGTCAGATGATATATGGCCAATCGATGATCCCAGTCAAACAAAACCAAAAACATTTACACAATTAGAAAATAACCCTGGCTGACTGGCCAATAAATCAGAAAATATTTACATACGGCCAAAAGAGAGAGAGAGTCCAAGCTTGTTATAAATCAAGTCGCAACAATCAATTAAAATGCTAAACACAAGGACATTCGAGTTTTTGTGATTGCGGCTGTAAATGTATGAACGTCCTTTGCAGGAGCCAAGTTTGACATGAGCTAGAAATGTTTTTGCTGTATTAGAAAATATAATATTATGAAGATGGATTTGCTAGAAGCCGCAATCGAATTGGTTTCCACAGCTTTTTATTATTATTCTGGATTCTAGATTCTTTTTTTAAATAGATTAAGATTAGTATATTATTTTTTAATCAGTTTTCTTCTTCAGAGCCATCATTCCAATTGTGTCATGTCCGCAGCCCATCTTCTTCATTTTCCACTGCTAATGTCAAGCCACCAGACCAATCAATAATCTCAAAAGCTCCATTTGAGTGGCATAAACAAAATGTACGGAATGCGAGACCTTCGGCTTTTCAATTCCCATTCACTTTCCCTTTTCCTTTCGAACCGCCTGGCTTTCACATAAATTTCCTTAGATTATAGTGCCCACAGATCCGAAGATGCCAGCATGTCAAGTAGCAACGATGATGCTAAGGTGCTGGAAAATGGCAGACAGCAGTGAAAACTGCACACGGAAAACTCGGGAGCCTGGGAACTCGGGAACTTGGCATTGGGTGGGCGTGGCTGCCCGGCAACATTGTTTTGTAATTTATTTTGTTTCAGACAGTTTTTCCCTCCATGGCGATATGCAGGAGACCCCGGACCGAAATCAACTTGCTACTTATGCGTCGTCATTGCATAAACAAGGCACTCGACGGCAGCAGGTTTTCCGGTCTGGTTTCCCTGGGTTTTTCCCTCTCTGTTGCTGAGAAATTGCAACATTACGTGCCCCTGGAGCCACGTCCACTTCTCATGCAAAGCATGCACAATTCTCCTGAGCTCTGGACTAAAGATAAATTGATATTTTGGGGCTCTCTCTGGTATCTCGATATTTACCTAGGTGCCTCCCCATTTCCCCACTTTTTTTTGGTTAGGCAATACGCAAATGGTAAAACTGTCCATTAACAGAAAAGGAATAAAAATGAAAAGTACAACTGGGGGAAACAATAAGGTGAACGGGATGTGCAGCAAAAAGTTGAAATCCTTTATTGTCCATTGTCGGCCATGGAGTTCTCTATCAGAATGCCTTAATTAAGAACGCTCGGAGTCTGGCCAAAGAGTCAGACTTCATTTCGATTTTTAACAGCGCAGCTGTTACCAAAAACCCAACGATTCCATTCGCCAGAAAAACCCAACCCAGCCCAAACCCACTTCGTCCTGTCCGGGGGAAAAAAAATGGAAACCAACAATTTGCAGTTTACATTTAACAGCAGATCGAGGGGCGTGGGGGGCGGTGCATGGGACACGTTATTGGAAAAGCAGTGAAAATTGGTTTGTTTGACGGCCCGATGTCTGGCGAAGTAGCATAGCCCCACACCTATGATATATATATACACACTCCGCAGCGTATATTGTATATATATCGCATATAGTTACCATCATTGTCGAAAACTCTCGGATGGCAAAAGAAATTACTTTGATGGGGAACAAAAACTTTACCGTCCGGAAAACAAATAAATACAAAAGATAAGGGCCCAGCAACCGATAGACAGTCAATCAGGACCTTTATATTGAGTTTGATATATTTATTTTTTGCTTCTCTTAATAATTTCGCATGAGTTAAGGTATCATATCGCTGTCACTGGGGGGTTAACAAAAAATGTAAAGTAAATAAATAAATAAATAAATATCTTTAAAGTGCAACATTTTACGTCTTTTTCGTAGGAAGTTAAGTTTAAAATGTTTTAAAATATTGTAGTAAATTAGTAAACATTCCAAAGGGTTTAGTTTCATAATATACTCTTTATGAACTCTTTTTGAATAATATTCTAAGCTCTTAAAAATACCGAGCTCATGTACGTACAACATTTACAAACAGTTTGAATCATTGAAGCATTCATGGAGAACCACTCGAAATGCAAACTCCCTGTGCACATATGGAGGAAATCGTTTTTCGGTGCAAATATTTACAAGAAATACGAATTTTAATTTATGCAACCATCGATGAGACGAATCGGTCTAGGTGGAATTCCGACGGGGGTTCAGAGGGCCAAACAAATCGATCCATCAACTGCAGTTGCAGCTGGCCACGGAAGATTGCTGGCGCAAAACAAAAAGTATATTTGTATCTATGCATTCTGCATGCGGGCTTTCAGCCACTGTTGTCGACCAGGTAGTTGACACACCCCCTTCCACAGGCACTCGAGAGCCCGGCAAACCATTTATGTTTATATTTGGCACATTGCACACTTCGAGCTTGTCATCCGCCTCTCCGAAATTCCCACACGCAAATAAATCCAAAGGGGCGAATCAACAATTTCTTTTTTAGATGGTGTTGAATCATCAGGGTGGAGCTAAAAATCTATTGGCATGTCGAAATAATATTTGCTTTCTTTTTATGATTATAATAACTAAATAGATAGATAGACTCATGAATCTACTAGCATAAAATTCATCAAGTTCAAGGGTTAAAGAATGCCATTTTTTGAATCCCTGAATTGTTCACGGTAAAATCGGGAGAAGGCAAAGCTGTCCCTTTCGAAGTATCCTGCTAAACTTACCTCCCTCCTCTCCATCTCATTGCATATCAATGGAAGTGAGTTTTTACGGAAAGTTCTATTTGACTGGAGAAGCGCCGCTTGATGGGCGGGGTCAAAACTGAGGGCTTTGTTGGACTCCATGTGTGATGATGCTTTTGGCGACGCTTTGGCGGTCGCCTGCGAATACACACTCTGCAGACTCTCATGCTAAAATCCACTGAATAGCGAGTCCTAGCCGGCCTTTGTGAACGTCCTCTACGCCCATCTCAGGATCACAAACGATGACTGGGAAAAAGCATGACCAAAAGATGATGTTTTTCCCTATGCAGTCCTTTTCTTCAAATGATTATCTAAAATCTATTTTATTTATATATTTTTTATGGAAATAAATTAAAGATTTAAAATTGTAAGGCCAACAATTAAAGAAAATGTGTGTAGAGGTCTAATTCTATCTTTTGCCCAAAACTATAAACAAATTAAACCACATAAGCACATTATAAGGAAATGAACGACGAATGTTAAACAATAACGTATTTATAATTTCCGTATAGCTTACAAATTGTCCAACTAATTTTAAATTCTGTATCTTATGACTAAATCTTTACCTAAATATTTTATCCTGAATTTTCACAGGCAATTCGATATATTCAATTTGAAGTGATGCACAATGCATAACGAAAAAACATGACAACGAACAAGTGTCATGCTAAAAATTGCACAGATTTTCATTTAACATAATTCCCGAAAAAGCGAGAAAAAAATGGCCAAACCAGAGTGGCGAAAAAGCAAACAAAACACATACAAAAGTGGGAGTCTGCCGCCATTGTCGCGGCTTCAATTCAATACAATAATAATAAAATTTGTATGCAAAATAGGCGTTGAGTGTTGAATGCATGCAAAGATTGCAGGGTGAAACCACGGGGCGTATTGTGCTGCAGGGGGGTTCAGGGTGGTGCAGGGTGGCCCCGATTTACATATACAAATATGCAGGAGAGAGTTGCTGTTGTTGTTGTCCCCTACGATGGTTGCCTGGTGTTGAAAAATCGTAATCAAAAATTGCGCAATAATTTGCATGTTTATTTAATAGCCCCGGCGCATAGAGCACCCAAATGACCCTCCGCCCGGCCATTCGCCCCTGTCAAAAAATCCCCAAAAAAATAAAAACACACAGGACAAAGTGTCCTTTGCTCATACACACACACACAGGCATAGCCATATATGAGTACCATGCATTGCAGTGACAAACATTTTGGTAAATGCCGAAAACTGCGAAACTCTGCATTTGGTTTTCGCTTTTTACTGCTTTTGGCCACCCTCATTTCTAGGCTCTTACCCCTGCCCACCCCCCTTTTCGCTGCCATTGAGTATCTCATAATGTGAGTAATTTTTTTTAACTTCTATCCTAATGAAATTGTCTGCGGGCTGAGCTTTGTCGCACTCTTTGCGCTTGTTTTTGTCATTGGGGGCCAAAACGTTGGCCGCAAAATTTTATGACACTCCGAAAACAAAACACAGCCCAAAACCAAAACCAAAACAGAAAACCAACAAAAGAGAAAAACCCAAATTAGCGGACAATTTTAGAGATAGAGGTTTTTGTTTTGTGTGTTTCGAAATCGAGTATCAAAGAATATTAAATGCTGAACAAGCAGCAACCATTTCGTGTGTGTGCTTAAATGGATGAAAAACAATATTAAATAAATGATTTGGAATTATTAAATTTAAAATTTTTCAGTCTGGCTGAAACTGATTAGAAACCTATAGAAAAATAAATGACAAAATTTATATTTACATAAAAATAATTAAATTTCAAAAATTATAAAATAAATCTTCCATGATTAAATCGTCTCTCTTTTTGAGTTAAAGTCAAAAATAAAGCTTGCTCAATTCCGAAGCAGATATATACCTCAAAAAAAGGATGGCTCAATATGACTTCGCACATAAACACATACACATTGGCAGCACAAACATGGCACAATATTTTGACTGTTTCGTAATTTATTTGACATATTTATGGGCTTCATAAATACAGATACATATAAAAATGCGTTTATTTCTATTTGGCGATTTTTTAGTTTTTATGGCAAGCAATGAAGCTGCAAACGAAAACAAGAATAACAAGAACAAGAGCAACAAAGTCGCCATCAAAAATGTATTTATACGTGCAAGTTTGGACTGCTTCCAAAGCCAGGGAGCATGTTACACAACAAAAACAAATAATTTCATCCCTTTCGCTGCAGTTGTTGCTTTTAGCTTGGTCAAAGTTGCAATAGCAGATCATAAAACATTTTTTATGTAATGATTTCTCTTTTTTTACCCGCCCTTCTGGCTTATTTTCCGTTTTGCTCGCCCCCTTCGGTGGGTCAGCTGCCTGAACTATTGACAGCTGATGATAAAAAATTGTTGGAAAAATAAACCAAAAGCCTGGAAAACGGAGAACGAGGGAAGTGTAGAAAAAAGTAGGGACTAGAAATGCTTTTGGAGCTGGGCGGAAAAATGGCCAGTTAGATGTGGCTTAAAAAAAACAACAAAAACGCATTACTTTTGGGACTTGACTTTGGCAAGTGGTGGGTGCAAAATGATATAGTGGATGAAGTTCGATAGAACAGAACTTTCTAAAAAATATTCTTACGTGTTTCGTATAATTTAAAACTAAGTATACAAACTTTAGAATTCGTTTTTTTAATCAATTTGTAGTTTTTTTTTTGCTTAAGCACTCAAATAAGAATTTCTTTTTAGTTTTAGGAATCGAAAGTCTTGTTATAAACTTTAAAAAAATATAGAAACCTTTATATATAGAAACAACCTTTAATATCTGCCAAATAATCCATTAGTTTATGCCTTACAATTTTACCACCTCATCGCCTCGGTCCTTCAGCCAATCCATTTCACTTGAGTACATCCCAACGCATCCGTTGGCGAATTAAACATTTTTCGCCTTTACACTTTTAATTTATGTATTTACTTTTCTGGTTTATTTGCCTTTCTTCATGCCAGCCGGCAACTTGGTATTCCCATCGACCCGGGACTCTGTGGGCCTACCACCTGCGGCATTTTCACTCGCCGAGACTCTTATTGAAATTCCAAAGTTGAAATGACTGCAAAGTGTGGAGATGGATGTGGATGAGGCAGGACGAGGTCCTTTCCTGGCAATGGCTACAGTGCTGACAGCCATGTCAGTTACAATGCCCATCGTCGTCATCGGTTGCCCGTTGAGCTCTTCCTTTTTTCTGGTCGAGTTCTGTGGTCGCGTCTCGGTCTGGAGTCTGCTTTGAGTCTGCCGAATACATACAGACGTCGTATATATATTTATATGGAATAATACAAATTTCGGGGGCTTCACCTAAGTGTGAGAAGCACTTACAAGGCAACTTAGGGACCTCATTTTCCCTTTCCCATTTGTTTGTTTTGTCTGGCACTTTGTTTTGCTGCTTAACTTTTGATCAGCTTTTAATATAACTTAATGTGCCCAAATTAAATGCATTTCGTCTGTAAAGTTTTATTGCAAATTGAACACATTGATGTTGCGGTCAACGGCTCAGCCTAGCAGCTAAATCAATGAAAAAGTGCCAGAGCAAACCAGAACATAAATTTGTAAACATTTTTGCAATAAGCTTTTAGTAAGCCACCAAAACTATAACTACTTATTGTGGGATCCACAGGGGCTTAGGGATTTATTTTGCCAAATTAATGTAGTGTTTTTAAAAGCTGAACAAAAACCAGGTGGATTAATTATTATAAAAAATTTCTGTAGGTTACTTTTTTAATTTTATTTAAAAAGTTTCAGGAAATATACAATGTTAGTACCACTTGTGTATAGCAGATGGCTGAGAGGTAGTCATTACAAATGGCTTATAGAAGTCATAACAACTATGCAGCACCACACGAAAGAAAGCAAAATAAGGCGAAGCTGACGTAGAAGCATAAAAAGCCAGACAATAGAACATAACAATATGTATGATAAAGCATGTCAAGCAGTAGCATCCCAGGATACCCAACTTTGGTTGGGTTCTGTGCGAGTTCTGTTGGCGTCCCTCCAGTTAAATGGTGAACCATTAAAAGTGGACATTTGTAAACATAAACTGACAGATAAACACCCAGAGCAGACACAGAACTTTCGCCCAGCCCAGGGGAAAGGGAAGGGAAAGTGAATGATACGAAGAGTTGGCCCTGCAATTTTCATTGGTTTATATTGCACAGCCACACGAATATATCAAGGGAAAGGTAGGAGAAAGCAGTTAAAATACTTAACAAACGTAGATTGTAAAAGTTTTTTATAACAAAATAAAATGGCAGGGAAAGTTGTTGTTCTTGCTGTGGTTCCTCAGGGGGCGGGGAGATCGGGAGGATTGGGTATCTCTGGCTATCTGGCTATCTGGGAATCAGGGGGGCGGTCAGTACTAAACAACAATGTGCAGCTGAAGGACAATTTTGTGCGCCATACGATAAATGCAGCCACATCAAGTGCGGGTCGAAAGGTCGGTGGGTTGGAGGGTGGGAGAGGGTCGGGGGTCGGGGTTCGTAGGGCACAACAAAATGCTCGCTCGTTATATGGGTCAATATGGGAAACAAAAGCATTGTGCACCGGTAGAAGCAGAAAAACAAACCGAAGGCAACGGAACAAAAACAACATGCACTGCAAAAGTTAATGCTGCAAACAAAAATATTTAAATAAATAAATATGTATTCTAGAGTGGAAATTTTAATTTAGAACAATAAATATGGGAATATAGTATAACTACAAAATATTTAACAAGCTATAAATATTTATCAGATATAATGCGGGCTTTAAAAATTTAGTTTTTTAAAAAATTTTATTTAAACTTAAGAATAAGTATAAGATGATAAATAATTTAACTGACTAACCACCAACACTTAAAATGTTTTAAAAGAAACATATAATTATTTTCAGTCATCCTATTTTTCGCTTAACCATTTTCCCGAGTAGCCAAATGATAGGGACGAGAAAAAAGGGCGGAAAAATGAAAGCAAATCGAGAAATCGGTGGTTGGATGGGATTCTACTTTGTTTGCAACATTTTGTGCTGTCATTTGAAACATCGAACGGAAGGCAGTGGTCGGGTCAGCTGGTCACTCGCCTATCAAAGGAAGGGTTGGCATAGTAGTTAGCATCCAATCGGATTCCTAAGGTGTGGGGGAAAGGTCAGTTTTCCATTCACCTTTCTGGTTTTTTTATGTTGGGCCAGGCAATGAAAAATGTCCATAGAAAACAAAGTGATAGTATGGGAAGATTACAAGTAAAGTGATTATTTTTCACAATTCTAGAAATTGTCATTAAACTGTGGGAAGAGCCACGTTAATTAAACTTTTAATCGTATATTTTTAAAATACACTTTATATTTACGATCCCCTCCTTGGACTCATGCATAATTCACTTACCCCCGAACTCATTTTATTTGCAGATTTTATTGTGGCACTCAAGGATGTGTCGGTAATGATACCACAGGCGGTGAAACGTGGCAGCAACGCGCTGTTCACGTGTAATTACGATATGGAAAACGATACTCTATATTCGGTGAAATGGTATAAGGGCAAGCGTGAGTTTTATCGCTATACGCCCAAGGAGAATCCGGCGATGAAGGTCTTTGCCATGACAAGTGGTCTCAATGTCGAGGTAAGTACCGGCCCAGCAGTGCCCAGACATGGATGTGGATGTGGATGTGGATATGGATAATTCCCCTTAGCTCCACATCCTTGTATCCGTATCCATGTCCCCATAACGCGCACATGTTACTGGAGTTGCGTGTAAATTATATCCATAATGGCTGATTGCCGGCACCCCGAACTCACAGTATTCGTTTTCATAACGACATTTGCCGGCTTATTTGGCCCACTGCCCCACGTTGTAATTATGCCAGTCCATCCGGAGACGGATCCGGATCCGTTAAGAGTTGTTGGGCGTGGCCAATTAGTCGCGCTTGCGATTGACTTGCGGCTCATTAAAAAACAATATATACAGATTGCATAAGGCCTCTGGGGAAAATGACACGAGCGAACACGAAACGAAGCGCTAAATACACTTACTAAACAATTATTTTTAGATTAACTGTAAATTCATAAAATTATAAAATAATATTTTGAGCCGATTTAATTCTTTAAACATATAATTATTGTAATTTCTAACTAAATTAGTTTTTTAAATGTACCTTCATAATTAGTGTAATGTAAATTTTTTCTGAATCCCTTAAAGTAAAAGACCCTTAGAAAGGGTAGTGCCCACCTTTAATTATAACGGTGGAATACACAAGGGCCAATTAGGCATCATTGGCAACAAATTGGGTTAAACATTCGCTCGAACTTCAGCCATTGATCCTCTGGAACTACCAATGACCTTTTCACCGCCCACCACTTCCCCATTTAATTTGGTCCTCGCCACTGCTTTTATGTGACATTTATTTATCCTGAAAATTACGCACAATATTAAATGCAATTTATTAAATTTGATTTTTATTAAGTGAATTGTTATATGAGGTTTCCTCGTTTTCTCTGCGAAAGATAAAATTTCGCCAGCGTTATTATCCAGATAAAATGCTCATTTCATTCGAAGAGCTTATAAAGAGCCTTATTGTGATTTAAATAGAGACTCAAAAAGCGATTTGGAGTTTTTTTTAGTATTACCTGATTTCAAAAACTACAATGAAAATTTCAATTTTAACAAGAGAGAACGCTATAGTCGGGTTGGTGTCCCGACTATCTAATACCCGTCACTCAGCTAAAGGGAGTGCGAACGCTGTACTCGGGTTGGTGTCCCGACTATCTATTGGGGCTAAAGGGAGTGCGAGGGAGATAGATATATAAACAATTTTGATTGCGTATAACTTTTTAATGAATGGTCCGATTTGAAAAATGTCTTCTACATTTCGATAGGTATTAATAAACACTATAAAATGGCGTTTATATATTTTTAAAATCTTAAAAGATGTGGCCTCCAGACACATTTGAAAATCGTTTATGGCGATTGTGGGCGTTAGGGGGGGCGTGGCACCTCGATGAAACAAACTTGCGCTGCGTAGGAAGCCCAAGAATATGTGTGTGAAATCTCAACCTTCTAGCTTTTATAGTTTCCGAGATCTCAGCGTTCATACAGACAGACAGACGGACAGACGGACAGACGGACAGACAGACAGACAGACAGACAGACAGACGGACAGACGGACATGGCTAGATCGACTCGGCTAGTGATCCTGATCAAGAATATATATACTTTATGGGGTCGGAAACGCTTCCTTCTCCCTGTTACATACTTTTGCACGAATACAATATACCCTTTTACTCTACGAGTAACGGGTATAAAAATAGTTAAGCTAAGAGAAGTTACCAATAAGAGAGCACTTTAAATGCCTCAAGAGGTGCTCCTTACTTTCGCATTATTAGAAGCTTAAGAGCCCACGAAAAGACGGGATAAGGATTGCACTTGTGATTATAAAGAAAGCAGCTACCTCAAAGCCCTGTGTCAAGTTGCTTTGCGTCAAAGAACGCCTTAATCAAATGAAGATGAACCCTTCAGCATTAAAATCAACCCTTCACCTTTATGCCCTCAATTTGCAGTCACTTTCCATCCGGCAATCTTGCACCGCCAGCTGCTGTGCTTTTCGTCATTCAGCACAGCCAAGAAAACATTTTCATATTTTCCACCATCCCATTTTTCACTTTCCACTCTCTGGGCTATATTCAATTTCTATGCACCGCGTCCAGCCAATTTTGAAGCAACTAATTTTTATTACGTTCTTCATTTCCCCGCCGCCACTCTACTGACTTTCTCCGTTCGCTTTCTCCTTGCTCCTTTCTCCTGGCTGCAGCGCAACCTTTCGAATCAGAGCCACGTCGTCCTGCAGTCGGTGCCGCTGAATATTTCGGGAAAATTTACATGCGAAATATCCGTGGAGGCGCCCACGTTTCAAACGGCCATGGTGTCCGGCGAAATGGAGGTGGTTGGTGAGTAAAAAAAGAATGAGATTCTGGAAATCAAAAAAATATACATATAAACTAAGCATTGCAATGGGCTAATGGAGGGGCCAGGCGGCGGTCGAGGCAAGCAAATTAATTAGAACAAATCTATTTGAGCCCGCCCGCCGACTTGGTCCTCTTTTTGGGCCAGTTTTACATTTCCATTCCTTGGCTAACGACGATTAACGACCCACTTTTTGGCCCACTTTTTGCAGAGCTGCCGGAAGAGCACACTGTGGTTACCGGGATACAGGCACGCTATCGCATCGGCGATTTGGTCGACGGCAATTGCTCAATTAAATACTCGAAACCGGCTGCTAATTTGACATGGACTATTAATGGTATTGTGGTAAGTTTTGGTTTCGTTTACCACTGTTATCCGCACCCGGACACGCCCACTCCTGCCCCACCGCCCTTCAATTAGCAGGCATTTCGGTGAACGGTGAACGAAGCTCTTTGATCGCCTTCTATTGATGGGCCGCCGGTTTTTCAATTAGTCAATGGCTTGTAAGGGGGGCCGAAACTTCGTTTCGGGTTTGAATGCACTTTGAGTGCGAAATAGAGGTTGGCTAATGCAAGTTTATTGGCAATTTGGGGATTTCCTTAATTAAATAGCTTATATGTCATCAAAGAACTGTAAAGTTTCATTCAATTAAATTATCAGACTTCTTGAAAACATTAAAGTAAATTTAAATGTGCACTGAAATTTTTAATATTAACAAATATTTAAACAATTTTAAATACTGTGATATATATATATTATTTGGTTTTCGATTGAACCACTTCAAGTGCCACATAAATTTAACATTGGCAAATGAAAAGTAAATGCATATACATATCTATTTATTAGTTGTGCACTAATTTCCTGCAGAGTTGGTTAAAAAGTAAACAAAATGTTAATAGCACATTCATTTTAACTGGTAGTTTTTGAAGAGCATTTAAATTTAATTTCTAACAGAGTCTTAATAGCCTAAACAATTTGGATTTCCCAAAATAAAACAGAGATTGGCCAGCAAATCGTTTGGAAACATTTGCTTTTACTCGAACAGTTTCCAATTGAAGTACATTAAATAGTAAACTCTTTAATTGCCCCCTCGCATTTGATCAATCGAGTTGTTTAAAAAAATGAAAAACCAGGTGAAACGTGGCCATTGCAATGGTTTTGCAATTTTTTGCGTTTAGTGTGCGATTTTTCATTGCTCGTCTGTTGCATACTTTTTGGCACCTGCGAGTGCGGCGCTTCCATTTTGCAGGCCCATCTTTTGGCATTTATATTTGCCTAGAACGTAGAACCCAGCCCGCTTTTTCTTTCGCCTTTTCGGTTATATACATTTTTTGATATGCCGTCAGTTTTTATGCCATTCCGCTTGTGGCCAGAATGGCTGGATGGGCTGTTCTGGGCCGTTCTGGGCCGTTCTGGGCTGGTCTGGATGTTTTATGGCCGCAACCACAGCAGTCGACTGTCGACTCCAACAGGAGGTCATGCCGGCACAGTGCCTCCTGCCAGTTTGCGCCCAGCTGCTGTCTCCGCATGATTGCACAGGTGTGATGAGGGGCTGCCAGAGGACGGAGGAGGAGGATGCCTGACATGTCCTGGCATTTTGCGTTCGGTTTTTCAAGAAACGTTTAGGTTGTCAGCTAGTTTTTCTCTGTGGCGTTTTTATGGCCGCCCCAGAACATTACGGCCTTTCTCCCAGACTTTTGGCTGGTGTTATTGTTATTGTTTCCCCAATCCAGACAGCGGGTTACCTTTACCCGGTGGCAGCTGGAGTATAGTAAATGCGTTGTCAATGTCACGGAGGCCCCTACAAGTCATATTTCAAACCTGCGCCCTTTGTGAGTCTGTTCTCGTAGGTCAGAGATCAAGTTGTAAGTTCGCTGCGCTTAGTCTGCGTTTAACTCTAAAGTAAATGAAGTCGCTTTTATGAGTTGGCGGGTATAAATCTGTCATAGGAATAAGTGCTTAAGAGTACAAGTTTAATTTGCTAGAAACATTTTTCGTGATTTCGAAGTGGTTTTATATGTTAAAGAAGATGTATTTCAATAAAATCTGACTAATATTTATCTTGTTGGCAATTTTAAAATAAATATACACCCACTTACAAAAATTTATTCTTGCAAATGTTTTTAAAATTGTTAAGGGTTTCTAAAATTATTCAAATAAATTCTAAATTTCTCAATAATATCAATTAAAAACCTGTAAGAAATAATTGGGAAATAAATTCTATCTCTAAGTAAAAACTAAAGTAAAATCGATCAAATACTTTGTATCCCTTCTAAGAATAAATAACATGCAATTTGGAAATGCAAAGTTTCGGATTTAATCGCCATCACAACAAGCAATTCAACAAAAACATATTTATAAATATACGAAAATAAAGCAGGGAAAACTAACACAAACAGCACTTGAGTGTTGCCTACAGTGGGTGGCCATGTGGGAGAGGGTGTGGGTGCCACTTGATCTTTTAGCTAACGAGCGCTTTTCAACAGGAGCACCACTCACCCACCCCCACCCACCATTCACCGCCCACAGCCATCATGTGTGCTGTCAGCTGTGGGTGGTTGGATGGTTTTGGGTGGCTTGGGCGGTGCAGGCCAGGGCATCGTATCTGCCAGGCACTTCAAACTAAACTCACCGCAAACAAAGTGGCCTCGTCTTCTCGACACAGCTCACCCATGTCCTTTGGCTCCTGCCCCCCATCCTGGGCAACATCATCACCATCATCTGCTCTAGTTAATCACTCAAGCGTAAATCTATTCATCATTCATAAGTTATAAATTTGCCTCGGCCGCTCTGGCGTCGTTGGTCGCCTTTATTTTTCGGGGCAAAAGTGTCAGTCGGTTTTGTCGGGGGGAATAGTTTTCGCTTTCATATTGCCGGCCCACTTCATCGAGCAAAGGATTACGGAATATTTGCAAATTGATTTCGCTGCGAACTCGAGAGAGATGTCACTTGACACTATTCATCTTCACTCGATTATTCGTTTCTTATAGGTGCCGCCACATCACATAAAGACCTATCAAAGGGAGAAGCGGGAGAACAGCACCCTGGAATCGGTGACGAGTGCCATACATTTCATGGTCACCAATCAGCATTTCCTCAAGAGCCAGATGAGGGTAAGCATGCGACGAGTACAGTCCGCACCAGTTGAGATACTAATAAACCCAACCCAACCCATTTACATTTCCCGTTGTTAGCTCAAGTGCACGGCCAATATCTTTGACATCTTCAAGGAGGAAATGGAGAGTGTCATCGAGGAGGACCGGCCCAGGATAATGGCCTCGGGCAGATCGTATGACATCAACAATTATCCCCTCGAGGAGCACCCGAATGGCGAGCGGGGCGGCTACGAGGATCACAACGAGTCCTATTTGACTTACTACTCGGGTGAGTACTTTGAGTTTGAACAAGCAGGTCGATTGAGTACAAACTTGCCATTAAATGGGGGATTATTGAAAGCATTAAAGACACTTGCAAAATTACGAAACTAATTTTAATAATATTTTCAATTTTATAAAAACACAAATAAATACATATGTTCACCTCTTTTATTATTTTTCTTTAAGTTACTATGATTGAGTTTAGCAGTTTTTCCCAATTCATCTAATTATTTATATGTTTTATCGTATAGATAAAAACCCAATATCATAACTTACCAAATCAGATAGATCCGACAGCACACTCGATACGTTTAAGTGATCCTGTATCAGAAAAATGCAAAAGCCTTTGGCAGACAAGCAAGATGGACTGTATCCCACTTAGTTCGGCCCACTGCATCCTGTCGAAGTCCCCGGCACACAATGTAAATTATGTAAATAAAATTGTGCAGCATAAACACTCCTCCTTACTAACGGCTAACAACCAGGAGCAAGGAGCACGGAGCAGGCTTATCGAATCAGATGGCGGGCAAATCAAATTGCTATAAACTAAGTTTAGACATGAAAGATTGTCGCGGAATTGCGGAAGACTGTGCGGGACGGAATTGTGATTGGGGCCTCGGGCGAAATTGCGAGGGATCCTTTATGTATCCTTTTCTTTTTTTTTTTGCATCCTGCTTCCTTTTTTTGAGGTTCTCCCTTTTGCCACTTACTAGCGACAACATTTACTTAACACCAAGTAACGACAACACCAGGAATAACAAGTGTGTAAACGCATTGAGCTGAAAATTGTATTTAAAATTGAGTTGACTGGCTTACCGCTGAAACGGGGAATGGAGCTGGAGAATGGGAATCTGAAACCCAGCGAAACATCAACGTGTGCAACAATATTTTGGCCACAGCGCCAAAGGGAAACCCTCAAAACGGAAGTTTGCAAGCCACCCTCGTTATAAAGTAGAAGGAATGAGGAGATTGCATATTCCGATTCCTTGCTTGCATTTCGCTCTGAACTTTATGCAAATGCACTGTTGACACACCCACCATCTACACACAGGAGATCCAGTCTGGTTGAATATCTACATACATAGTTTATTTTTCGTCGGAAAACTGTATTTCTTCAATGTTTCCCTACCACTTCCTAAAAAATTCCAAAGCTAAATTATGTTTAAATACCTTTAAGACTGGTTAGTTGAATTCAGTCAAAGAATCTCAGATGTTAAGGGGGAATACAAAGTTTCGGTATTTATAGTTTTAATTTTTTAATAATAAATATACAGTATTTAAAAAGCTACCAAAGTACGTTTCAAGGTAAATTTTTAATTACATTTATTTCCTTCAGATTTTTCACAGACACATCAAAGGGCCACAACATGGCTTCCCATTTAATGGCAATCCCCTTTGTTTCTGTTTTTTGCCACCCAAAAACTCACCTGTCTAATCTTTCCATTTCAGCGGATAACACGGCATCGGGCGCCTCCACAGCTGCACATGAAATCTTTTGGCGATTCTGGCCATTGCAGCTGGCAAAGCTAAAGCTTCCCATCAACAGGCAGTTGGCGGGGGCGTGGCACTGGTTCTGCGGGGGCGGCGGAGCGGCGGCTGCCCTTCTGCTTTGTGCCCTTCCGCTGCTCCTGGGGCCGCTATCCCATCAAATTATCAACTGTCAATACACAAAGCTGGCGACTGGCAAGGTGCAACAGCAGCAACACCAGCAACAGCGACTTCACAGCAGCAACATCGATGTGACAGCTTCAAAAGCGGCAACATCCGCATCCACATCCGCACCGAGCGTCAAATGCTTTTATAATTGTCAAATGGCTATGGCGATGCCAACTCAAAATCGCGACGATGATGATGATGGCGATGCGAATATTGGCAGCACAAGTGCAACTGCTGATGTTGCAGATGTTGCTGCTGCTGCTGGAGGAGTTGCAAGTTGCAGCATTAAGCGGCTGTCAGCGACACTTGTGGGGGGCGGCGAGGGCGAGGGTGCAGGGGGCGTGGCCAGTTGGCCGGATCAACGATTATTGATGACTCGGCGGCGGCAAAAGCGGCAAAAGTGGCAAAAGAAATCGCAGGCGATGGATGCGATGATGCAGTCGCGTCGGAGCGCGTGCTGATGCCGAATTGATGATGAAATCCATTTCCGAAAGTAGCTTAAGGTGCTCGCCACCGTGCAAAAATGAAAGAAACAGAAAAAGGAACCCAGAAAAGCGGCCCTTTCCCATTTCCCCTCCGAATTGTTGAAGGGCATAATTAATATACATTCGTACTCATATTGATTGCATGAGCCAGCTGCATAAATCGATCTGGTCGTAGCTCGTAAGTGTTATACGCATAAGGTCAGGGAGAGTGCAAAAGGGCCTCGTACTTAATTATGGAAGGTATGGCCCGCAAGTAGATATGAAATCGATGAATAATAACAGGAAATAATTTAATGTTAGGTCGGGGAAAAATAAGACATATGGTGAAACCAATGAAATAGCTAGCACCCTGTACGTTGCAACCACAAAAGTTTTCTTTGATTTGTATTTTTTACTCTTCGAATAAAATATATTAAAATATTTGTTAGCACCTCCACTGATTTTCATACACTTTCTATATATATCCACAATAATTTAGACAACAAAAATTTACTGACAATAATATTCCTTATCAGAAGCTTTGTTCCACCTTTTACTTTTACTGTCGATTATAACAGATCAAAACCGTTCAGTGAGAGCAACATCTGTGAAAGAAATACACAAAATGCACAGTTAATTTGTGGATTTGCGTACAGGGTGAAAAAATGCATGTCGAAAAATACTTCAAATGCTTGTCATGTACTCTAATCCCCTTGTGTTGTGTATCAAGCATTTAGCCTATTCACCAAACAAAAGAGAGACGTAAGAAATGTGCACAGTGTACAGCAAGCTGAACTTTAGACTGCACTTGAGCTTAGCTTTCGGGTACCGTAGTGCATTTTAAAGTGGGTTTTTCAAAGCTTAAACATTGTAAACAACTCGAAGTAAAAGGAAAACAAATTGATTTATCTTCTCTGCAAAAAGGCAATGCATTAAGTCAATGTGTATATAAAAATAAACAAAAATCAAATTTAATAATATAAACTCCACTGTACAGAAAGGAACTTTTTACGGTTGTGGAAAAAAAGCAAAATTAATTATATAGCAATCATTTGTTTGTAGAAAACAGCGGATAAATACATAGATCATGCTAAAACGAAAATGAACATTTGATTTCGACTCTTATTTCGGCAATATTAAATCTCGAAGAAAACAAACGATTATTTAAACATTTTTGGCCAACAAAAATCCAGCGGTAAAGAGTTCCTTTACCTTGAAAATAAATAAATGGGTAATCTTAACCAAAAAATAAAACAAAAATGTAAATGAAATCGAAAATAAATACCAAATTAAAGAAAAATACATGTTAAATATAAATTGAAAATGTTCAGAAAATATGTAAATAAAAAACATAATGATGTAAAGTTAAAATGCAAATAACACAAAAGTATAATATTAAATGCATGCGCTAAGATTTCTGTAATCAAATCGTGTTGTGAAAGTTGTCTTCCCTAATTTATGCCCATTACATTATTAACAATTGGAAGGGAATTTTATGTTAAATTTAATTTCAGTATGGTTTCAATTATAGCCATTAAATGATAAGCAGCAGATATATAAGAATGTAAAAACTAGTTTTATGTACATAGAAAAGGGACAAGAACAATTTTGATGTTACTGAAAAATATTAAAAATATTAACCAAGAGATATGAAAATAGGAAGATGACAAGTACATGTTTCTAGCTGCTAGAGACAAAGATAAGTCTTAGATTTATAACGAGAATCAAAAACACAAGCGAATGCATTTTGCATTAAATATAATATATTCATATCCCCAATAAATAACCGAAAATGTGTAAAGCCAAAATAAATGTAATAGTAAGCTATAAGAAAACAAAATAGTGATGTAAAAACACGCAGCAAGGAAATAAAGTAACCCTCTATTCAATAAAGAATGAAGACGTGTTTTAATACGGATGTAAATATCTTGGGAAGGTAAATATAATGAAATCATTCCGAGAAAAATTTAAAAAATTTAAAGAATACACTTTTGTAGCTCACTGTATCCAAATTTATCCAAAGCGCCATCTGGGGAGCTTTTGTAATTTTGCAGTGCTCCACTTTCAGTAAAAGAAGTGGCAGATAAAAAGCTGATGTCGAATCCCCATTATCCAGCTGACTTGGAGCTTTCGGAGGTTGGTTATGCACTGGATAGATAGTATAGTAGATAAATCCACTCCCCAAAGAACAGAGAGCTTTCGGATCTGAAGGTCAGTTGGGACTTGGACCTGCAAACCGAGCTTAGTTCGATAGTCAGCGCGCTTGAATGACGACAAATGCACGGCGCGCACCCATTAACAATATATATTATTTCTAAACTAAAATAAAAAGACAATTAATCAAAAAATAATATTAAAATAGAACGCGCGGTGCACGATTTTCTGACAACAATTCAGTTTCGCTTTTCATAAAATTTTCCTTTGTGTTTTCCACACACGTGGTGTTCTTTTCTGTTGCTCGCCCTTCGGTAGTGGTTATTTTTTTTGGGTTACATTGAAAAAAGTACACCGACTGCCAGCCGAATTCCCATTCGAACCTTAATTTAACCAATTGACGGAAAATTAATTGCGCACAAAATTAATTAGCAAGCGAATATATAATTTTTTACGTGAAACGAGCGTGTTATTTGTCAAAAAAAAAGATTTTACAATTGATTGTGTTTAAGTAAATTAACCTGAGATATATATCTATGTGTGTTTGTGCTACGATCCGAAATTCCGATATTGCGGTAAGTGGCGTGGTTTTTGGCGCGAATAAAGTCGGTTTCCTTTTGTGCCGTATTTCTCTCCCGATTTTTCTGGCGCCAAAATGAATGAAAACGGTTGGCAACATTCTCGAGCTAACATGGCAACATTCTGTTAATGGAACTTGGAATAGAAAATGTTAGAAATTTGGGAACAGCTCTCCGACTTTGTTTTGTTTTGCGCTCTCTCTGGGATATATGGGATCTCTTATTCCGGGAGCGGTTGGTTCATTGACCCAGCAACAACAATATTCGCCAGATCTTCTCCTCCTCAGCGATTTGCGGAATTCATCCGCTCTACAGTTAGAAATAATTCTAGTCGAACAGCAGGCAAAGTCGGTCGGCGGAGTCGAGAGCCGCGTTCAGTTGCCTTCGAGCCGTACTTAGAAGTGGTAGAGCCCCCAGGAATCGGAGAGATTTTCCCGTAACTTGAACATTCTGACGAAACCCCTCTGACCGACCGACCCCTCGCAATCACACTCATCTATATACTGATATATAGACCTATGTACATTGCGCAGATCACACTTTAAATGCCTTTCGTCCAGAGATTTCAACAAATACGTAATTTTGTTATGAACGTCTGCCTCGTCGAGGCCATCCAATTCGTCCAGGACCTCACGCACGCCCTCTGCCTGGATCTCCAGGGCCTGTTCAACCTCAAGTAGAGATCCCCGAGCGATCACCCAGCGGTAAGTAACGGCATTGGGGAAAAGTGAAAGTGCGGGAGAGATTACGGTTATCGGGTTGTCGGGAGAAAGGGGAAAGTGCAAACCTCATGGCAGCAGCACTCCATTTTGAGAGGTTATGTCAAAGGAAAAGAAAGGAAATTAGAAATTATAACAAGGCAAAGACTAGTTCGTATTTGATTAGCTTTTGACTGGCTTTCATTTTTAGTCACTTCCTAACAATAACCCCAAATTATTAGGAGCTGATTGTTAAATTGTGCTAACTATTATAATAAACAATTTTTATTTGCTGTCAATATTTGAACAATTAATCTGAAAATTACCAAAATTAATTTAAAGTCCAAGGTTTTTAGAGCAACGTTTTCGAAAGGTTATAGAAAATAGTACCATCAGCAAAAACCAAAAATATTTTTGTTGTGCAATATGTTGTGGGCAAGACAATACTATATAAAATGAAAAATACATCGTAAAAAAAATCAAAACATAATCAATTTTTTTCCTTAATAAAAGAGCAGGAAAAAATGTGCCAATAAAAGTTATATTTAACATAAGGTATAAGAAGCTGATAATAGAAAAAAAGCAAAATAATGTATGCCAAGAAAATTTGACAGTAAAGATTACTACTAAAGATTATTACATTTGACATAATAAATAATTTTTTACAGAAAATAAAAAAATTTTAAATTAAGCTTGACTTTCTTCAAGACCCTTCATATCATCTCATTATTTTATCCAGTTCACCCCTTTTCACATTTCATCGCCAGCTCATCCCATCAATCACCCTTCATTAACCAACCGCAAGCACCTCACAAAGCTGACCAAAAAACGCCTCGACATCCAGAGTCCTTAACTGAGACGGACGTTTTGCTTGGTTTTTAAAACTAAACGACTCTTCGGAACCCCCGCCCCCGTTGACCCCTCACATATCCACATCCCTCGATCCACAAACCGACCCTTGGATCCGATTAATTCATCCATATCCCTCGATCACGATGCTCTCCTGTGCCTCATTCAACAAACTTATGTATCCAACGGCCGCAGATGTGGCCAAACCGCCGATGGTGGGCTTGGAGGTGGATGGTGGACCCATGGGCTCGCTGGCCGGTCTCCAGACCCTGCCCTCGACCACATCGGCTGGCAGTGGAGCCCCCAGCGAGACCCAGAGCGAGATCTCCTCGGTGGACAGCGATTGGAGTGACATACGCGCCATCGCCATGAAGTTGGGCGTTCAAAACCCAGACGATCTGCACACCGAGCGATTCAAGGTTGATCGACAGAAACTGGAGCAGTTGATAAAGGGTAATGCTGGGCTTTCATCTCCGAGCTTTTAATTCATTGTGATTCTTATAGCGGACAGCTCTATCGAGGGAATGAATGGAGCCGAGTATTTTTTCCATGACGTAAGTAAACACATAGTTAGTAATAATAGTTTAAATGTGATTATAATCCAAAATTTTAAAATGTACGGTACAACTTTTAAAGAAAATTTGCACATTAAAGTTTTATTTCTTACCAGAAATTTTATTTTTTTTAACATTTAAACTATATAAGTTTCTGGGAATTTTATTTTTCTTTAATTATTTTTCACTTAAATGCTAATTGTTTTCATACATTTTCCAGACATAGAATGCCATGCCTTATAAGTTTTAAACGAAAAATAATATGATTTCGATTCACTAGGGTCTTAAGCTATTTACTCTTTGAGCAAAATTTTTAAGTTAAATGATCCATGTCTTTCTTTGGCATTCCGACTGTACCACCATAAATTTCAGTGTATAACGCAAACTAGTTTTAAGATACCGTTAGGACCGTCTAGAAGCTCTGCTGACTTGGTATATTAGAATCGCCATATAACCAATACACATTTTTACTAGATCATGAACACGACGGATACGTATGTGAGCTGGCCTTGCAGACTCAAAATTGGTGCCAAGAGCAAGAAGGGTGAGGTTTTTTATATATTTAAATTTGAGTTTTATTTAATTAAATTTATTTATTTTATTTAAGATCCGCATGTGCGAATTGTGGGCAAGGTGGAGCAAGTGCAGCGGGCCAAGGAGCGCATTCTGAGCAGCCTTGACTCGAGGGTGGGTTCTACTCTTTCCATATTTACTCTATATTTATTTCCATATGCCCTCTTATGAGCAGGGCACCCGAGTGATCATGAAAATGGACGTCAGCTACACCGACCACTCGTACATCATCGGACGGGGTGGCAACAATATCAAGCGCATAATGGACGACACCCACACCCACATCCACTTCCCCGACTCGAACCGCTCCAATCCCACGGAGAAGTCCAACCAGGTGTCGCTGTGCGGCAGTCTGGAGGGCGTGGAGCGCGCCCGGGCCCTCGTCCGGCTCTCCACCCCGCTGCTCATCTCCTTCGAGATGCCCGTGATGGGACCCAGCAAGCCGCAGCCCGACCACGAGACACCCTACATCAAGATGATCGAGACCAAGTTCAATGTGCAGGTGAGTTTAGGCCTAAAATACCAGTGGCTAAAAATTAAGTGTAATATTAATACAAAGTATATATTAATTTTTAGGACCTTTAAATTTAAACTTCTGTTTAATAAAAAGTGTCAGTTTTTAGGAAAACTGTTAAATTCGTAACGTTTAATGCACAAAACTGAATTAATATTTTTCCATATCCCACATTTTTCCCAGGTTATTTTCTCCACTCGACCCAAGTTGCACACCTCATTGGTTTTGGTCAAGGGATCCGAGAAGGAATCGGCCCAGGTGCGAGATGCCACTCAGCTGCTGATCAATTTCGCCTGCGAGAGCATTGCGGTAGGTTCAGGACGAATGTACCCACTTTATACCGACCAGATCACCGATTCCAATTCCACTGCCCTTTCAGAGCCAAATCCTGGTGAATGTCCAGATGGAGATCTCGCCGCAGCACCACGAGATCGTCAAGGGCAAGAACAACGTGAACCTGCTGAGCATCATGGATCGCACCCAGACCAAGATCATATTCCCCGATCTGAGCGATATGAACGTGAAGCCGCTGAAGAAGTCGCAGGTCACGATCAGCGGACGCATCGACGACGTCTACTTGGCGCGACAACAATTGCTTGGCAATTTGCCCGTAGCATTGATTTTTGACTTTCCGGACAACCAGAACGATGCCTCCGAGATAATGAGCCTCAACACCAAGTACGGCGTCTACATCACCCTGCGCCAAAAGCAGCGGCAGAGCACTTTGGCCATTGTGGTCAAGGGAGTGGAGAAGTTTATAGGTGAGTTTGGCCAACTATCCCTTAAAAAAAGATTTTTTTTCAAAAATTGTAATATTATTTTCATTGATATTAATTGAAACATTGGTACCTAGTTTAAAACCAATATTGAGGTCCTATATTGGAAAAATAATAATAAAAATGCAAGGGTATAATAAAATTTGTATAAGAGATCAAAGACTTTATAATAATATTTGCTTATATAATTTTTGTGAGATAAGAGGATCAGCGGAACCTCAAAAATCTTATTTAAATATAAAGCAACCCATATTTTATATTCGTAAGATGATTTTTCAAATGCCTATAGAAAATATTCTTTTAACTATTAAAAAAATGTTTGATTTCCTGCCACTTTACACTTACTTTATATTTTTATACATTTTTTTAATTTTTAAATTAAAGGTCTATCTGGCGTTTTCAGCTGAATTTATTTTATAAGAAGGATAAATTGTAGTTTTTGTGAAACCAATTTGCTTATGTAATTAAATTACTTTTTTCAGCAGTATTTTACCTGAATGTTATTTTGCCTTCTAATAATTTGGAATTTCCCTCCTTCCCTAGACAAAATCTACGAGGCCCGTCAGGAGATCCTGCGCCTGGCCACGCCGTTCGTGAAGCCCGAGGTCCCCGACTACTACTTCATGCCCAAGGACAAGGACCTCAACCTGGCCTACCGCACCCAGTTGACCGCCCTGCTGGCGGGCTATGTGGACAGCCCTAAAACTCCCTCCCTGCTGCCGCCCAATTTGGCTGGCCAGCTGACGCCGTATGCCAACAACAATCACCTGCTGTTGAACGCCAATGGCCTGGCCACGCCCACCGGGATATGTGCGCCCACGCAGAAGTACATGCAGTTGCACAACAGCTTCCAACAGCAGACTCAAGGTCGCTCGGTGGTGGGTGGTGGTGGTCAGGCCTCGAACAACAACAACAACTACCTGCAGGTTCCTGGAGCGGTGGCGCCACTCAAACCGCCGACTGTTTCGCCGCGGAACAGCTGCAGCCAGAACACCAGTGGCTACCAGAGCTTCAGCAGCAGCACCACCTCGCTGGAGCAGTCGTATCCGCCGTATGCCCAGCTCCCAGGCGCCGTGTCCTCCACTTCCTCCTCCACGGCGGGATGTCAGAATAGAGCGCACTACTCCCCGGACTCGACCTACGGAAGTGAGGGGGGTGGCGTAGGCGGAGGAGGAGGTGCCCGGTTGGGTCGCCGCCTCAGCGATGGAGTGCTCTTGGGACTGGGAAACTCCAACAGTGGTGGTTCGTCCTCGGGCGGCGGAGGAGCCCATCTGCTGCCCGGCAGTGCCGAGAGCTATCGCAGTCTGCACTACGACCTCGCGAGCAAGAACTCGAGCAGCCACCGCGCCTTCGACTTCGACATGAAACGGGCCCTGGGCTACAAGGCCATGGAGCGCACTCCGGTGGCGGGGGAGTTGCGCACACCCACGCCCGCCTGGATGGGCATGGGCCTGAGCAGCACCTCGCCCGTCCCCCCTGCCGCCCCGCTGGAGAACGGGGAGGGGAATGGGGGAGGTGGTGGCGGTGGGTCGTCCTGGCGTCTGCCACCGGGACTGGGCTCCCCCTACGGACTGAGCGCCACGACAGGACTATTGGACGCCACGCCCGTCAACCGACGGATGCAGCTCGCCCAGCACAAGGACATCCAGACTCTGTTCACCAGCTTGGGCCTGGAGCATTATATCAGTGAGTAGTTCCCGCCGATTGTCTCCGTTTTTACCAACTGTGTACGAAAGATGTCCTTTATAAAGTTTACGAGTCTGACCTGGACTGCAGCGAGTTTTTTATTCCACACACTTGGAAATTATTATCTTAGCCAGGGGAGAATCGGATCTGTAAAGAAAAGCGTTTTTAACTAATCCACAAATTAAGAGGGAGAGAAATAACATCACACTTCCTTTAAAAATAAATACTTTTTCAGCTTAAACCAATTGCAAGTTCCACTCCTTAGAAAATCTATTCTTATCCATTTATTTCTTTACTATAATATTCATGGGGCCAAAAACAAGTTTTAAATGCCAATCTTAATGCTTTTCTTCCTTAATATTATTATTAAAAATATTTTAATTAAAACATTTTAAATTGGTATTCTAGACCCATTTAAAATTAAATTTTAAAATATTTTATAGAATGTTAAGCCCAACTTTTGTATAGAAACTGAAGCCGCCTTTCGTATTTATCCTTGCAGAAATTTTCGTGCTCAACGAAATCGACCTGGAGGTGTTCACCACGCTGACCGAGGAAAACCTGATGGAGCTGGGTATCGCGGCGTTTGGAGCTCGCAAGAAGCTGCTGGCGGCCATTCACACGCTGCTGGCCAACGAGGCGGCCTGCAGCACAATGCCCAGCAGCAGCTCCTCGCAGAACTCCTCGTCGCCGCGATTCTCCGGCAGTGCGGCCCCGGGCGCTGAGCGCCGTCCCTCCAACCAGTGGTGATCCGCCCCCGTTCCATCTTTCTATCTATCTTTATTTTTTTTCCGCATGCCCCACTTTTTTTTGGTAGTTTGGTAAGAGAGATCAGGAGAATCGAATCGGATCGGAGAGAATATATAGGAAAAACAGGAAGAAAATGGCAAACTCACTTCGGGCGAACATGCTTATCTTTCCCGAAACAAACACACACACACTCACAGCCTTGACCCTGACTTATACTCGCATTTGTACTCAAATTCCAAGTAGCAGAGCTGCGCACGGGAAAGTACCCAGTTTGCCCGGTTTGCCAATAGATCGTAGTTGCCCTTGTTTTAAGCCATTAATTTATTTCGAAATTATTTATATAGAAAAGAGAGAAATCCCCGCCTTAAACAAAAATATTGTGAATTATTTATGAAATCCAACCAAAACGAAATCACGTATTGTAAGAAATGAATTTATGTAAATTAATTGAAAGAGAAAACAACAAACTAAAAAGGAAACCACAACATGTATTAAGTGATAAGCAAAACAGTCACGCACCAACATTTGATATGAATAAATTGATGTCTATGAAACACAAACTAAATCCCTTACACCACTTTTTTTTTTTTTATTAAATTTATATTGGTTTATTTCAATGGGATCTATGGAAATGTTTTTAATATATATAAAAAATGTAAGAGATATTATTTTATTGCACATTTTTAGTATTTTTAAGTATCTTTATCTACAAGTACACTACTCACTGGTTTGCAGACAGCTGAGAATGGAGGCTAATGACTTTATTGTCTCCAGTTGTCTGCATAATTTGTATTGCATTATTCTTAGCCTCGAGGTCGTGCCAAGAAAAAAAAGAAAAGAAACCTCCAGGGCAACAAAATCGAATGTGTATCCTCCTCACACGGAGCAAAAGGGTCGGCGAGAGGGGGCGTGGCTGGGCTAATGAACTGGAAATGTTGTGCTCCAGTTGCCGGTTGTTGCTACCGTGTTGCGGTCATCAGCATAATTGCAAATTTTTATGATTATGACATTTTGGGCGCAAAGTGCTTCTGCCAATGGCAACTAATTTCTGCAGCCATCTCAGTCTCATTTTCTCGGTCTGGGCGACATCTACATCGGGATATGTTCCACTTAAGCGCTTCGAGAAGGCTTTTGTGGGACTTTTTGGCAAGTGATTTGATTTACAATTATGCCGGACTCGAATCGGGCTCTAAAAATGGAGTCACTGACCAGCCGACCAGGCGCCGGATTTGGATGACCATGTGTACAATGAGAAGTACTTGGTTAAATACTATAAATATAAATTGTTCATTAGATAAATAATGAGTTTTAATAGGTACATATGTACTTTAAATGTCGAACAAACAAATTTTATTATCTCATTGAAGATGATTTTTTGTATTCCTGCTTATTTAAAGAGTGGCTTATATATACATTTATTTTATTGAATAATATGGGGTAAGAAATTTAATGTTTTAAGCCAAGCTAAAAACAAAATCATTTTTTTAAACAATTTTTTTTTATTTTAGAAAATGTAAATAAGAGTTATTTTATTTTTTTTTTATTGCAGTTTAAGAACATAAATACGTTTTGTTGTCGATTTTGTGTTGGCTTTGTTCCACTTCGGGAGGGGAATCGTGGTGAGTTTCGACAAGCAGTCCGTCAAGCAGTGCGAAGGGGAAAGAAGCAGTGCATAAAGCATAAGCAGGGTTATGTAAAAACTCACCACTAAGTCTTTCCCCTCGATTTTCCATTCGTGATTTTTCGCCCAAGGACTCGGATTTTCCGAACGGCCATCGTGTTACGTTCGCCAATCCGAAGTCGGAAAATCACGAATGGCAAGGCGGTTGGGAGAGAAAAGCGTGGTGGCTTTGCTGGGCGAGAAATCTGTGCACAGGACTCACTGTGACGCGAGTCCTGCGACTCCTGCTGCAGTTTACATTGCGTTGTCCTTGCGTGAGGACGTGCGTAGATCACCGTTCAATTTCCGCTGTATTACGAACATCGTGGGCTTTAAACAGCGCAAAAAGCAAAAAAAAAAAAGGAATACGAGAAAAACAACTAGCCGAATTGAACTGAAACCGCAGGATTGAACTCTTTTTTGTCTTTGGCGTGCGAGTGTGCGATGCAGCTTTTGTGTTTCTGACATAGCATTTACCAAAACAGAAGGCGGAAAATAGGAAAAAGGATTCGGCGAAGGATCTGTGTGTGCGAGGCTGTTGCTTCTTCCACCTGCTTGTGTGCGTGCGTGTGTGTGTTTGTGCAGTCACGTGTTCTAAGGTGATTTTAACGAGTTCCGTGATACGCGAAATGAGATAAGGAGCGGGAAAGGGCCAAAGTCGAGAGAAGCAAGCGGCTTAGGCGGACAGAAAAAAGCTAAAAGGAGCAACAAGGAGCAGCAACCAAATCCCCGTTCGCCAGGACACACAGGATACTCGGTGCTCGGTGCGCCTTAAAGGATTCGCAGATAAATCAACCGAAAATTGCATAAAATAAAATTGTTTGCCGAATTGTGCGCAGCAAGAGAACCAGGAAAGACAAAAATAAAACCAAAAATCGTACTCAAATACACATGTGAAATATGACTAGCGAGTTGAATTGAAAATATTAAAAAAAAAAATACTAAACGAGAAAATACGGCTAAAAAGAACCTGAAGGTAGGAAACAGTTTTACTTAACTATGTCATAAGTTGACCTTTTGAGATTTGATGGGACATTTAGAATTATACTTAGAGAAGAATGGTAATTCTTTTATTCATACAAGAGGCGTACATATATCACATAAAGATCGGTCATCATTTTTAAGTTCAAAAGGGAGGTAGAGCATGAAAATTATTCCATTGTTTAAGCAGTTTCTTAAAACTAATAAAAAATAATAAGTTGGTTAAAATATTTTTTAAACCGAGTAATGAAAATGATATTTCTGTGAGACGCTGCTAAGAGGGGACTGAAAAACGGCTGTCACACGAGATCAGACAAAGTTAACCAACCGCCCGCTCTCTTTGAAAAATCCCCTGTGCTTCTGTAATTACATATATCGCAATCTTCGGCATTTAAGTTTTGATGCACCACTTCCCTGCACTTGGCAAGCCAATTTGAGGGCTCCGGGGGCAACCTTTCACATCCCAGTCAGCGGAAGATAAGCCGGAAGATAGACAGAAGGGCGTGCCCGGATCCATCCAGCCATCCAGCAGGCAAACAAAACTTGTCAAATGCCAAGGAGCGTGTCTCCGGGACCCCGGGCTCCTCCTTCTTCGGTAAACATTTCCCATAGTGGCCGGGGAACTAGGCAACAATGTCTTGAGCTCGGCTCTGCTTCTTCAATTTCCCCATTTTTTGTTGATGGAAAATGTCAACTGCCTGGCAGAGTTGGCAGAGTTTCCTCCTCACTTTCGGGGCAACCCACTGACTAGGCAAAAATTGTATTTAGTGGAACAATCAATATCGGATGAGGAGAGGAGAAGGGCAGCCGGTTGGGCGGCAGTCAAACATTTATTTGATTGACTGATTGATATGTGAAATGATTTATTGCCACCGCAGGAGGAGGAGTAGACGAAGGAAAAGCCCAGTAAAGTGTCCACAAACAGCTGAGTCAAAAAAGTTTCGAAACAAAACGAGAAAACCTTTAACCAGTCGAGTAGGAGCATTTATTTTCCAACTCTATCTCTGCCATTTTCCATTTCCAACTCGGTTTTCCTGCTTTGTTTTTTAAATTTTCCCAGCTCCGTTAAAATGGCTTGGTCCGAACTTTTTCGCACGCTTTATGGGAGAATAAAGTAAATAATGAAAGCTATTTAGCACAGCCAAGGGGCGCATTAAGTCGTCGCCAGCCTTTTCGGATTATCCTGCGACCGGCTTAAAAATAACAACAGGACCCAGAAAACAGAATCACACTGGGGAAAATAGCAAAGGTCTGCCGATCTGGCCATAAGTTAATATTATTAAAAAGGAATCGGAAGATTTGTGGTTATTTATTTAGGTTGGAATATAGATATGCTATAAATCAGACACTTTTTAAGAAATATATAGAACCTTTGTATATTAGAGAGATCTAGTTAAGATCTATAAAAAATACTTCAGAATCATAAGCATTTTCTGCTTTGTTGATCTTAACTCAAGCTAACAAAAGCTTAAAAAAATATTTACTTATTTGCGATTAAACATAACCCTTTAAAAACGGCGAGTTTAAAAACAGACTTTAGAAAATCTTATAGTATAAAAATGACAGGGAATTATCGACATGGATAAATGGTGTGTGGTATTCTTCTGACAGGTCTTCTTAATATATTTTGTCCGTGTAATATCCGCCTAGAGAGAGGTAAGCTATGACCGGCGTTTAATGAGCTGTGTCCTGATCTGAGCTGCGGATGACCCCAGCCTCCCAGCCTGCCCTCCTCCCATTCGCTGTTCAGCTGGAGAAATTTCAGCCATTTTTTACTGCCACCTGCAACGGTGTCGCATTCTTCTCTCGGCCAGGCATTTCCCTTATTACCCCGGGTCCTTTATTTTTCTTGTTTTTGTTGTGTTTCGGTTTGGCTGCGACTGCTGCGGCTTATGAAAGAGAAAGAAATCCAGCCAGAAATGCAAAGGAAAAGCTCAACCAGGCGTGGGCGTTAATTAGTTTTCGCACTCGTTGTGCGAATATTTATTAGAAAATCTTGGGAAATTTCTTAGCGGCTTGCAATTATGCTTTCGTATTAATTTTCACCTACTCAGACGGACAGATTTATGGGTGTATTTACTCAGCTAATCAGTGCAGCTTATCCTTGAGGTATTTGCTTGCCCTTTAATGCTTCGTTATTCCACTTGAGCTTTGACTTACAAACTAGTAATTCAATTAGTAATGGATTTACTTAGCTTGCCGTGATTTCTGTCAGGCATTTAATATTTATTGCATAATTCAATGACATTTATGAAGCCATGCAGCATATGCAATTAAAGAATTAATTTATTAGCTTTCTGTTTGGCTTCCAATTTGGATATTAATTTGCAGATTGAATTTAAAATTTAATGTTTACACTTGGAAGCCTGGTTTATGAATAAAATTTTGCTAATTCAATTGGAAATTATTTAGTTTAGAGCTACAGAGATTTTAAATTGGAAGAGAAAATTCTTAAACCGCATAATATTTAATATTATCCAATAAAAATATATATCAAACTTCAAGATTCCCCATCAATTTTTAACCGCAAACCTTCCCGCGAAAAACTTTGGCACAACTCCCAGTTCTAATTCTTATCTTCTGTGATATATGGATTGAAAACGAAAGAAACTTTACGAATTTTCCACACTCGGGATGCACAACTTTTATTTTCTTGCCGTCTCAAACTTCGCCTCAACAAATACGAAAATATGGCGCTACAAGAGACCTTGGGGCGATTGAAAACATCTCATATGCAAATCCATTGTTGTTATTGGCATGGCCACTGGTTCTCCGACTTCAAGGATCAAGGATCTGGAGTGGCTCCCTTGGCTCAGGACCTCGTTGTCTACTTTTAGGCGCTAAAGGCGCATCTCAAGTGCAACATTCTCGGCAAGCCCTGTATCTGTACCTAGCATATTTGTTGTTCGTTTGCGGCTGCGAAAATGTTGTGGCATGTGGAAATTTATTTCATAATCTCTGCAACAAAAATCCCATACTGCACACCAGGAAAAAAAATGGGGGAAAACTTTTGCATATGAGCGAGCAAATCGGGCTGGAGAACTACGAGTAGCTAAGCATGTAATTTATATCCTTGAATGGCCCCACTCTTGCCCCTCGCAAACTCACTTCAGTTTTCGGGCTTCTCCTGGGCTTCTGGTATCATCTATGCAGTTATTGCCGATGCCCAGGGGCATGGGTGGGGAAATATTAAGGGGAGGGATTAGAAGGGATTTTTCAGTGGATTTGTTGATCAGGTTTCCGGAGAAAAATTATTTTTTTAATAAAAGGAAAATCAATTTAATTTAAAAAAAAAATGTATTTTGTTGTTAAATACTACTTGATTTCCTCAAACTTTATTTTTAATTATTGCTTGGTTTTTTGTTGTAGAAAAAATGTAAATTCCTTTCCTTAAAAGAAAGGGTTACATAAAAGATGAGCCTTGTACACTTCTTCTCTTTCCACTTTTCATTTCGAATTTTGTCATAACTTAAGACCCAAAAATATGGGTGTTTTTTACTCATATCTGACCACTGCGCCTCTGTTCATATTGCAAAATATTCCTTTTCCTGCGGCGGAAGTTTTTGCGAATTTTCTGGTATTGGACTGAGCGGCCATAAATTTGCTTCTGCTCCTGTTGTGGTGTCTGGCTTTTCTGCTGCTGCTGCTGTATTGCTATTGCTCCACTTCGGTGCAATTTTATTTGACCACATAAATTGTTTACCAATTTTCACAAGTTCTGTGCAACTCCATGGCCATCTGTGTGTGTATGGGTGTGCCTTTTGCCTTTGAAGGCTAAAAGCGGTTTAATCGGTCTCTTCCTCTCAGCAAACCCATTTTGATTTAGCTCCCAGTGCCCAGCCATCTATCTTGGTTGCTTTAAATATGTATTTCCTTGCCATTGTATTGTTTTGTAATCGAGCAATCTGTGAAATGCTACAGACTCAACAGCAGCAGCAGATGTCATTGGCAATTGCTAGGAATGACTGGACATATTTATTGCAATGATAGTTTTGCAAATTGAGCTGGACGAAGGGAGCTGGCTGCACTGTTATGATTGGATGACTCTTAAAGGATTTATAAACTTGATTTTTGAGATTAAAAATTACAATTTTCCACTCGAAAGTGGAGGGTCTTCGAAGAATGGAAGAAGGATAAACAAATTGCAGTCTTTGTATTTGTATTTATTTGTTTGCTAGTTGAACTAACTAACTGAACAAGGCAGAAATAAAAATATTTAACTCTATATTTTAAGACTTGAGATCCTGTTTACAGGACCGGAAAATCGCCAAGCTCATTCCGACAGCAGATTGCATTCGTTTTCAAGCTGAATGTGAAGAAGGGGGATTTTGGAATCTGTTTCTTTCACTTCGTTACTTAGCTTTGCTCCAGATGCAATTAACAAAAGGAACACGGGCTTAAGGGCAGCGCATTTTTATTATATCCTTTTTTTCTGGGTTTTAGTTTCCTTGTCTGCAAAAAGGACGCTCGTCTGGAAGTGCAGTTTGCGGCTTATCGCATTGGGAACAGACTTGGGTTGCCCTTTTTGTTTGTCGCACTCCGTCGCTTAAGTTTGTCAATGCATAAATTAAAAAGTGGAAAGTTTTTGCCCAATTCCCCGCCTTTGTGGGTTAGTTTTGTGCTGACCTTAATGAAGCCAAAGCAATTAAGCCGGGGCCCTTGCAAAGTTAATGGAGTGTACACAGAATGGCCATTCGTTGGAGTCTTCGGGCCATGTGAGCAGCTCTGGGAAATGCGCATACGAGATCTTCTTGGCCCGATGCTGCAGTACAATTTGCTGCCATAAAAGATTACAACTTGTTAAAGTTCCTCCATCGAATCCTCCGGCGCTGACCCTTTCAAGTCGGCCAGGGGATTATTATAATCCGATTTTCAACTTTAAATGGGCCCCCGGCCCAAGCAAAAAAAAGCGAAGAATTTATTGAAAAATGTTATGCTGAAAGTCGAGGGAGTAGGAAGGAGCATTTGATGTGCAGTTAGGCAACAATGTGTTTTCGGGCCACATCCTCATACTCGTTAATGGCAAACTTTTCACTCAGACGAGCAAAATCGCTGCAGTTTTCTTTATAGTTATTACTTTATACAGTTTCAGTTTCAGACTCCCCTTGTTCTTTTCCTGCTGATTACGAAATTGCTTTCAATACTTTGGCCCAAAGTAGTGACTATAAGAAACTCACTTTGCAGCACCTGCAACACCCAGGGAAACACCCAAGTCGGCTCGGTAGACCAGGTTGCATTGGCCAACGAGAGTTACGTGTTGCAGCCAAAGTTTAACGCATTAAGAACCGATGTTGTTGTCTGCCACAGTTTCGGCATTTTGTGGTTGGTTTGAGGTTGTTTTCGGGGATGGCGCTTTTAAGGCTTGACTTGGTTTCAAATTTGACTACCCAGAAGCTCAAGTTTTAAAATAAAAATTACAATCGGTTATAACTTATTTTTCTTAATTATTAGGATTACTTTTTATGGTTTCTATTGGCATTACAAAATAATACATAGAAATTCTCAATTTCAGTAAGAACGCGTTCAACAAGCAACATGCGGTTTCCACAGATTGTTTACCAAACGGCTTTGGCCACACTTTTTCTGGCAATCACATTAGGTAAGTGAATTTAAAATAATTAAAAATAATTGTTGGCATGGCAAATTAAACTACAGCAATTTCGAAATGCTCATTAATGTCCAACCATGATTTGATAATCAACAGTCCATTTAAACTGTTATTTTATTTAATGACTTCAGTCAAATTATTAAATTAAAAATAATATCAAATATTACAGAACAATAAAAGTAAACACAGCTAAATTAGCCAAAGCTGAACAAAATATGAAATTATTGAATGAAACATTGAAATGCAATTATGCTAAAGTGAAACTAAAAAACACATTTATGGGACTTCAATTTTGTTGTTATTTCCTTCGCCATTAATGGTTTAATTAGCTGTGATTAAATTTGATACCATAGAAATGCGTCTAAAATTGAGTTTATGGCACCAATAAATACATTTAATGGAAATCAATATGAATAATTTTTGAAATATATTTGGGAGTCCAAAGTATAGTGAAGTCAAGAATAAATCTAAGATTAATGAGTGAAAAAGTTAAGCCCCTTGAACGAAGCTTTTGAAAGTACTTTCATTTGAATGTGAAATTTAACAAACTGGAACTTAATTAACCTCGTCATAAATTTCAAAAATCACTTTAAACTTGAAACTACTTGCGCATAAAAAATAAGCAGAGATTCTGTGGAAATAAATTCCATAAATAAATTATGCTAATGACTCCTAGTTTATTTTGGGGCCGCATAATTCTTAAATTTGATTTAAAGTGTGGCCACACATTCAAATCACAATTCTTTAAGCCAATAACTCAGGCTGTCAGCGTCTTCTGGCGTACGAACAAACATACTATATGGGATTATACGAGTATCTGGCCGAGCTTTACACACACTTCAAATTTTTATTGCCTCGTCTTTGCGGCTTTCGCCGCCGTTGAAAGTCTCATTTTATTTACCATCGCACATAAATTTCAGAAACCGCACGCACAGTCGAACGCGAGTACGTATACACATAAATATTTCAGCATCTTCGGGGAGGAGGAAGAGACCCCAAACTGATTTATTCAATAAATCACACAAGTTGCCGCCGCCACCACCGCCATTCACCTTGCCTTAACCCTTGGACGTGCGGCGCAGATTCGAGTTTTATCTGCATCTTCGGCCCAGTCAATCGGTTCCAGGACTCAGGTTCCAGGAGCAGACTGCCAGGACACATGTCAATAAAGTGGGGAATCTATCACACAAATGCATTTGCCTTTGGCCCCAAGTCGTAGCTAGGCAAAAGCGGGATCTGACAGCTGATTTCTCTCCTTCATATGGGTATAGGTATATATCTATCGCCCACTCCATCAACAGAAACTTAAATGACGGCGAATACATCAAACGACATTTAAGCCCTTCGCGTGACTGAAATTTTCGACTCTTTGTCACTCGGAGCGTTCTGGATTTGGGCCTGTTATCCTTTTGCACGGCTCCTGGCTCCTTCCTCCCTTTTTTCAGCTCCTTGCCGGTGCCACACGACATCTGTGGAAGGACTCTTGATAAATGCCTCCAACGTGCCTGGCATTTGTTTCGTGCAGCATACCTTTTCGGGCTTTATTTAGTAGTTCGGCCCACTACTTTTGTGTAGGCTGTGTGGATGCTGTGACAAGTGACTGTCGGGCTGAGCTTTCTCTATTTTCCCTGAGGGCTGCAGACAAAATAACACCAGCTTAAAGTTGTGTAAAAATGGGATTACCATAAGTAAAGCCTTGAACACATAAAGGGGAAATAGTAAAACTCCATTAGGGGTTTCATATTTTATTTAAAAGAAAAGTGTATCAAAAAAGTAGTATGTAAAAAAAGTTATAATAAAATAGGAAATAAAAATGCCCAAAAATAATTCTACATATTTTTTGGGAATTACTATTAATGATTAAATACTAATAAATTTGTAATATTATATCATATTTCTAATTTTTAATTCGCTTGATTTTAGATGTATATTTAAAAGCATGTACATATATTTTAGCTACTCCAGTTGGTTAGGAGATAATAATTAAGGCTTCATCCTTGCCATTTTGGTTTAAAAGTTTAAAAAAGATTTACGAAGGATGAAGGATTTATTTACGTCTCGCCCAGGTTAGCGACCATTTGGTTGTCCTTTTTTATTTTAATTGTCCCAATACCTTCTTTGTATTTCTGAAAATATCCCCATTGAACCGTGATTTAGTGCGATATGCACACAAGCCGTGCATCGAAAGTTCAGACCGCCCACGTGTTTCAAAGGGCGGGTCGGACATTAGCCATGCAAAAAGGACGAAGGACGAAGGAGGACAATCTGCCCACACCTGGGCGTCTGCGTCTCGCCATACGTTCAATGTCGCACAAAAACGTTTATTAACCTGCCATTATCGAGCCGGTTGCCCAAGTGCACTCGATGGAGGGACGACGACGACATTGTACGAGACTCCGGGGACCTTCATTTTACCCAAAAAACAGAACAGAACTCCCACCACTCACTGGGCCCGATAAAAATCTCCAACACGCACAACAATCGGGGAAACAGCAAAATGTTTTTGTACCCCCTCTTTGGAGGGGTTTGGAATGGGATTCCCCTTTATACCCGAGTACCTGGCTTAGTACACAAGTGTCTAATTAGTCTGGGGCTACGTAAATCGGCCGTGCACTTGATTTACTTTTAATAACCACATGCCGAGAGTGCTTGCAAATTTGTGACAATATTATTCCCATTTCAGTTTGTTTCAAAACTCGCGTTAATGTCTTAATGTTGTTCGGGAAATTGTCATTTATTTGGGGCCTTGAGCTTGGTTGGTTGGTTTGTTGTTTTGTCGGTGGGTAAAATTAGTGGATATCGAGCGCAATAGGCTGTAATTTGTATTAGCCGCAAATGTGATTTAAATTGCAAGGCAGCGGAAGGTCAGCTAAGTGGAAAGGTGTGGTTTTCCCAGAGTTTATTGATTTTATTCCATAGGGTTCAATCAGAGGAAAAGCTTAATGGTAAATAATGTTTAAAATTCCCATCAGTAGATCATTGGCCTGTTCTTACTTCAATAAATCATTTTAAGCAATTAGCAATATCCTTTCCTAGTTATATTTTCCTCAAAGGAGAAGACAACCAACTGTAGCCTCGAGTGGCGGCTCCAACTCGCCTTTAATTAAAGCTCCATCGAGGCAACCTCTTCGGTTGGAAAATCAATTCCCGTATATATTATCGAACCAATTACAGTGCATTCCGTGGCGTAGAATTCCTGATCCGATGTCATCTCGCCAACCACTTTTCCACTCGAGACAGGCCACCGCACAGTTTCCGTTTCCCCTTCCCCTTTCCCCTTTTCCGCTTTTGAGGATGCTTGACTTGGCTTCGCCTTTCGCTTGGCATACTTAAAACTAACAGGCAAATCAATGGACGAGGGGGGATTGGTTCTGCAAAAAATATGAATAAGCTCAGCTCTGTCAGAGTGTTGGGAATTTCGATTTTGAGTCCTTTGCTCGTTTACTAAAAAATCATAGCCAAACGCAAACGACAAACGCCACACCAATCCATGCCAAAACCAGCAAGCACAGAAAAACCAGAGTGAAACCGTGATATTTGAGATAAAAGAGGTTATTTTAAGAACTGGTACGATTGATCTAATAAAAATTTAGTCATGACATCGAAATACGGTAAAAATATTCGGATTTTTTGGATTTTAAAAATCACACTCCTTAAAAGTTCTTAGACTATTTATATTGAAGATCTAATAAAACATGATATAGGCCATGACCAGTAGGTAAAAAACCACTTTATTTTAAATTTTTATATAATGTATTAGGTCTGAAGAGTCGGTTGTAGGATGATACATTTTAGATTGAGTTTTTTCCTCAGTGCACCGATGGGAACGCCAAACAACTATTATTGATGCAGAGACCTGAGTGAGGGGCGTATGGGGTGGGTGGGTAGGTGGTCGGATCGTTACATAAAATGCATGAAAATCTCGATTCGGCTAAGAGCAAAAAAAGCGGGCCAAAACCGTGCTGGGGACGGAGACGAAGGGAAACAAATTGAAGCTTTAGCCACGACTGACAAACTGCAGCTGTAACGGCCAAATGTTTTTGGCCATTTTATTTTTCATTTTCGCTTCGTTTTCGTTGTCGTTGTCGTTGTCAAGCGGATGGGATGAAGCTTAACAATTTTTATGGGCGGGGCTGCAAAATATGGCTGCAGCCATGGGTTAAGGGGCTTAATTGCTCTGGTAAGGTCAATTCGGGGATGCAAAGCCCTCGAAAAGGAAAACTATTTCCCTGGCATGTGCCTGCGGGTGAGCCATGAAGAAATTTGCATAATAACAGGAAACAATTTCGCCTGTGTGCGAGTGCGTGCCCTATGCGACGACCATTAGGGTCCCCAGACCCATCTGATCCCGGTCATTGGCATCGCTTTGCCTTTGCCTTTGGGGACCCCAAAACTATGCACCGGAAAACGATGTGTTAGTTTGACAAAATGCAGCAGGAACGCCAAAATGTGGCAGATGGGCAAGGAGGAAAAATAATATAGGGTTCGTTTGGTGGGATTTTAGCCATGCCCTCTGAACCAAATCACTCCCCAGGGATATTTTGGCATTTTATGCTATTCGAAATCAAACTGAAATTGTCAATTCAGCTCGAAAAATAGCAAGAATTAATGTTTAATCCTAATAATATCATTATTTCTCTTTGAAAATTGATATCCTTAGTTCATATTTTGTTGTAATAATATTTCTGCTAATAATAGTCCTTAAAAATAAATATTTTATTTCAAATTACCAAATAAAACATGGAATTAAAATGCAAATACCAGAGGAGCTAAGAGGATAACGAGTCCTGGAATTTTCCCCTTACTACACCCCCAAAATGAAATTTATAAAGGGGCGAGTTCATAAAGGATAATATATATAATTTTTAAGTCCCCGGCGGCGCGTTATTGTTTTTAAAACACACTAATTATCTGGTTCGCCCTTGGGTTCACGACCGATTTGCAAGCTCGAGAATTTTAATATACGCATGTATGCCGGCATATATGTATGGTATGCATGCCAGCCATTATCCCCTCTTGTTGTTGTTATTGTTGTTGTTGCCCTAGCCTGCGATCCTGTTCCTTGCCACGCTGGCAAATAGTTAATAATCGTTATTAATATCCAGGTGGGTAAATGCCTGGCGCATAACACCAAAGCGCTGCATATTAACACAAACTGGGGCGCAGAGACAACAATTTTCGCCTCCATTATGCAGCAAACCGCTAAGCCGCCCCCTCCCACGTGCCACGCCCACACCCCATTGACCGCCGCGTTGAGCTCTATTAAATCCATTAAAAGTAAAATTACTAAATGTAAGCGAAAGTTTTTAATTAAATAATTATCTTGTCATTTTTCCGCTTGCATGAGAAAAAAGAAAAGAAAATGGCATGGCCTTTGATATATAATGACAAAGGAAAAAAACTTTAAAATATTGAAGAAATTTTACAATAGTGTATTGAATTTTTTGGCTTGTACCCATTTTGTTTTATTTTTGTTACTGTAAAACTATTTTGTATGTTTTGTGGAATTTAATAAATAGTTTCCTCTTTGAATGGGCTTTGTGGAATTCGGTAACTGATTGATTAAACTATAATTCTTGTAAACTGGGTCAAGGGTCCGATTGTGATTTGACCCAGAAATGTTTCAAGAAGTTTTAATTTGAATTTCAATACATATTCAATTATTTTACATAAGCCAACGAGCTTTCTAGCAAACAAAAGTATTTTTCACTCACTTCATCGCCGAGTGCAGGTAAATTCCTTTGGAAGCTGCCCCTTTGGGCTGCCACTACGAAATGCAGTGCAATTCATAACTCAGGGAGGACTCGGGAAAAGGGTCTCAATCCGAGGAGAGGAGGTGGTGCTGCATATTTAATGGCCGTATCGCCTTCACATGTGCAACTGGCAGTCGAGTCGAGGGGCAAGGCAATCAACAAACGGTGCAAAACGTGACCAAAGCCCCAACCTTCGCCGACGACGCAGCAGTAAAAGCTTAATAAAAGCATTTCCATGAATAAGTTGCCATTAAAAAATTTACGAGCCACTGCAACAACGCAGTTGCAAATTAATAAACTTGACAGACTTCCCTTGCCTTACCTTCCTTTCGAAACAAAACACCTGGTAATTGCTGCGACAACAACGAAAGTAATCAAAGTTATTGATTAAAAATTCCCCATGTCGTAACGTCCTTCGGCATTCGTATATTCCGTATTCCGTATATTCGTTCCTAATAAAAGTTTGCCAGCTAAAAATTATTGCACATTTCGTTGTGGCGGACGCTTTCACTATTGTTGTGACCTCAAATAATGAACGTGCAACGGGCTTTCCAATAAACACGTACGTATCGAATGGCACAAGCGGGTCGTAGGGAAACTTTCCGGAGTTCCGTTCTGGCATTCGCCAATTGCGATTGACATTCCCCGGCAGCCGGAGAACGGGAAAGGGGGATCGGGGAACCCCCGACTTATCGGAAAGTGTGGCAAGTAAGCTCCAAGAATTACTGTCAATTTAATTGATACCGTTTTTAAGTGTTATTGGCAAAGGGTGTGTTTCATTTGCTCGCATTTTCGAAGCATTGTTTACTTAATTAAAATATATGTAGCATTGGGGAGCTGCAATCATGGATGAAAATTTAATATTTTATTAATGAGTAATATGTATTTGTTTTTTATGGACTCCAATCAATGCCAAACAAAAACATCTAGGTGCATTTCAGAATTCTATCCAATCTTCCTATCTTTCAAAATATTTACTAAGACTTCATTGAGCCCTTAATTGTTTCTGCTTATTATGAAAACTTAAACTTTAAGTCCTCTGTAAAAGGACAACTAAGAGAAGTCGCCCTTATTCATTCCCTGCAACCACATATCCCGGCTTTCGCTTTCTGTCAAGAAACCGCAGACAACAAACCACCACATGAACCCGCAAATCAATGAATAAAACTTCACGCAAACTCAATTTTCAACAAGTTTTCCGCATTCTAAACACATTTTTCTTGGGCTCCTCCGCCCGGCAAACAACTCGAAGCGACACAATGTGGCCGACACCAAAAACCCCGAAAGCCGAGACTGAAACTCGAAATTAAGGCCAAGACGTCATGATAAAAACTTTTGTCCCTTTCTTGTGTTTGCTTCCTTCTGGTGAATTTCATCCTACATTTTTTTTACCCTGACTGAGGCGGTTTCTTGCCTTTCACACGCCAACTTGAACTTGACGCATGTTTGTTGGCAAACAATCCGACATCTCACGCCCCCAGCTCAAGCGGGCTGTGTTTTTGACTCATTAAAATGCGCGGCATCGGGTCGGTGCCATCAACGAAAGTTAAAGCCAAGCCAGAGGGCCAAGGATGTGGCGAAGACATTCTGCGGGCGGCCAAAAGGACCCAACCTGACCCGACCTGACCTGAACTGAACTGAAGGAAGGCAGCCAAACAAATCTTATTTAATTTGGATTTGGCGCCTTCGCACGTCAACCAGTCAGCGAAGTTCCATTCGATTGGCCAGAGATGACATCGTGAGGGGATAATCAAAAGTGGGTCAGATGATAATTTAATCTATAAGATTGAGTGAGTAATAAAAAAAAATTAATTAATTTTATGTCATAAAAGAAAAACACTTTTAAATCAAGATTCTCATTTTTCTTGATTTAAGAACATTGAGGTGTTCTTTAAGAGCAATCGTTCTTGACTCATTTCAATTATCTAATGTTCTTAATTTAATTACGTTTTTCTTAAGTTAGGACTGATTTTTTTTTTGATAAATAAAGCACATAAAATAGGATAAGAAAACAGTAATAAAGATAAAAGTTAATTTACAAATGTCCCAAAGCTGAACTTCAATCAACAACGGGAGGTACATATTTTAGTATTTTAATATATTTTTCTTGAGGGAAAAACGCAAGTTTTCTGATCACGTTTCCATATTATTGGATCAGCTTCATTAATCACTTTGCTATTGCTACTCCAGGCTCCAAGTTTCCAACTAATTTCCATCCGACAGTTGGCAATGCCAATCACGTCACGCTGCCATCGCTGACGGGTGTCCTTCCATTTGGTCCTCGGAAGGACGCAGCTGTTGCTCCCGGAATCTCAAGTGCATTTGAATGGCTTGCTAACTTGCCGCCTCGCCGAATCGCCGGGCTGCTCTGCTGTTTGCCAAAGTGTTAAATGTCATGAAGGGAATGCGCAGCTGGGCCTTTGAATTTATGGAATTTCCACTGCGCATTTACATTTACTACATGCCATATTTATTATTTATGCTCGCAGCCAAAGGGGGGAAAATCAGCCAATAGACGGGGGCTGACAAGACGCATTTTCCACCGATGTCTGAGTCGAAATTCCCTCCCCTCCCCTCTACAACCGGTCTGCGCAGGATTTCCGCTTTTATTTAGTTGCAAAAGTTTTTCCTTTGCCTGTCAAATATTTTATAGCCGTTGCACACACTTTCGCTGCAATATTTCGCATTTTCTATATAGTTTTGAAATTATTTTATTATAAAAACGGTCGCCGGGCGGGGTGAACTTCCACTTCCGTTTCGCTTTTGAAAAGTGTAAATTGAATTAACGCCGAAAATTATGCAGCTCCAGTTGGGCATTTTTTTATTCTCGGCACTCTGTAAAATAAGTGCTGCCAGCACATGCATGTCTGGCATACTAATTAAAGTTAAATTGATTTCCCGAAGCTCGGCAGGAGCATGGCCTAAAGTCTGGCTGAATTAGCCATCAATTAGCAGTCATGACAGACATTAATGCGATGGTGGAAAAAAGGGAAGTTTGAGTTCAGTTAATAAAGGGTAATTTTATGTTGCTCACTCGTCACAATATATAATTTAAGCCTGTTTTAAAATTTCACTTAACACGGACAATTTAAAAACTTAATTTCGTTTAAGTTCAGATTATCAAAACAACTGAAATATATTTAAATTATATCAAATGGTAGTTCTGTCTAAGTCATCTGCCAAAGAATTCCAACTATTTAATTTAATTTAATTTTCCTAAATTTCTTAGAGCTGCAAGTTCTGGAATTCCATCTCCTCCCTCTAAATAAAATAACCAGCAAAGTATGCCGAAGCGGACAGTCGGAAGTACAAGTCCCCGAATAACATTTCAACAACATTAATAAATTAGTTCGAATAATTGAAACTTTGCGGTGGTTCGAAGGAGAGGGAGAATGGAAAAGTTTTTTTTTCTTCTGTTGTTTGCTATCAAAAGGACAAATGAAATTATTGTGAAAATAAGCAGAAATTGCTTTGTGACAAATCGTTGAATGGTCCCCGGACCGGCCTCAATTGTTGTTGACAATGCCTGGGGGAATTGATAAAAGATTATTTAATTCCTCAGTCTGGCAGTCAGCGAAGCGACCCTGGGGACTGAAAGTGATTTTTCTGAATGGAAATATTTCCGAAGAAACCTTAGGTCTCGAGGACTCTTTCAGGTGTCGAGTGACAAGTGACCAATTAGACTAATTCGCGCAGTCAATAAAGTCTAGTTAATTAAACGACAGCTCGACCTGCCCTCCGAAAAAACAATTAATCATTTATACGCTCATTATACTTTAAACCTGGCTAATTTCAACTTAATTCGACCCGGCCAACGGAAGCCTCGAACGAATTTTCGTGGGAACTTCCGCCTTTCCTTTCACCTCCCCTTCATGGCAGTGGGTTTAATTGAGCTGGCTTCAATTGTGCTTGAAATTTGCACGATTAGCGGAACGTTCCGACAGATAAGCGAACTGGAATTGAATCCAAGGCCAATCGGATTGCGAACAGAATGCTGGCTTGGCCACAGAATCAGCCAACGGCACTGTGCAATGAATCATAAGCTTTTATCGCCAAAGTTTTAATTAATTATATTAGAGCCTTAAAAATTTAAAAATACCTAACCATTTTTAAATAAAATAAATAAAACAAATAAATATTATACTCGGTATATCTAGGGTTCCCAGAAAATTACCAACTCCTGCTCTTCCTTGGAAATTACCACAATTAACATTTACGCGGCTGGCCTCAAATGGCAGAGGAGTCTGGCTGCTACTCAAAAAACCCGTTAGGTAATTAAGTAGAAAATTGTTGAAAATTAACAAAACAAAAAGAAAACACTAAATCGAGAGCTCCAATGGGTTCGCCCTGGCCTGCAGGAGATTTTCGGCTGTTCGGCGGTGGCAAAGTCTTAGACTGCTTAGGGAAAATTAATTAAAAATAAACATGGCACACGCTTGTACTTAAGGAATGCCAACCAAAATAGACCGCAGGCGGCTGAGGAAAAAAAGAAAAGCAGAGAAGGGAGAAAACAAAGGAGACGAGGAGGAAAAACCCATATCCAGACAAATAAGAAAAATGAAAGCCGGGCTAGCCAAATTCCAAACAAAAGCTCACGAAACATTTTGCGGCCACAAATCCGAGACGATAAGAAAATAAGTAACAAAGAGCAGTGCAGGACGAGAGAAAGGACCTAACCAGGACAGGGAAAGACCCAAGAGTATTTAGTAATTACGTCAAGGGAGCGACAGGAGGGCCGGTTAGAGGGAAGAAGGAGGATTGGGGGATCCCCTGCTAGGTGAAAATTGCATTAAAAATGTTCCAGTAGTAGGGGCTCAATGTTCTTATGCACTGTCAATAAATAAGACTATATTTTGTATTATTTATTACATATATATTTATATTTAAGTATTTGCAACTTATAAGAATATTATTATTCTTTTATATCAGGTAAACTTTTTCAAAACTTAAGCATGCAGTTTCAAGGCTTTTAAATCGTTCTTATTTTTAACAACATTTTTATTTATTTATTGTATACTTTTTGTGGTAGCATTACTATTTTTTTCTGTGTAATAAGCTGAGCATGCGAGCTACCAAAATAAGGCTCGATTTTCCCCACACGGAACAGGCCGACATATCTGGGGTTGCCCAGTGGGCGGTGGGTGTTAAATTGCGATAGCTGGATCTGGTGAGGTGGTGCTCCATGGGTCAGACATATGAAAACTTTAGCACTCAGGAAACAGGAAACTATTGTTCTGCGGTGTCTGCCTCCTGGTCGTAACGGTAATTGTCCGGCCCCAAAAACAAACCCCAACCACCCCCATCCACCCACCCACTAGGTCACCACCCCATTTATTGTGGCTCGGTAGGCCAGGCAATGTCAAACTGCCTGATGTTTGATGCATGCATTTATTTATGCAGCTAGATATATGTAGAAGTTGGATATTGTGTTTCTGGCAGGTAATTTGCGTTTAATTTGCCGGTAACTTTGACCCCCTTTTAACTGGGGAACAGGGAAAAAGTGCAGTTGACATTAGCTATTCGGGTCAAGGCAATTAAACCGGCTTTTTCTGCATTATACTTATCTCTCAAAACTTATCTAATAGATATGGATAACCTTTGATATTAAAATATGAATAAGAGCTGGTGATTTTCAAATATAATAACAGTTTATTTCACCACAAAAAAGTTAGGTAACTGTTTTTTTTTGTTTAGTAACTCATTTTAATTTTCTAAGATTTTACCCTAGGTATTTACACAAAAATCCACAGCAAAATGCAAAGATCTGAAAATTGCTTTAACATTGCAACCAATAAACCACAAGGCAAAATTCATGTAAAATTGATTTCAATCCAAGTAATATTTATCTACGAGCCAGAATAAATAAAAGAAAAATCGAATTTTCATGTGGATGGTTAAATCTTGTTAAGAGAAATATGAAAAAATATTATAAGGCAAAAAGTATGGTAAAGAAAAAAAATCTAAATGCATTCTGCATCAAACGAGAAGTATAATAAAATATTAAAATAAATCAAGAGGAAAAAACATACCATGAAACATATGTACGGAAAATATTCGCAAGCCAAAAAATGTGTATTTCCCCGAAAGATAAGCATATTTCTAAGGGAAGATTGCACAAACAACTCGGCTCGGTTGAGTGAGTGTAAGTGGGTGAGTCTAAGAGCAACAATAAGAGCCGATTATCAGTTTAGTTTGCTTGTTTTTTATATTAATTTTATTTGCATGTAAAGCAAGCAAGTAAAATCCCTGAACTGCCACAATAAGGATTAACTATAAATAATTGGGGAATATACATAGGTGCAAAATAATTTCCGTATTTATTACCTTTTAATGTAATTAAATCCTTTAAGTGGCAATCAATTTATATTTATGGCTATTTAGTTAATTTAGGAAGCATAATACCGATAATTAACTTTCAGTCGTTCATGATATTATTTGACTTTTAAATGCTACTAAGAAAAACCAAACACAAAGTTTCCACATAAATGCTAAGCAATTAATTACTCATTTTCAAAGAAAATGGCAAATGGCAACTTGGCCTAGCAAACTCGTTTTCATTCATCGGAAATCTCTGCTCCACTTTGAATGGCAAACTTTTATTGAACATTTTGTTTGCCCGCCAGGCTGAACAAATCAAAGCGAATTAAGGCTGTCAGCTCAGAGCCAGAAATTCGTCTTTCAATAAATTGCCGGCTGCCACTCCACCCTCTCCATCTGAAAACAGAAGAAAACTCCATTTCGCATTTTCCCATTCCGCTTATTTGTGTCATTGAACTGCAGCAGGCAAGTGGAAATTAACGCAAGCCGCTTTAATTTGCAATTTCAATTCATTTGGATTTATCGCAGTCCCCTTCGACTGTCTTGCCTGCTGATTTCTAGACAATAAAGCCCGCTCCGAGTGCATGTCGGGCCATAATATATTTAAAGGGGAACATCCCCCACTCGCCGCACAAAAACTCGAACCGAATCTATTCACCCTCGGCCACAAATCTTCCACCCTCTCCTCCTCACGTCGCGTGTGCCAAGCAAATTTTGGCTGGCAATCAAAACGCATTGCCAATCAATTGATTTACACAAAGCCTCCCACCCGCTAACATGTCTGATTTGGAAAATAGCTGTCATTGGGTTATTATAATGTCACTCACAGCGTTTCGGGCAAACATGTCTATTCTGGGGAAATGCTCTCATCAGTGCCTTGTTCTTCCACTATTCTGTGTATCTTCAAAAGGATTTTAGTTTTTGTTAAAGAAATTTAGAAATTGGAATCATTCAAGGTAATGACCAAGGTAGTTAGTAAATGCGTATTTCAGTCACATATGTACGCTTAAGTTTTGCTATACTTTATTCATCGGCTATAGTTTAGGTTGATCGCATAGGACTCTCTTGATTTGTATTGAGTAGGTTTAATTCATTCTAACGATCACGGTAGTATGTAAATGCGTATTCACCCCCATATGTACGCCTAAGTTTGGCTATACTTTATTTATCAGCTAAGTAATGGACAACCTATTTGCATTTCTCAATTTCTTAGCTACTAAGTTTCCAAGTTGCATTAACAATTTAAGCAAAGTGACAAAGTTTATAGCTTCGGCTTTTAAGCCAGGCCAAACAAATTGACCGCATCTATCTTGGATGCTGTCACCTCTGTTCACCTAATTAAACTAATGCAATCCTCGGCCGAAAATCAACAGCCAGAGTGTTAAGTCAAGCCAAAATATATATGTTGGATCTGCTGGTCTGCACTCTGGACCTCGGACTTTGGACTTCGGACCGGACAAATAGGATAACAAAACACGACAAAACAACAAAAGCCACTGAGGCGGCTGGCGAAGAAGTTCCGCAAAAGACTAAGTTAAATTTATAGGCATTGAGGGCAGGAATTGCAACTTCCGGCCAAAATACACACACATACAAACATGTTCGCTCGGGGAATTCCCCAGATTCTGAGGACTGGCAACTTCATTTCACAGTTGCTGGCAACTTTAGAGAAGTTCGCTCCGCACGAACCGTCGACAAGGACAAGATAAAATATAAATGGTTTCGGTTTACTTGCGAGTGGGCAGACACACATACCGTAGATATATCGATATATATATATGAATGTACATAACATCCTGGGGAAGCGGAAGTGCCACTGATAGCCGTCACATGCTGGAGATTTACTTATTAATGCTCGAGTCCTGAGTCCTGGGCCGACATTCTGTACAGTGGGTGGGGAGTCCTTTGCTTTGTTTTGAAGTCGTTCGTTCCGTTGGCCCCTCCACCTTTTTTCGACTGCTCCTCTGTTGACTTTCGACACCCTTCTGTGTGTTTGGGACGTAATTTGTGCCCCGAAGGAGGTCGCAGGACAAAGGACACTGCAGTCAGCAGGGAGGACAGGCTGTTGCTTCGTGCTTTTAGTGACTTTGACAGTTTTATACGATTTATGTCATGGTAAATTAAAAATTACGCGTGCTCCCAGTTCCTCCGTCTTACAAGTAAACTCCGTTCCGGCCGAGGAGGGTTAATCCCAGGGGTCGAAAAGTGTGGGAGTCCCGGGGGTGGGTTAAGTCTATTGAGTGGGTGAGATTAGAAAATAGAGATATACAAAATGTCATAGGGGTTGCTCGGTAATGTTTCCATTTTGCTCAGATCGGATATGTGAAATAGTTTTTATAGTATCCATGAGATGGATGATAATTTTGATAAATGGTTAATATTTGCATAACGGTTTCTTATATAGAAGGGTAAAAATCAGATATTGCATAAAGAACAGGAAGATCCTAAGAAAAAACCCTTAATCATTTAATTTCGTAAAATATCTGAAATTGTTTAAATCAATGAACAAATGTTTTAATAAGAGCAAGGGATTCATCATCAATCTAAAGCTTCATCTATTCTATTCAGCCATTTGGTAAATCTCCTTTGCCCATTTCAGCCATTCACTAACTGAAAGGTTTTTTATTTCCTCATGAAATAGGAGCTCACAAAAAATGTATAAAATTTCGCCAGCGAATCTGGAACGTTAATCTCTTCGTTAAACTCAAGTTATTTACAGGTCAACAAGTCAGCAGCTCTTTTCGCGATAGAAAAGGTAAAAAAGAAACCTTGAACCCAGCCGGTCCACGAAAGCGAATGGAGTTCCCCTCGGCCTAAACGACCATTTAACAGACACTTGTGTGGCCCATTTTGTCCGCCTTGCCACGACAAATTGTGTAAAAAATAAAATAGGTTGGTGGAAATGGACAAAAAATGCAGCGAAAGCCCGGAAAATTTAACAAATCCTCAAATAATTTGAACGTCTGGGCGCAACACTCCCTATGTGTGTGTGTGTGTGTGGTGTGTGTTTTTGGGGGCGTGGCAAACATGGTAACAGTATAAATTTCCACCTGTGCTCCGTGTGAGGAAAAACACGCTGCCACTGCAATTTTCGCCTTTCACATCGGAAAATGAATGCAAAAGCGAGCAAAAATCGCCAAAAAAAAAGGGAAGGAGAGAGAATACTAGGGTATTCACACACTCACACAAGTGAGATCGAAAAAGGATAATAAAAAGCTCATTGCAACAAATTCCTGCACAATTTCCAGTGTTAGATTAGAAACGAGAGTCGAGGGGTTGTAGGTTCTAAAAGGAGACCAGACACCACATGAAGCGCGGGTCCTTTCGTTTTTCGACTCATTCCAGAGGCCAGCAAGCATTTTTTGCTCGTCTTCCTATTTTCTTTTATTATTTAGCCGGCTATGTGAGCTCAACCCCCTCCCCCCCTTCTCAGTTGTTTGATCCTTGCACTTTTTTATAGCTTTTCACCCCACAACCTCCTCGCTTTTCACCAAACGCCCAACTATCTATTCTGCCTTCATGCTTTTTTCCTCCTACTTGAACATTTCCCACGTTGCTTTACACTCGGGCACTTGTTCGTGGGATTTTATGAGCTTAGTTGGCGATTTAGCGATGCTTGTCTTATTTAGTTTTTAAATAAATGGCCAAGGATGTTAAGTTGGCTTTGGGTTTTGCACTGTTAGGAACTTGTTGGATTTCTTACGGCTTCTTGATTCTAAGATTGGGGCTTTAAAATTGATGGAAATCAAATATCTTTAAGCAACTTGGGTGCCACATTGGTAAACAAAGAGGGGGAGGGCCAGAGGCAGACTGTCAGGGGTTTTTGTGCTTAAATTTCATAATCAACACAAAGGACAGACTGGGAATCAGACTCGGAGTCCTGGCCGAATGAATGGCTATGGCTCCAGCGATCTGGGGAAAAGGAAGAGGCGACTTGGTCCGCCGAATTGGTGGTTCTGCGAATGCAAGGACCACAGCTCATGTGTTTGTGACTGACGGAGTGGGTCTGTGTTTGTGTTTGTGCAGGACAAACAACAACAGCAGGAGCATTCATTTTCGCTAAACCAGAAGAAGTGACATAAAAATGCATTAAGCTGAAATTGTCAACAATTTTTCAAGCCACCCCCAAAGGACGAAGCATCCCCGACGCGTTGGCGTCTGAATAAACCTCCCTCTGTTTCTGCAGAACGCAGGCTGATAACCCCAGATGGCAGTCAAATCTGACTGAATAATGACTTCACAATGCCGGGGCACTAATAGTGCTCGATGGGGTCTAAAACGAATGGTATTGGGTTACAGGGAATTTACATTTTTAACGTCAGCTCAAATTATGATGAATTTGGCGCCAGATATCCCCTGATATTTCAAAGGTTGTGTGCGGGGGTAAGTGCTGAGTACAGCCAACTTCTACTTTCTTCTTTCCGGCTAATAGAAAATTAAAATGCCAGTTTGCAGTCTTGGCCCATCTGTTGCATAAGTGTAAGTGTAACTCAAAAGCCAAGCTCCATAAACTTGTACTTTGCAAAGTTTCCACTTGGCCAAGAAACTCATAGTTGCTCCCAGCCAGCTCCCTCGTTTTCGGTGTACACTATGTGGTCAGTCAGCCAAACGCTGCTCTTGGCCAGGAGTTCATGTGGAAGGGAAATTATGTGCTAGTTTCGGTCACAGTCCTGGCCAAACTTTTGCTCAGTTTGCTCCCCTATAGTTTTACTCTTTTCAATTAGCCGGCTCTAAGTTTCCGAAATATGCCTTGACAGAAAGTGTCATAATTTCAGCAGCTAAGAGTTCTGAAAGAATAGCCTAAGGTATAAATTAAATTTATTTTCAACAAGGGTCAACATAACTGCCCAAAAAGTGTCAGAGGTGAGGAAAAGGAAAATTAAGTTTAGCTGAGCAAAAGCATATTAATTGAAAGTTATACCAAGAATATATATTTTTTCCGGTCTCTCAAAATTGAATACAATTTATTTTCATTTAGTTCAGCATAGACTTTAAAATTAATTATTAATTCTAGCTATTTAATTAATACGTTCAATGCTTGCTTGCAGTTATTTTACCAAAAACATGTTTCCTTTCTACACATTTTTAACTTTTCCTTAACTAAGACATCGAAGTTATAATAAAGAAACGAAACATGTATCCTCAATGAGGACTCCTCATCCTTATAAAAGTGCTGCAAACTCGAGATGACCACTAACACATTCGATTATATGATAGTTGTTGTGATGACTAATCCAACTAAAGTCCTTGGCCCACTCAAAAGTAACCAATCCGCAGAGCAATCTGTTAGCCGAACCGACACTGGGAGTCCTCCCATCTGGTCTTCTAGTCATCTGGTGGGCTGGGTGTAAGTCAGAGCGCTGCTGGACATTTGCTTGACACTCGGGTCTGGCCGGCACTTCTTAATATATGCCATGCATGTTGCATAAACAAGATTTAAACAAAAGGCAGCGGCAGAGGCAAATATTTGTCGCCGCGTGTCGCCAACAATGAGGTTGGCTGGATGCTCTCCAAGGATTTGTAGTAGGGAGTGGGCGGGATAGGGGGCTGGAGGCCAGGAGCCAGCAGGATGGCCTGCTGAATCTGCCTTTTCACTGCCACAGCGAAGTCGAGTGTGGTCTCGTTTTTACTTTGTGTGCCACTCACGTTGTGCTCGTTATTCATATTTATTGCACACGTTGTGGGGGCCGTAGTGGTTCCGCCTCCTCTGGAGGAGTCCTGCGGGACACCCACCGCCTCCTCGCCTCCTCAGTCGACAAATGACCGGGTTGCATGTGCATTGTCCTTGCAGAGGATCGGGCTTTGGGGCCCTCGCCTCATAGGCGTGCTCCTCGTGTCTGGCTGTAAAAACTTTGCAATTACAGTTATTTGATGGGATTTACAAAGCACCTCCCACACAGTCGTGCTTGGCTTGTTTGGACATTCATTTGTTGCCGGATTGTTGCAACCTTGTCTATTTAGTGTGGCTTGAAATGGAAGCCACAGAAGGCGGAAGGCGCTAAATGACAGAGGAACAACCGGAAAGTGTAACCTAATGAAATGGAATTGAGTTGCAGTCGGGGGAAATCGCTTTTTAATGGCAACATTGTTGGAACATGGGTAGAGTGGTTCTGAAGGGCAATCCAATTGGATAGAAATGAGATCCTTGGGTTATGACAAGGGAATAATAATAATAGGCAATGAATAATATTTTACAAGCCTAAATACAATTGGTTTTAAAATATAATCTCTAAGGCTTTTTTAAAAAACCGTTAAAAATAAATATTTTATCCCTGCCGAACTCATAAATGTGTGACAAATGGTTGATGGCCTTTCGGCAGTGTTACTTTTTTACGACAAGCGGATAAAATCATTTTTAATTTCATCTCACATAATCAGGCAACAATTTATTCATATTTTATTGGGGAAAAACAATAAATGCAAACAGGTGGAAGGGTATTTTTGCCCTTTGCCTGTTATAAGCTGATTTATAATGCCAAGCCGGGACGAAGGAAAAAATTGCATGGCAGTAAAACAGGAAATCAGCCATACGTACAAATGTCAGAAATATCCTGAAAATACATACATATATTTATAAATATGTATGTGCGAGCATATGGGCATGTGAGTGTTCAGTCAGTAAGAGATTTGTGGCATAAAACCATGCCGAAAGCCATGTCAATACGTGATCAGACTAGATATTAAAATTCCTAAATTTCAACAGGAATTGGTCGATAACTTGTTACTCTTTCAAATTAAAAATCAATTTAAATCGGATTTTTCTTCTTTGCTAAAAGGTAAAGGTAAATATTTATAGCTGCAAAACTGTAATATTAATGCGAAACAAATAAATAAAATGCATCTTTACTTAATGATTTTAATGAGATATTATTCTAAAACAAAGTATCTTATGATTCAGTACACCTCTCACTCGAAAGGGTAAAAGGCCATCTAAAATATCGTGGGAATTGTCGAGTCAATAAAATCCGTTTGGGATTTATTTAATAAAAATTCCAAATAATAAAACACGAAATGCCCGTAATAAATTATGCAACGCCGTAAACCAAAGCGAAGAAACAGAACAGCAGCGGGCGAAACAAAGCAAAAAAAAAATTAAAATGATAATAAAATAAAAGCAAACAGCGAATTAAAAATGCGAAACGCGATGAGTTTTTATCGCCTCCGGTTGATTTCTATTAGGCACGGCCCGCGGGATTTGTTTGTTTAGTCCCTTTGCGCCGACAGCATGGCAGCTTTAAATAATTAAATATAATTGTCGGTGGATTATTTTTCTGATTTGCCGTGTTATTGTTATTGTTTCATTCCAGAGCTGGCCGAGGCTCTAAGAGACGTCCGCGTTCGAGTTCCGCACGCGGTGAGGCGCAGCGAGAAGGCCATCCTGAAGTGCTTCTACGACATCGAGGACGACAGCCTGTACTCGGTGAAATGGTATAAGGGCAGGCGGGAGTTCTATCGATACACCCCCAAGGAAACGCCGCCCATGAAGGTCTTTCACTTCCCAGGCGTCAAAGTGAAGGTAAGTTTAAGACTATTTTTATCCAGTTAATTACTTAAAATATAAAATTATTAGCGTTACTTCTAATAACACTACAAATTCAACAGCAGAGGCCTATATTTCCATTTTCATAATCACAATATAACTTTGTTAAATATTTTTCAAAGCCATGTTTTAACTATTTGTCGATTTCTACATCACACCTCTTCGTTTGTTAGCCAACACATATCGACCATTCCAATAAATCTGGCATGGTAAACTATATTATTGCCAGCGAAATTTTTATTTTAGTTTTCCCCCGCCATTTGGAAAGCCAATAAAAGAGAGAACGGAACAAGAGCAGAAAAATCGAAGCCAAATAAATTAAACTAAACTAAACGGGTTGCGGCTTTAACAATGTAAAACATTTGCATTTCCAGGGCATTCGAATCGAACGCTACAGTTAACAAGGCGGGGCAGGCACATGTGAAATTTCGATGCGCAATCAAATCAAAACACGGTTTTTAACTTCCGCTTCATGGCAGTTAGGAGCCGGAAAAACAGAACGCGGCACACGTGTGCCGAACTTTTCGATTCCCATTCGGATCTTGGGCTTCGTTTTTTAGTTTCAAAATGCGTTCGACGTTGCTGGGCAATATTTTTCAATAAATATTGGCATTTTTAAATTGGTTTGAAAATTATTCAGGCGTATAGAAAAAACACGTTGGCATTTTATTTATTTGCTTACTGCTTCTCTGTGTATTTCGTATTTTTCATTCAAATTTCTGTTTCCAACTCATGTGACAAAAAGTACGAGAAAACGGCATTCTTTTCATTTGAACATGGTGAAAATAGCAGCAGAATAGAATTGTTTGGCGCCAATAGAGAAAGAAAATATAAAAATAGCGGATGTACACAATGTGCAGTCGAAAATGTTATAAAAATATTGAAAACGATTTTAGATCGTTGCGAGGGAATACACATTTAAAGAACCATCTATTTTATTAACTCAGATTAGTAGGTGCAAGTATTATAAATTAATGGGAGGCAGTTGGAAAGTAGTAAAACATACATTTAATACCAGAAGCGAAAAATAAACCTATACCTCAATTATTGAAAGCCCGCATTAAATATGTGTAAAAAGAATACGCATGTATGGAAACCGGAAGTAATCCAACGAGATACAGATACGTTTGTTGAAATTTTTCATCAGGCCAACAAGGGCGATATGTATAAATAAATATGGGTAGGGGTATATGAAGGCTCTGGACGGTTATAAAAACACTCCTTTTATTTCATTCACCTGCACTTTTGTTAACTCTTTTGCAGCGCGTGTCCTCGAACGAGAGCCAAGTGGTGCTCGATGCGGTGACAATGGCTACATCCGGTAAATACAGTTGCGAAGTATCGGCGGATGCGCCCTCATTTCATACATTAATAGCGGCAGCAGAACTGGAAGTTATTGGTAAGTGAAAAGGGCAGTAGGGCAAAAATAAGTACGAAAAATAAATTCGCATTTCTGAATCTGGTGAATTTGGTTAAAGAATCGAACAGAAAGTGAGCAACTTTAAGAGTTTGAGTGCAAATATTAAACTAATTTTGATCTTCAAAAAGTGTATATTCTAAACTAAATTAATTTTCAGTTCGAGTATTTCTCTTGACCACAGGAAAAATAGCCAGGCCAAGAAAGTTAAGCTTACCCCGGGGCGAGGAGTCAAAGACGGAGACAAACTTGCCAACTTGACCAACTGTCGTATTCAATTGGCCAGGCCAATTGGAAGTCGTCCTCCCACCAGACAGACGGTTCGAAATACTTGTGTGGGGATTGTGGACATAAAACTTAAAAATAAACTCCAAGTTCGAATGTTTTGGCAGTTAAGCGGACAAAATACAAACAAATTTGAGGGTAAACGAGATAAAGATGAAGACATTTAAGCCGGCAAACAAAGTGAGGGTCTTGGGAGCAAACATTTTGCCAATGCCAATGGAGACGGTCAATAAACTGTGGGGGTTGTATGTGTGTGTGTGGGCCGGCTATGTTGACGTAGGTGAGCTCAAATTGGCTTGACAAACTTTCGAAAGTGTCTATTTCATGTTTGTATGTCATACGTATGCGAATATGTGCCTGCTGGTTTTCATTCTGACTTTTAAGGACTAATGAGGAGGAATTGGTATTTTTGAAGATACCGAGAGTAATGCACTTGGAAAAATATTCAAAAATATTTAAATTTTCTTAAATACAATAAAGCAAGAACCAATAATTAAATTACATTTCATCTTTTCCTTAAGTTTGTTAATGAACAAATTTAATTTTAATAATTATTACTACTACATAGAAATATAGTTAAAAGAATGGAATAACATAGAATTAAAATAAATGTTGTATCATATTTTTTGATGAGCTAGAATTCGAATGGAAATTTTCAACGGTTGCTTTGGGTCTCCTCGCAGCACGAAATTAAAATTCCAACTCGGCAGACCTGGAGAGTTCGTAATTATTTCAATTATGAAATGGTCCTCACTCACACAGCTGTCGGATATTGATTGCACCACACACACACACATACGCAAAACACACACCCACTTGGAAATCAGAATTGACAGGACGACAGGTTGGGTCCGATGTTCGGGCCGGACTCTGGTTTTCCGAATGCCGCAGAGTATCAAAAATATAGTGACAATCGATCCGGTTTACCTCTGAACCGATGCTGCTGATGCCATCTCATTTTCGCCATTTTCACCACCCTTTTTGTCCTTTTTCCTTGCAGAAACGCCGCACAATGCGCCATTCATAACGGGCATACGACCTCGATATCGGGTCGGCGACATATTGCGAGGTAATTGCACATCGCGACACTCGCGGCCGGCGGCCAATCTCACATGGACAGTGAATAATGAAGAGGTGAGTGCCAGCCCCCCTTTTTGGGTACCCCCCTCCCACCAACAACGCCCCTGGTTTGCGCCCGAAATTATGCAAACGCAATATTCTTGTTTTCTAGCGTTGGCATCTGTCGGGAATTTATGCGTCTGCTTTTTCGGGAGTGGTAATGGGGATCGAAAGGGGTTTACGGTCCCCGTACCCCCTGTAATTACCAGAAAATCACACGCATTCGCGGAGATCAACGCAATGGCGACACGCCCCCTTGCACAAACCCACATTATAATTCCCGCCCATATTCCGGAAGCGTCAAAATGTAGGTGTAATTTTTTGTTGAAGCACTAACCATATCCATATCCTGTACTAGGTAGTTGGGAGAAAAATGGAAATGATTCTGGGAAATGTGCAAAATGAAGAGCCGGTTGAAAGCCCTTCGGAGAGTGGGACAATATTCCGCGATTTGCATATTACATTTCTCAATTACTTTGGGAACTTGTAGGCAGCCGACGCCTACTCAATTAGAAACGAGTTGGGCAGGAATAATAGTCCTAGCGGAAAATATAGGAAATGCGAGCTATTGGCTTCTGTGAAAGCTAAATTTTAAATGTGATTACTCCTCACATAACTAGGTATTTTGATATTTGCAGATTTTGATAATTCCATGCCATTTCTAGGCTCAAAATGTAGATCAAAACGGAGCCGAAGCATATGGGAAATGTAATAATAAATGGTAAATAATGAACTTACGTTTACCAAGCAATCGGAAAAGAGAGTGAGAGGGAGGGGGAGAGGCCGCAGAGTGAGACAGCGATAGTTTCAGCATCGCTCAACGGAAAACAATGCTTATTGATGCTGCATAATACATACATAGGTGCCACGGCGGAAACGGGAAAATGGGTAACAGGCGGTTGGGAAAACAAGGCTAACTCATACATGTGCAAAGCACACATACACGCACGTTAAGCCCCACACCTACACAGACCACAATATGGCGATGGTTGAATGGAAAAGCGAATGCCGCCGAACCGGTTGTCGAATTGAGTTGAGTTGGCCACGCTCGGTTGATTGGATGTGCGAGGCTCGAGCCCTCTCTATTTCCCAAAGCCCCCTCCCCCTCCCCCACCACTCACCCCCTTTTGTTGGCCACAAAATGCGCTTAAACAATAAGCCAACAAAGACATACCGCCAAAACCAGGCAACAAACCAGCTAAATAAACGCGAAACAACTGCAACATGCTGAAGTCTGACACAAAAAGAAATATCTCCGATTGCTGGGCGATTTTAAAGTGAAAACAGGGCATTTGGGGCAAACTAATTGGCAGCCAGACAGTCAATCAAAGTCACAGTTTCGGTTTCAAGAGGCCAAACACGTCAAAGATAATGGCTTTCAAAAGCCTGGACAGCTGTAAGCGAAAGCCATTAGCATTTGAAATTTTTCAATGAAGTTCTTGCTGCAATATCCTTCAAAGACCTGATCCAAACAAATCACCTTTTCCATACATTTCTACCTCATAATCAATACGAATACCCAATCTTCCAGGTTAATCCCGCCCTTGTGCGTCATCATAAAATCATCCGAGATTCCCGCAATGACATGGAAACCGCCATTGTGGGCATTCACTTTGTGGTCACGGATCAGCACTTCGATAATGGCAAACTCAAGGTGAGTTCTACTACCGCCTCCTTGACTACAAATTATATTATTTAATATTATAATTAAATAACCTTTTTAACAGCTGCGCTGCAGTGCCCAGTTGCACGACGTCTATTGGAAAACCACCGAGAAAATCGTCCTCGAAGCGGATCTGTTTGCCAAACACGGAAACGTTGCGAATGGAAATCATGTCAATCCCGACGATTTCTATGACCAATACGCTCTGCACGAGGACCATTTACAAAACAAAAAGAACAGCTATTTGACACAGCTACAGGGTGAGCTCAGCAGCCAATTATTTTCCCAAAACACAACACTCATACTACACAAGCACAGCAAAAAAAAAACAAATTCCAATATGGGACTGCAGTCGAACTTTGATAGCTTGAACTCATCCATGATTTTAGTTTACATTAAAAAAATGTTTCACAACATTTTAGAACTACATTTGACAATAGATTTGTTAATTGCCGCCAAATAAAAAATTTCTACAAAGGTTAAAAAAACCTTTTAAAAATATTTCTTTAGTTAGTTTTTTTTTTAAATCTTTTCAACTCTTTTTAAATTTCTTCTAGGCTCAATAACATAATTATTATTTAATCTTAAACCTTAATCTTAACCTTAAGTTAGATAGAGGAAAAAGCGAAACATCAAATTCAAGGTTTGAGTTACACAAGTTCGCCTGTAGTCACAAGGAGGAAGAACCAGAACTCATCAAAAACATGGCCTGCATTTCTGTCTGCTTTTATTTTTCTATTTCTCGCTAGAATTTCTTTCCTATCATTTTGTACCCTCAGGCGAAGAAGACGACGGATCCGAGGGCGGACTGGGGGACGCTGGGGCCGCCTGGCGAGGCGCCGGTTCGTCCAGTTCCAGCGCCCGTTACCCTCCGAATCCAAGTCAATCCCGGTGGATGGTCGGCGGATCGCTGATGGCGGTGCTCAGCTGGACGCTGGCCAGGCAATTAGTGTCGCCGTTGGAGGCGATGATGACAAAGGCCGGCGGTGCTGCGTGCAACACGAGCGGAAGGTGCACAATCCGACGGACAAGAGCCGTTGGAATGCGGGTCATCGCAACAAAGCAAAGGCAGAGGCAGAGGCAGCAGGAGCTGGAGTCCTGCCTGCGGGTGTCGAAATGCAGCTGGAAAGGATGTGGAGGCGGATGCGAATGTGTATGCGGCATCGGCAGGAGCAACAGCAGATGCATCAGGCAATTAACATGATTCAATTGCCACACAACTCCAGTGCCACACTTCAGGGGTAGAAATTAAAGTGGTGTCCAGCTATATAGCTATAGTTAGAGGATGTGCGATGTGCGACATGTGGGGAGGAGTTCAGCCCAAGGCCAAGACCCAGAAGCAACTGCAGGATGTATCTAAAGTACTTACACTAACACACCAGACACTCGTTTCAGCTAGCTCAAAGTAACTTCAAATGCATTTAAGGAAGGAATACCAAACATACAAGGACAAGATACGCTAGTTCATCATTAATGCCACGATATCTATTTGTTCAACTTCTCCTAACGCGGAGTTCGGTATGGGGCTTACAAATTTAGCAGCTTTCGAATATTTAAACTCTGTAATCCATTTTTGAATTCATTTCGAAACCTCTGCGCCAACTCCAAGGTTCATTTTACAAGGCAAATGAAAATGTTGTGCTAAGCTTTTAACTTTAGGTTCTCTATACATTTATATAACAAAGTCAAGATTATTTATAAATCGTATAAATGATATTTATATATATATGTATATGTTCTAAATAAAAAAAAAAAGATATATATATATATAAACATACTACGCCTAAATGTATTTGCCCCCAAAGAAAAGCCCCAAAGACACAAAATGTAGGGCAAAAGTAAGCAATTAGATCTTAAGTCTAAATATTGCCTATATATGTAAAAGTATATATGTATTGTACTTGTATATATTACAAAAACGGAACGAAAACCAAAAAGATCGAGATATGATGTATGATATAAGAATTTACGGTAGATAATCAAAATAAAAAAGAAACCAAAAGCGAGAAAAATGAACGAGCTGTTTCATTTCCAGGGCCTTTTCTCTTTCAGAAAATTAACTTACAGATCTAAACAGCTCATAAAGAAAACAAATGTTGTGTTCCCCGAATCGCCACTTAATTGCCACCTTAATAAGAGTTCGCTCCAAAAACCTTTATCATCTCTTTTTTCCGCACAATAACATAATAAATTGGTCCACATTTGTCAGCCTCCGAGTCCAAGATGGCCAATAGCCCCTGGCTTTAATGATCTCGCTGCCTGCACTTATAACAAATGGCCAGCAATAAATGTGAGCCGGAATTGGGGACCCGAGAGGACATTAGCCTGTGCTTTTGTTGTCCTTGTTGCTGCTGGCAAACAATTAGCATAACTAAAACGCTCAATTAAGCGCCTAAAATGCTGCTGCACAAAGGACCCTCGCTCCTTTGTCTCTCTCCTTCGGACTAATGCAATTTTCACCTGGCTCCTGCTGCTGCCTTCGTTTTATTACACATTTCTTCTTGCTTTTTTGGCCGACCTCCTTTTGGATTGTGAATTTTCCTTGCCTTTTCCCTCCATTGTCTGTCGCCGCGTAATGTTTATTTTTAATTATATTTTTTCGCCCATCGCTGTTTTTGCCCCGACCTTCCTTTTGTTTTTCTGCATGTGCTCTTTGGTTTTTGCCGGCACTTGGTGGGTGTAATAAACGTTAATGGCGGTTGACCACAAAGAGAAATGGTCGCACTCCGTTCTTGGCCGCATTTTATCGGCCCGAAGACAATTCTCCGTCTTAGGGGCATTAAAATTAATTGTCCTCGGTTTAATTGGGGATTTGTTATCAGCTGTTTAGTGGCTTAATTATTTTGCAAAGTCCCTATCACGAAATCAGCCGAAATTAAATCATATTTCGGCAAAGTACTAAAATCGCTTGTCATTTCGAGCGTAACTTCTGGCCCAAAAGTTGGCAACAGAAAGCGGCTAAAAGCATTTAACAGCCAACGTCAAGCCAAACAAGAAGTGCAAGAAGACGAAAGCCAGAGAACTTTCCATTCTATTTTGGATAGTTCTTTCCTTATTCCTCTGTTGGCTGCAGCTAAAGAAAGTTTTGCTGGTCTGGCCCAAAAAAAAATAAAAAATAAAAAAGTATAGAAAAAAATTTAATAAAGTTGCCGTCTTAGAGGAAAAGTAAAGCGGCTTTTAAAAATGTTGCAGGCGCAACTCGGCTTTGGCTTTTCACTTAGCCAACAACACGAACAACAGGCAGATACATTTAAGAAGATGTAGCTACATATTCATAATGCTGATTTCCACCCCGCCCTTCGCCTTCGCCTCCGTCGCTGTTGTCCCGGAGATTGGAAATTTATTCAAAAGTCTGCCGAGTTTTGTCAAGTCTGGCGAGGGGGCGGGGCCGAGGAGTCCTGCAAGTGGCTCCGCCCCAAGGATAATAACTTTAACTTGAAAAGTAGCCGGGCAAGCGGCTTTCCGTTGTTAGTTTCTCGCATTACCAGGACCCCTCGTGGAAGTGAAATTTACATTCGGGTAAATGTCTAAGTAGGGGAAAGTAAAAGCTGCCTGTTGTCATAATTGTGCAGAAACTCGTCAGCTCCGAGATGTTTGCCATGAATAATATGAGTGATTAGGAGCACTTAAGAGGTCATCAACGACGACATCGACAGAGCTGGAAAGGTTCATTTTAAATAGGCATTTCCCTGAATTTCGCTTCATTTGCTTGGGTTTTCTTCTCTTGTAGTTGAAAAAATAGAAAAGCTATTGAAATTAATATTATAATAATTTATATGATTAACATTGTGCATGGCTCAGACCCACAAACAGAAAGAAAATGGCAGAGATCGTAAAAAATATTTATATTATTTTAATAGCGTAGATATGTTGCGTCAGATCACTCGAAACCCATTTGATCAATAGTTATAGTTAAGATAAAATAATAAAATGGATTTATGCGCTAAACATTTATAATTTCCCAAGCTTCTGTGCTTTCTCGAAAGATCTTCCACCGGATATCATACCAGCACTTTTAAATCAACCTTTTAGCAGGTGCAAGTGCAAATAAAGTCACGCATGTCGTCATCGCCCCTCTCCACTCGGTAACCTTAACTTCTCACCGGTGATAAACCATGACTGGGGTTTTCCACCGCACTCCAGTAACCACAGGGCACACAAGCCAACAAACAAACAAACAGACTCACGCACAAACACATTTAAAGTCATAAATTTTTATTTATATGATGATGACTTAAGTTCTACGTGCGTTACCTCAGCACCTGAGAAACATCCTGCCCCTGCCCCCGCCCACCGAACATCCTTTACAACATCCTTTGGCTGGGCTTTAGTTAAGTGCATGATTATGCTTTTAGTGGCACGTTGAGGTTTTGTCAGTCAGTTTGCGAAGCTGGCTTTTCGCCCCAAAACGCAACGCAACCCTCATGCCAATGCCAACTCTCACTGAGATTCCCAAACCGAGCTTCAAATTCTTTTTGTTGCAATGTGGCAAGCCGAACAGGTCCTGCCCTTCGACTCCGGCACACAAGCGTTAATGGAAAATTCTCTTTAGATTACCCCACATTTTCTCTTCCAAGCTGCTGGTTATGGTTATTCTTCGGTGGTTTTTAGTTTTTAGTTTTCAGTGGTATGATTTGTGCTTTGGAAAATTTTAGAAATAAATCTCCTAAGCTGGCCATTCGTTGAGGTGTTTTTCTTAGTTGTTCATAACGCAATTAGTTATTTGGGAAGGTGTTTAACAATTTAAGCTGCTTATTTTGTTAGTATTAGATTAACAGAACCTTACGATTTTTAATTTTACGACCAACTAATAATTATATTTGGATTAATTATAAATCGTTTCTTACACATGCAAAACAGAATAAATATACTTTTTCTTAAGCTTATTCCCAACTTCAAATAAAACTCCATACCTTTATTAAAAAATATAGAATAACAAACCATATAAATTATGTATACAATTTCAGTGGTCTTCTCTTCATAAATATAGCTAAAATATAAAAGCCAAAAGTTATGATCGAGAAATATTGATAAATCATAAAAATTGTGGTCCCAGTGGAATGGAACATTTTAGTACGTGCTTTGCGGCAGCTAAAAAGTGAGCAATCAACTTTGATGGGCATATGTTAAAGCCAAAGGAAGAACAAAAATATCCCAAAAATAAATACAAAACTACAATAGAATTCCAGACATTTCAGCGATAAAATAACAAGCATAAAAAAATACCCGCTATGAGTTATTATGGCAGAGCAACAAACTAACGAATTGTCATATAAATTTTAATAGGGGATGCCGCTGACTACATAAAATGTGCAAACATAATTATTGGCCGGAATGCAAGGCAAACAAGGATTTAATGGCCCAGCAGCGGGCACGAGTGTGTAAATTATTGTGTCGAGGCGAAGGAATTAAAACATTTCTGGAACAAGTGCCAGACAAACCAACCAGACACTGTCTGCCGCTCCAGGCACTTCGCCATGAGTCAGCTGGGGGCTTGCCAGGAAGAGCAGCGAAGTAAAAAGAAACATCACCATAAATTCAAGTCAAACAAAGCGTTACGCGTCTTATTGCCCAAGAGCCTCGAGTTGGGCTAAAAGCAAGTTTGTCGCCTTGCCAACTGCCAGGCCGGATTCTAATGCTGCCATCGCCGAAAATGTTGCATTTTATAAAGCGTAAACACTCTCAGTACGACTGCCAAAATGACTCAATCCAGGATGTTCTTGAAATCTCGAAACTAGTGGACTATGTACAAGTAGTTTTAAAAAAATCCTTGAGAAATCAGCAACAGATAGTACTAATTTGAGAATTAGGACTATCTGAAAGTGAAAACCATGTGATTTTATGTGATTTATAAAGTAAAAACAAACGAAAAACTTATAATAATAAAACTAATAATATTTTTGATAATAGTAATGGTATTCATATTATATATATATATAAAAAGTAAATATAAATAAATATAAAATGATTAGAAATATTTGTAAATAATACTAATAAGTTAAAAAAAAAAAAACAGTTCTAAAGAAAATTTCGTCTAGAAAATATTTAGATTAAAATTTATAAAACTTGTACAGCTAACAAAATTATTATTTATATTTCTGTAGGTCATTCAAATACATTTCTTAGTAGGGGCATTTTGATGAATCAGATTTTATAGTGAATTATTTAGGACTGAAATAGAGAGACAGCTGAAACCGAGAACTGACTTTTCTTCTCTTTGGCCTTTTTGCACCACCGCCGCCGACCGACACCACAATTATGTGAGAAGCTTTCGAGGGATGGCAAATATTTGCCCTGTCGCCTGAGAGAATCCTGCGGAACAACAGCCAAACAACCATACAACCAAACAACCGAACAACCAAACCGAGAGACAAAAAATCACAGCTTCCGTGCGTTGGCATGCGTTGTCTAACTGAGATTCAGTGGGGCTGCCAACTCCAGTGGGTCAGGGGTTATGGTTAGATATGGAAGATATGGTGGTGCCGGCAGGGAGTGTCGTCTATGGTGAAATGATGCGACAAAGTAAGTAGCAAATGAGGTTGCCATTTCTCCTCCTTCTTCGTCGGCTGGCTGTGTTTACTGCAACATAAATCAAAATCAAAGCCAGGACAGAAAAACAACACGCCTGAGGCGAGCCAAGGATTCGCATACATATTTCGCCATTTTCGGTTTCAAATTCGCCCGAGGTCGACGGCGGAGTTGGGTTGAGAGGGGTGGATAGGATTGGGGGGCTGGGCAGGAAATGCAGCCATGTAGCCTAACATAGTTAGATACGTTGAGATAAACAAATATTTCCCGGTTTTCCTCAGCGAGACAAGTCGACTAGTTGAGGTTGCGTGTAAAGTGAATGATAAGTGAAAAGTGACCTTGTTTTTAAGAAAGTTTTGGGCCTGAATGTAAGAAAAACTTGAATTTCGCTATTTAATGGTATATTTCCTTATTTTTATCCCCGAAAAATATCTGAAAAATAAATCCTGCTCATGAAATGTAATTTTCATCTACAGATTGTTCGCATTTGTAAAGTTGGTCAACCAATTTCAACTGCCAGAACCGTAAGAGCATTTTCCAATTAGTTTAAAAACTAATTTTAGACTGAACAAAAAACGAGGAAATAATAATGGCATTCAGATATCCATTCAATTAAGTGCTCGCTACACTTGTTTCGCGCCTCGGGCCTCAGCCAGGCGTCAATTTCGAAAAGCTGAAATTTAATAATGAACAAAACACAAATATGCAGCACGCAAAAAATACAAATAAAAGCGCCGTAATCCCGCGCACGTATTAGGCGGATAAGCACGCACATATCCTTGTATAAGGATATTCCCCCCCCCTCATTACGCGGCTGATTGTTAATGAAGTGCACACTCGAAATCATTTCCGACCTATGAGCGCAAATTGAACGAAATGAAATGAAAGGGAAACAAATTCGGTTCGGGTGAGAGACAGAAAAAAACGGACTGGGACAGGGACAATTTTCGCAGCTCTCCACTGTGAATGTATAAGTAAATAAAATTACATTACATTACGAAAACAGGAGAGTGTAAAAAGCAAATGCATGCATTTAAAATTTCGCACCTGTTTTGGGCGGTGAATAAATATTTTATTAGGCATACCGTTACGCCGAAATGAGTTTCAGTCGTCACGGACACAGGCACGTAGCACATATTTCCAGCCAGAAGCGCGCCTGTGGGATCCGAAAACCGAAATGAAACCGAATCCTGCGATGATTTCAAATCTAACAGGCAGCCGCCTTCTGTTTGCCGTCGAAAATATGCAACGACATTGACTGCGACGCGCGAAATGTGAAGTCCTCTAATGAATGGACACAGAGCAAACGGAAAGTGGGGGCTGGAATACCCTATTCCTGTGGCTTTCAATATGGGAGTTTATCGAAAAAGCCCCGGGTATATTTGACCTGCGAGTGTACGGTCGCTCTATTTACAAGTGTGGAAAAAATTTGGAAAAAATATATTTGGCCATTCATAATATTTCTAGATTTTTCAGATTTTAGTTTTGAATTTTGTGTTCTATGCCTTGAAGTCCTTTGAACATTTATTACGAAATTTTAAATGTATTAACATAATAGCCTTATGATTTAATATTTTCCACAGGGTAATTTAAAGTCGACCAGGTTCATCTTGAATTTCCAACTGTTTTTTGAGCTTTCAGTTTGTTTTCAATTCCATTTCGCATGCATCTGAAATAGGCAGACCAAAAGCAACACTTTTCCCCGTTTCGCTCCCTTTTGCCGCATTTCTCAGTTTGTCTCTTTGCCATTTTGTCTATTATTAGGGAGTGTGCAAGACACAGATTGCGTTTTTTCGATTTTCTGCGTATGTTTTTTGTGCCGGCGATTCAATTTCAATGGCTGTTTGCTAGCACTCCCAGCGTTCTCCAGAGTGTCTAATATTTCCAATGTCCTGCCTCAATTCAACGGAACACGTTGGCCAAATTTAAGGATTGACAAACGAATTTATGCAGTTGAATTATGCAGTTTTGGTGCTATCGAAATTGGTCGTCTAATCTGATGTTACAACAAAAAAACAATTTTTTAAATTATTATTTTTGTAATAAAATTTTAATAAAATTAATTCATTTATAATAAAAAATTAATGATAATGAATAAAAAATAAAAGACCCTCCCAAGAAAGTAACAAGAAAAGTTTCAATTAATAAAAATAAATAGGGAAACTTCTCGTGCCCCTTAAAAGAACTTGATATTTAATAAATTTTAATTGAAAGCTAGCTCCCTTTTTTTTTACTCGGACAGACTGTTTGCTATGCAAATCGAATGACAGGAGCCAAAGGGGCAATATGAGTGTGGAAAAATAAAACAGAGAGGCAGAAGGTGCAACGCACTGTGAAAAATCGGGGTAGGGATGCGGTTGGGATAACCAAAAGCATTAATTAATATGCAAGTGGTCCGCCCGGCACCGACTCTCTCCGCACCTCCCACTTCGGCACCCCATGGCTGTTATTTAATTTCCCGCAGACAACATTGGGGGTGGGGAAAACTCCCGTGGATTGCCCGAGGGGAACTTATCAGTGTCAACGCTGTGCCAATAAAAACTATACTGGCATGCAAATGTTTCCACAATCAAACAAATAGCAGGGGCGGAGGAGCAAGCACAGTACAAACAAGGATGTGCAAACAAAGGCTGGGGCGGGATGGGGCCGGGGAGGGAAAGGGGGATCCCCAAGGACGAGGCGCCATGTGAAGCATGCAGAAATAATGGCAGGAGCTGGGCCAAAAGGAAAATCTTCGGAGGATGGAGAGGAAGGATGGTGGGAGCGTGGTAAGTGCCGGAGCAGCTGGCGCACGTTTTCCTTTTCCCGGACGACGCAACAGGACATCGCAGGAGTGGATTCTGCTCTGGCTGCTGCTGCCGCTGCCGGTTTCCTTAGCCGCTTTCGGCTTTGATTTGCCAAAGAAGAAGTAGCAGTAGCGCAACACCAGCCAGCCAGCACAGCCACTACAATAACAAGAAAATTTGCATAGCTTACTGCAATTCGCTGGTGTTTTCAACCATTTTTTTTTCTTGCTCGCCCCGAACAACAAGCACTTCAATTCCCCAGGTCCCGGCTCCTTTTGCAATTCTTTTTATTTCACTTTTTACTTTAGCGGTGGCCGAAGATGAGAAAAGCACGCGAACAAGTTGCCAACTTTCATACGCCATGTGGGACGCACTTTTTCTGTAGCCCAGCTAAGAATGAAGCAGAAGAAATACAACAAAATGGCCACCGAAGTTGTTTTTAAACTGATAGAATTTTGGAATCCCTTAGCTGACCTTTATTGTTATCCTCCGGCAGCTAGTTAACTTTTATTTCAGTAAGCAAAACTTTCCATTTTTATAACTTCTGGCTGGAGACATCTACAAACGTCTCTAAAATCTTCGAATTACATAAGCTTTAAATTTTTCTGTACATAAATGCACCTATTTTAAAAATTTATACACAAAGCTAGAAAAAAAACACATACTACTTTTAAATTTTAATAGTTTTTTTGTATTTGTTGCGAAAATAAACGAAATATTGCTTTAAACATGGAAGTTTACATACAAAATTATTTACAGTTTTTGGAATCTTATGAAATCAAAGTTGGAAATTATGGTAATTGCATTTAAAAAAGAGCAACTATTTTTTTGTATTTTCTTAAAAATTTAATAATTTTTTTATTATTTTCTTAATAATTTTATATTTTTACTATTATTTTTAAATCATTTTTATTGTCATTCTAATAGTTTCTAAACTCGATAAGGTACTCAATTTTCGCAGCTTAACCCTTTTTTCAGTACATCTCTTTTCATCTAACTGCCATGTTGGCTCTCCACAATTTATCATCCTAATCGAAGTACACAACAGCAATACAACTTTTTAATTGGCCCATCGCCCCCAACTCCGCCCCTTTCCCCATCTCCTTTTGGCGTTAAACGCATTTGTGCCAGCTCGAAACCCGTAAAAGCCACTAGAATAGAAACTCTCTCCGGGGGAAAGAGTTTCTTCAGGCTCTTCCTCATTCCAACCATTTTCCCCGGCAACAGAAAACCAACCATTTACGCATTTTATGCAAGCTTACGCATTTCGCAATGCCTGATGGATTGCGGGCGGAGAGGGGAACGGGAACGGGAACTTAGCCGTAATACGAGTCGGGCTACGGCGGAGAAGCTCGGCTTGATAAACTATAAGCCACAAATTTGCATGAAGCCGTCGCCTTCGACTACAAATTGCCATTAAATGCAGCAACAAGGGGCGTTTGCTGGCTGCTGGGCGTGGCCGTTAACGAATCCTCCAGCCAAACCCTCCCACCTCACCTGGCTGTCCCAACAATAACTGACACCAGTTGCTCGACTCCTTCCACTTTCCACTTTGTTGCAACAATTTGCGCGCCCGAGGCGCCGGCTGAGGATGTGGGATGTTTGGACGACTTTGCACTGGAAAAAACAGGATATAATTTTCCCAAAGCCACCAAAATATATATAAAACATTTTTAATACCCAAGGTTTTTTTTTTAAAAAGGTTGAACATTCAACTGAATTTTTAAAGGACTCTGTGAAGCTCATAAAAAGCAGATAATCCAGTGGAAAAATATTTATAAAAATCAGTTATCGATGTAATTATAAAATCATTTTCATTTTTCATCACATAAAGAAGGCGTTGATTAAATAATAGGGTTTAACGTAATACACAACTTGTTTAATCTTAAAGAAAAACTTTGTGAAATGAAAAACATTTATTTGATAAATGATTCTTGCATGATTACGGTTATTTTGAGCATAAAGCTATAATATTTTATTAAATGGTACAAAAAAAAATTAATGATAAAAAAATAAGTAGCATGCATTGTTTTAACATTTTTTAAAGCCTTTTCAGTGAAAGTGACACTTTTTAATCCATCCATTTCATTCAATTCTTTTTTCCGTGCAGGCTGCTGCTTCATTGCATTTAATTCATTTTTATTGCAAATGCTTACAGACAGATAGAGGGAAAGGATATAGGTGTGGAGCCAGTGCAGCCAGGACGAAGGAGTTGTAAAGGCCACTTGGGTGTGCTCTTTAAATTATATTGGGCAGAATTTTATGCAGTTGGAGATGCTAAGCAAGCCGATCCAAAGGATGCGGCTGCCCGCCGCTCCGTCCTTCGTCCCGCGTCCTTCAGGATCCGGATCCCTCTGGCGCTGCATGCCATTCAAAAGTTTTTACAAAGTAGCTGCGGCAGCTGCTGCAAGTTTGAACAGCATCCATGATGGAGCAAAGGAGCGCAGATGGTGGGAAAGTGGGTGGGGCAAGGGAAAGAGAAAGGGGAGAAAGGCGGGACAGACAGGCATTTTGATGAAGCTGCCTTATATTGGGTGCGGGCTTTCGCTGGGAGGCCCTGCTCCTTGCAGGACTCGCTCCTTGCAGCAGCATAATTTAAATAGCATGTAAATTAGACGGAAGTCTAAAATGAGTGCATAATGTCTGCTAAAAGTGTTCTAAGTGATTGTAATTTAGGTAAAAGTTCCAGCGAAAGCGCGCCTCGGGACGTTAGTGGCCGATAAACTCCGGACTGGGCCAATTTGGCGGCATTTTAATGTCCGATTAGAGACTCACCTAATGGAATTGTAATCCAAGGCACCAATTTGAATTTAATAAAGCAATAAGGAACCTAATAAGCTTGACAGGGAGCCTATTGTTGAAATTTCATTTGATTGAAGATGACGTGTTGGGAAATTCTAAATAACTATAGTATTTGTGTGTAATTACAGTTAAATAAATCACCGAAAAATAAATCTTAGACCATCCAACAATAAAATCAAATGAAATATTTACTTGGTCAATGTAATTTTGTGTGAATTATTTTAAATTTTTTATAAATGTTTTATGGGTAATTTAAGCCTATCTTTCAGTATTGTATAACTTTTTATAGTTTAGCAAGGAACTTAAAAAGAAAGTGTGTCTATTTAAAAACTATTTCTCAAGACCACTGTTAATTAAAGGAACAATGCAACACCCAGCATTCGGTTTTCGAAATATACTGAATATATTGAAACAAATAATGGCAGAAACAAAAAGCACTTTGCACTTGAAGACTGTTGTGCTTTTCCATTGTTCTTGGCTTTCCTTTAACAACTCTTCTCCCAGCAGCTTTTCTTGGCCTTCTTTCCGCCACTATTTTCAGCCTGAAAGACAATTGAAGCGAATAACCAAAACGAAATTCGGGGACTGGGAGAGCAAAACCGAAACAGCATGACCCTGTAAAGACTTGGCTCAAAGTCTACGAGGATTTTCTGGGGTCTTAACACCTTTCACTTCTGCATTTGCTTTTGCCGCTTTTCACACGGCCTATTTTGGCCCAGGAGAAAAGGTAAGAAAAAGCGGCATCAGTTTTCGATTTGAAGTTATGCCTTTTTTTGCCTTTCGCAATTTGTGCGTGTGCTTTAAGTTACGTCTTCAAAGGCTTCTGTTTTTGGCAAGGTTTTAGTGTTAAGTTAACGTGGCTGAAAGACCCAGCCAATGATTCAAAAATGAATAATTTCTTGGACAAAAATGGTTGTGTATTAATATTAAAAATAAATATAAGCCATAATCAATTATTAAGGTAAGATGTCATTGGGAAATTATCATGCAAATTAATGGAACTCTTACAGAACATTGTGAAACTATCCCTTTACAGGCTCATGTGCAGTCTTGCCTTATAGAAGCTTTTAGTTCCTCCCGAGCGCATTTCAGTTTCAGAGCTAGCAAATTAATTAGGTACGATTATAACCATTTCCAGCCGCTCTTAAGGAACGCTCCAACAAATGTCTAAACTACTTCTACCTTTGGCATGACAGCCACTCGGGAGGGAAACTGCAGTGCAAACAGACTTTCGGATCCACTTTGTTTAACTTTGGCATTAAAATACTTAACCCCATTCCGAGGCTCCCCTCCCCACCGCCCATCATCGAAAACAAACCCACTTGAGGCGCACCGTAATCTATCAATAATATTATTACTTGAAGCGAGTTAGTTAGTTGGGTAGTTAGTTAGGTTCTCTTCAGCCGGCTGCACTAGCCGCACTCAGAAGTTTTAACCAAGCTCACCTGGGCTTCGCTCCTTTCGGGTGGCCACTCAACGGGGGCCGGGTAATTCCCTGGGTAAATTTATAATTACTGAAAGCGACTTGAACTAGTTATGCCGGCAGTTGGAGTCCTGAATTCCCCTCTGGGATGGGGATGGGCATCCACGGGGACCCGAAAGTTGTATCAACTTGTTGTCTGGCGGGTGACCAAGGCGCCAGGCAATCTAATTTCCATTTACCCATTTTGCCAGCCCCCCAAAACTGACCCTACTTTGTTGGCTTTTTCATTGGGTTTTTCAGTCGCAAGCAGCCGCACCTGGAAGCTGGCTAAAAAGTTCCCTCCAGGCGAAATTAAGTGTCATTTTTATTCGATTTGGTTATCACAAGTTCTTTCTATTTTTTTTTCGGTGCTATGAAAAAGTGCACTCCGTAGTCAAGCAGAGTTTTCACTGGCTATTTTATTGATTTCAATGGAAATGGAAATGCAATTAAAAATTTAGCAGAGTTCCTGGCGTAAGTGCATTAACATCAACATTAACTGAAAAATGATTTATGCTGTGTTTGACATTTTAATTATGCTCGCCGACGCAGCAACAAACAAACAACAATTATGTGGATATCTCCCTGTGCCGGCGAGTGAGTGACTTTCATTAAGTTATTTTTTATGCGCTTAAATTTCCGGCCATTTGTTTTAATTTTTGTTATTTAACGTTCAATTTTTAATGTTCAATTAATTGCATTAAATTATGTGCAAAATTATGCACTTAAAATGCAATAAGTTTCCGCCCATAGACAAAACAGACCCATCGGATGAGTTGATTTTTACATTTTGTCAATTGAATAATGCACATTGTCGGTTGTGTGTGTAAAAAAAAATATATTGAAATAAAATAAAATATATTTTTGCTAGTATGAAATGTAAGGGCAAAGTCTGCTTTCAATCAATAACCCGTTGGCGATTATTCAAGCGAACTGACCTTCGATTAAAGCCACAACCTTCGGAATTTCTGTATTTTTGCTCCGCCAGCAATCGCTTTAATTAAGCTTCATCTTTCTGGCCCTTCATCTCATTTTCCTGGCCAGCACATCAAAAACCAATTAATTTTTATACGTTACGTCGGCTGTCTCACTCACTATTTGGTTTATTTTTTTCGTTGTGGGGCGGACAACAATTTGCCAATAGCGTCCTGGACAGGACATACGCATGCCGAAGCAATTAGTCAGAAAATTTAACACAGTTCATTGGGCAAATTTGAACACGGCTGAAGCTAATGACATAATTTCGCCATTGACTGGATTAGATAATGCCCAGGACACACTGGCACACTTATTCCCCTCGCCCTCGCCCTCGTCCTTGGCCAGTTAATTGTTGTCCGTAGGTCCTGGCCAGGACACATTACAATCTGTTATAAGCCCGAAGCCAAAGATTAATGATCAGGAAGGCCTAATGAAGTTATTCCGGACAACGGACAGAATGATTCGATTCCCAGGGCTCCTCGATGAAGACAATGTAGATGTGATGAAGTGCCTGCGAATCTAGGGGAATTCAAAGCTCCCTTTTTATACCCGTTACTCGTAGAGTAAAAGGGTATATTGTATTCGTGCAAAAGTATGTAACAGCTAGAAGGAAGCGTTTCCGACCCCATAAAGTATATATATTCTTGATCAGGATCACTAGCCGAGTCGATCTAGCCATGTCCGTCTGTCCGTCTGTCCGTCTGTCTGTCTGTCTGTCTGTCCGTCTGTCCGTATGAACGCTGAGATCTCGGAAACTATAAAAGCTAGAAGATTGGCATTTTGCATACAGATTCTAGGAGTTCCTACGCAGCGCAAGTTTGTTTCAAAAAGGTGCCACGCCCCCTCTAACGCCCACAATCGCTTATATACGATTTTAAAAATTTCAATATTTCGGAAAAGTAAAAATGCAGTTTTATTGTGTTTATCAATACCTATCGAAATGTAGAAGAAATTTTTCAAATCGGACCATTCGTTAAAAAGTTATGCGTGTTCAAAGTTTCTATCTCGATCTCCCTCGCACTCCCTTTACCTGAGTAACGGGTATCTGATTGTCGGGGCACCCGACTATAGCGTTCTCTCTTGTTTATTTATGATGCGCTTAAATTGTTGCTCCTTGCATATTTACCTTGTTATTTTATTACGTGACGGAAATGAAGAGAAATATAAAATACAATAAAATAAAAAGCGAGAGCAGCGTCCACATAAACAGCGCGAAAACATTGTCACAGCGTGAAGTCGAATGGTTTTTACATGCAAAAATATTTCATTTCCTCCAGCAGCGAAATGTTTAATAATAAAAAAAGCAAAATGAGCGACAAAGTAAATTTCATAGTGAGAGGGAGCCGGGGAGCCGGGACAAATAAAAAACTGCAATAAAAATCTGTTTAACATGAAGTGCGGCAAACGCACAAAAGTCCTTCTGAAGGGAGTTCCTCGGCAATCGTCTTGTTCTGTCTCCGCTTGCCTTTTGCCCATACACTTTACAACTTATGAGTGCTAATAAAATTCACTCGGCACAGAACAGACACGCATATATACCGCTCGAGTAACTCAAAAAAAAGTACAAGGGAGTCAGTCCTTCAAGGTGTGCGCTTTGATAAAGAATCCCCCTCCAGGCGAATCCGTTTGGGATGCGGGGACTAAGTGGTGCCGAGATCCCAATGGACAGAATAAAAGGCAAGGATTCCATTTTAAATTTAACAATTTATTGTGTCAGCTCTGCGGAGCCAAAGAGTGCTTGGTTGGTTGCCTTCTGCAATTTCTGTGATAATTTGAAACGCTTGCCGAATGAAGAAAAGAAACCCTGATAAAATCACCGATGCAAAAGCTTATTGGACATTATTAGGTGTATGATTATTATTTTCCAAGATTTTTAGCTATTGTGTGCAGTTGGTTATGGTAAATGCTGCTGGCATAGATCAAATATAAATATTTAACAGGTTTTTTCTATAAAAGATCGATCGGCATCGAGGTGGCTCCAAAGTTTATTACTCATAGGCACTGTTGGAAAGTTTTGAATAAATAATATATTTTCGTACTACAACTTCCTTTAAATGTAGTTCCCTGCAATCGCAGTTCCCCTAGAGAAAGCTCAAATTACAAATAAAAATACTAATAAACCAGAATCATGACTGGGAAGTGGAGAGCCCTTCTGCTATTGCTGCAGCTCCTGGGAAATTTGGAGACGGGTCAAGCGATCTGGTTTCCCTGGTACTTCCAGCGGTACGGACTAGCCCCGCATTCGACTCGACATGGTGGAGGTCACAAGAACAAGACGAATTCGAGTTGTCCCCCTGGCTACGAACCCAAGTCCTCGGCGGCCAAGTTGATGGGAGGAATGGGAGGATGTGAGCGGAGCGCTGGAACGAGAGATAAAGGACGACTTTGCGACGATAATCCCGTGCTGATGCAGCTGGCCCGCCTCTATGTGGTGAGTCCCGAGAGGATTGTCCTGCTGCTGGCCCAGCCCTCGCTCACCGATTCCTGTGCCGAGATCACCGAGGTGCTGGGCAACATACGAAAGTCCATGCGCAACTGCATCCTGGCGCCGGATAATATCTACGGGCGGTTGACCGATGGCCTGGCCTACTTCCAAGCGGAGGTTTGTGAGGGTGGCGATGGCAGCAATAGGAAGCGGTGCACTGGCCTCCAGGAGTCGCACAACTGCCTGCGGGAACTGCGCACCGATATGATCGAGTGCGAGGCTCCGGCGGATTGGTACGAGCGGCGGAATGCCACCAAGGTGTGCCACATCTTCAACGATGTCCTGGACTGCTACTACACGAGGGCCGCCCTGTTGTGCGGCATCGAGGTGGCCAAGCAGCTGAGATCCTTCGCAGGGGACAGCATGGGCAGGGCCATGGTGCACAGGTGCGAGGTCAACCGGAGGTTGCCGCGGGTGGATAATGCCATGCCCATCAGCACGAATGGCGGGGTGGGTCTAGGGCTTACTTTTCTTATTTATTTTAATTTTTTGCATATTATCATTTGGCTTGCAGGCCTTGAATATATATTTATGTTATAAAAAAACCGGCTTTGTTTGGGTTGCAATTTTAATATATATATTTTCCAATTTAACGAATTTAGTTTATTCCTTTGAGGTTAAATTTTGAAGTCTATTTATTTCAAACTGTCATCTGCCCCCATGACGTAGCCCCAATAAAGTTTGAGAAAGCAACTAAATAAACGTACAGCCATCATTTATCTTGCGATTGGCCTAAAATGCCAACTTAAGTGTTTAGCCATTTTCAACTAAATTTCAATAAACACCCGAGGGACTTGGGCTGTCGACAAAGTAAGCCAATTTACCAACACCCGCATAGTTCGGAGCTGTGCGTGGGTATCTGTGTGAGTATCTGTGTGAGAGGTGACCGCAAACATACAAACACTGCTCACGGGAAACCGATGTCGACATTCGCCTCTAGCTTAGAGCGAAACTCATCAATTATGTTGACGCGGCTGGAAAATAGCTGGTTGGTTTGGATGAGGATAGTGGAATGTGGGTGGCTCGATAGCTCGATGGCCGCGGGTGGGTCGGCGGTTCGCCGAGGTGGCCTTTGTTAATGGCACCTTTCCCAATCGCTTGAGCCGGCCATGAGGAGCGAGATCCGAAGGCTTTGGGGGATGGCTTTTACATTTGCATCACACGCGACGAGCTTGGCCTCAGGAAATCTGGCCTGCAAAATGCACAGCGGGCTGCCATTAAAAAGCATTCGTGTGGCTGAACCTCAGTTTATCAGCATCGGCAGTCAATAGCCATACGATTAGTCAGGATCATAAAGAATGTTTTGTTAAATTTTAAATAGAGAAATTAAATATCATATATTCCTGATCAAGAATATAAGTATTTCATAATCTATTCCCTCTACTTGTTAGATACTTTGAGTCTTCGAATAACAAATATAAAAACATTTATGTTTATTATGGAAAAACCATAAAAATGATCCCCACATATTCCAGCTTGCATTGCATTTTATATATAACGTTTTCTTATTACTTATTCTTATCAAATTGTCAAATGGAATTTGTGTTTTCCCATGAACTTAATTTAAATGTGTACAAATGAGTTGCTCAATTTAAATTTGAAATAGCTAAAAAGCTAATGATTCACACTGAAAACATTTTAAATATTCCTAATCAGCTCAGAAAGTTTTACGGAAGCAAAATGAGATTTAGTGATAAAGGGGTAATCGCCGCTTGGGCTGACGAACTGTTTCCTGTTCTTTCTCAACCAAATTCCCTTATCAGTTGATTGTTGAATATTCACGTGCCCTTAATCTGTGACAGTAATGAATGCCTATTATTTTTCAAGATAACCTACGAATTCCGTAGATGTAAATTAAAATGGCTATAGAAACTTGGTGAGCGGTCTAGCGTTCGCACGCTAAAAATTTCTGTCTCCATTTCTTCAAAAACGTATTCAAGTCAGTGATGTGGTCAAAAATACAAATTATTTTAGTACTTTTGGCTATTGTGATACCAAAAAATGTTAACATGACTGTAATTTATATAGAACTAAACGATTACAATGAGAATCAAGAAGTGCACATAAAATTACCGAATAATGATACATTAAGCATTACACTTAATCTAAAAATGTTTAAACCAAGTGACGTTTTAAAAGTTGATAATACCACGTTGTCAACAACAATCACAGATTTCGTAACAGCTGCACCACTGACAATTTCAAACACAACAACAGAAGAATCAACCACTTACCCGGAATATTCATCTACTACTCTCCAATCAAATCAGGAGGTAAAATACTAAACAAATATTTTTTAGCTTTGAACTTATAGTTTTATAAGGCATGGCCATTAATAGATCCTAACTCAACTATTTATAACACAAATAGCCGAGCATTCTTTGTTTCTTAAAACTGGTATTTAAATATGAAAGCATTGTGTATTCAAGCTAACATAAGCCAAACACAAAAACAGCAATGCTCAACTTCGATTTTATTTTACAGATTTATAATAGTACTTCAATTTCAAATAAAGATGGGTTGAAAATAAATGAAGAGAACACAACAGAAAACCCACTGATAAGCGCTAAGAATACTTCATTAACTCGACACACAACGCCCCCGGAGGTAAATACGCTTATCGTTGAATCTTTATCTCTTAAGAATGCTGCTTAATAACAAAAGTAAACAAGAGAGAACGCTATAGTCGGGTGCCCGACAATCAGATACCCGTTACTCAGGTAAAGGGAGTGCGAGGGAGATGGAGATAGAAACATTGAACACGCATAACTTTTTAACGAATGGTCCGATTTGAAAAATTTTTTCTACATTTCGATAGGTATTGATAAACACAATAAAACTGCATTTTTACTTTTCCGAAATATTGAAATTTTTAAAATCGTATATAAGCGATTGTGGGCGTTAGAGGGGGCGTGGCGGGGCACACACAACAAACTTGCGCTGCGTAGGAACTCCAAGAATCTTCATGCCAAATACCAATCGTCTAGCTTTTATAGTTTCCGAGATCTCAGCGTTCATACAGACAGACAGACGGACAGACAGAAGGACAGACAGTCGGACAGACGGACAGACGGACATGGCTAGATCGACTCGGCTAGTGATCCTGATCAAGAATATATATACTTTATGGGGTCGGAAACGCTTCCTTCTAGCTGTTACATACTTTTGCACGAATACAATATACCCTTTTACTCTACGAGTAACGGGTATAAATACCAATATATTTTTCAGGATCTCGAAGTTAGTGGAGAAGTTGAAGGTAGTGGTAGTGCTGATTACGACTACGAGCCGGAAGTTGAAGGTAAATAAAAGTTAACATGTCAATATAATTTTAACAACATTTTTTACTTTGATAATTCCATGTAAGCAACAACAATTACCGGTTCCATACCAGTTACAACAAGTAACAACGCATCATACAATACATCGGAAAATTCAGTGATCACTCAACAATTAAGTAAAGAGGTAATAAGTATTCAAATGTAGGTATCAAACCCATCGGAAAACTACCAAAAAAAATTCTGCTTAATATCAAAAATTTTGGAAAAATAAAAAATGAAAAATAAAAAACATAATGATGTTATGTTTAAAGTTTTTTATTTTTCATCATATTTTATAAATGATACAAAGTTTAAATTTTCGCTTCTAATTACAGATTTTTAGCAACACTGAAATATTAAAAAAGGAAAACGATCTTGTTATAACCCGCATTTTAACGCCTCCAGAGGTAAATCCATTATTCATAGAATCTCGATCACCGAAATAGGCGGACCAATTAATAAAAATTTGTTTTTCAGGACCTCGAAGTTAGTGAAGAAGATGCACATAGTGGAAGTGGTGATTATGATTACGAGCCAGAAACTGGTGGTAAATAAAAGTTAACATATACTCATAATTGGACTGAAACTTAAAAAATGTTATAAATACATATTAGAAACAACGAACACAGCTACATTAACAACAACTACAACGACCAGTGCTCCAGAGGTATCACCCACTTCAACGGAAAATTCCTTGATTACTGATCAATCAAATAAGGAGGTAACGTACACATGACTGAATTCGAGACCTACAAAAAAAGACATTCGAATTGGTTTGAAAAATAAAATATGTCTAATATAGGTACATTATTCTCCAGAAATCATTTAAATGTTTTCAAAAATTACGATTTTGAGTTTGAAGATTTTAATTATTTATTTTATTTTAATAATTGTTAAAATCTTTAATTTTTAATTTTTTCTGAACAGATATTAAACAATACTGATACCTTAATTAAAGAAAACGATGCTGTATTAACTCGACTATCGACGCCTCCAGAGGTAAAACCATTAATTACAGATTCTAAGTCGTTCAAAAAATCGACGGAAATAATAAAAATACATTTTTCAGGACCTCGAAGTCAGTGAAGAAGTTCAAGGCAGTGGAGATCACCATGGTAGTGGGGATCACCAAGGCAGTGGAGACCATCAAGGCAGTGGGGATGGTATCAATGGGCCACAGATTGAAGGTAAGCAAAAATGTAAATATACTGTTTATTATAAAGAATATTTGAATACTTATTTCTTTTCAGTTACCCTGAGTAGGGTCAAACACCTTGTTCATAAAGATATTCATAGTAATATTTTAGAGCGTCAAAAGGAAGACTTCTATTTTCAAAGCAAAACAAAACCTTAAATGAAAAGCTTAGGCGTATAACAAATATTAAAATAAACATATATTAAATATATGATCATACCTATTTACAAATGATATAATATTAAATCTGCATTTTCTTTGTTGTTATTGTCAAATTGGACTAGAATAGCTAATAATCACCTAATCGTTCTCCAATTTTCGTTATATTTTCAATTGCACCCACAAATTGCCAACAATAAAACGAAGGTGGTAGAAAGTTATGGCTTCTTATACTTAAATTGAATGCCTCAATTAAGCACAGCAAACGAGTATGAAGACGGCAGAGACACCCTCGCCATTTCGATGAGAGTACGCACTCTACATTTGTGGCAAAAAGGGGCGTGGCATTGCAGAATGCTCGAAGGACCAACCAGAATCTAGTGTGGCGCCCGTTTTGTGTCGCCATGGTTGACGTTGTCTACTCCATTAAAATGAAGTTGTGCTGCTTTGGTGCTGTCGTTTTTTCTTCCTCGGCGCCGACGAGACTGCGAAAACAAAAAGCAGATTGTTTCCAAACAAAACAAGGGGCCACATTTCAATGGGGTTTTTACCTGTAAATACGGCCAACTGAACGAAGAGGCAACACAGTAGTCAGTCTGCCCGAGAATCGCCACGCAGCCGTCCTCTAAACGGATAAAGTATCTTTTTACTTCGAGCAGAGACTCTGGAGATTGGTTATACCCTAGAAAGGGTTCCTTTAAAACAACTAAGAGGCTTACAATTTTACAATGAATTCTAGTAGCAGTAAACTTAGATGTTAACAAAAATGGAAAATTATTCAGATTCATTAAAAATGATTTGTATATTTTTTCTAGCCAAGCATATTTTTGCTTAATTTATGCCTTCCATTTCCATCTTTTAGACGCAGACTTAAGTTGAAGTTCACAAAGTGTATATCGACATCGGCGGCAAAAATTAGCTACCATTCACCTTTGTTCCATCTTGTTTTTCTTTGGCTAAATAAAAATAGGTGCTGTGGAACAGAGAGCTTTGCCCGCTGCCTTCAGTTGACAATAAACACGGGAGTTGAAAGGCAAGGCGAGGCGGACAGGACTCTAAAATGTTGGTCATTCCCTCAGATGAATGTACTTTGGCCATATGTGTGACTCAGTTGATGATTCCGCCCACCGCCTACATTATTTTGCCCAGGCAAACTGAAAATTGATTGAGGTGGGAAAATAAAATTGTTTTCTGTTTCGTTTCAATTTGTTTAAAAGTGTATTGAGTTTTTACCATACAAAAAATTAATTATGTATTTGACATTGTGTAAATTACTCTATGTGTCAAATAACGCCAAATGCATACAAATGGCGGTACTTACCAATTATTTTTCCAGCTAACATATAAAATTAAACCCCATATATTTATTGACATAACTTTTCAGTTTTATCATAATTATCTTTTAGAGTAATACAATTCAACAGTTTCTGTTTACATCTCCAAACCTATATTTTATTTATCATATTACTCCATAATGAGGGTTACAAAATTGACATAGCTTTCCAGCTCTCGCATCGCATATACAAATCCCTCCCGGCTAGGAAATATTTTGATGACACAACTGTTGTGCTGTACTTCATCAATGTTTCAGCAAATATTTTGCTGATATAATTCATTTCAATTCCAAGCCGATAGAGCTCAATCACGCCCCAGCCAGAGCTCCAGCCCCCAAAACCCGTACCTTATAATTTCATCAACATCAATTCAGCCACATAAGACCCGGGGCCACCCGATCCGACCGACCAGACCGCATTTGTTTGTGCCATTCCGACCATTCAAATGCCCCGGCACGTATTGAAAGCCGCAGCGGAAAAAAGGCAGACAAAACAAATTCACCGAAAAAAGGAGCAGGGAAGCTGGGAAATGGAAGTGAGCATATTTAATAAGTTGACAAAACATATTTCACACGCACAAATGCGCCGGCTTTCGGTTGGCTTCCATTTTGTTTGCCCTCGACTTACGGCCAACTGCCTACATATGTCAAGCATCATTATTAACAGATTTTCGGCTGCGACACGCACGAGGCCCAAAAAATATGCCTCTGAGCTCTCCATTTATCCTGGGGCTAGCTGGTCGAAGGGAACAGGAAAAGGTGAGGGCCTGAGGCCGCACAGCGTGCGAAAATGTTATTGACATCTATTTCAATATTTATATTGCCATATGCCGCAAATACAGATTGAACGAAACGCAATAGAAAACACAATGAAAGCTAGCCGCAAACCTGAAAAACTCTTTAAACTCTAGACTCCGGTTAAAACCATCAAAATCAATTTATCGTCAACTTCACAAATAGAGATGAAAGCTGTTCAGGCAGCTTTTTACACAATGATGCGCAAAATAACAGTAAACCTACGGTTTGCTTTCAAAATTTAAACAAAGAAGTTAGAGTAATAATTTAAGTATTTATTTTCGATTGGGAAATATATTAAAAAAGGTTTTTAGTTTAAGTTTATTCGATTTTTAAGTGTGATCCATAAAATAAATACCTTTATTTTTAGTAACGTTCAAAATCAGATGAAAACTTTCCCCAGGATATTTCAGCGATTTTCGTCACTGCAACTTTGAGCAAACCCACTAGAGAAGCCAGCCACTCCCATGAAATATGCATTATTTAGCATTTACGAGAGGGACTCCTCGAGGAAGTCCGTCGTGCAAGTGACAGGGGAATTGGCGGTGAAGTGAAGCCAAGCCGGTTCCGGTTCCACCATTAGCTTCTGGTCGGGGCTCCCCAACTTCCCGACTTCCCGACGCCCCGACTGACTGGCCGCAACATAAATGCCATGGCATTGGACCTGACACTAATACGCAAAGCTTGGCTGGGCAACTAATAAGCGTGTGCCGAGGTGTGTCCCACTTCCACTTCCACTTCCAGCATCCAACTTTCCAGCTGGCCAAAAGGACAGCGCCGCCCCACTGGCTGTCAGGAGCAAGTTGTAGTTGTGGCCCCCGGGGGAATCCCAAGAGTAAGCAATACGACGGGGCCTTGGAAATGCAACAAGCAAATTAAACCCATATCAAACTGGAAGCATTGAACTGTTATAAGCCGGGCTAGACATCTTGGCTCCGAATGGCCCAGCTAGGCACCTCAGGACGTGCCCAGCTCCAAAAAGGCGTCCAAAATACCTAAGCACAGTGGATAAAATGATGAGGTTATGTGGGGGAAAATGGAGCCAGAAAATGCTAAATTAAATATTATAAGATGGTTATGTTTTTGCAGAATTTTACAGGGGAACCGTATTATTTTAATGGATTTTTGTATTAATATAAAGAATGTTAGTACCCAGAATTGATTTCTTCAATTCCCGCAGTGCACTTTCTTCTGACCTTCTTAGGAATTTAAATCAGCGCAATACTAAGGACACGTCCCAGACATGCAAAAATGGCGAAGGAGCCGAGGGATGAGTCGAATCGAATCGAACAGAAAGGAAAATACTCGAACGGCAACCGTATCGTTGGCATATTTATGCGCCATGACCGAAGGATTGTGCCAGATTGTTCCAAGGATGCGGCAGAGTTCAATGCATTGATTATATCGCCATTACCCATTACCCATACGCCGCGTGGTCCGTCTCATGACAAGGCAAACACACCGATTCAATATTAAATTAATACCTGCTCCAGTGAATCGGGACGAATTCGGTAATTTATTGATTGACCCCTCCAATCGAAACTTGAGCCAATTGTGGGGCATTGGAAGGACGAACGCAAACCGAACAGACAACCTTCAAAATGCAAATTGCCGGGGAAATTATACACATTGTATTGCCACTTGGTAAATTTATAATCAAAACCAGAAAGCCCGAGCCCAAGTAAGTCAATAAAAGTCAGAGCAGAAACAAAACTTGTGGCATTTCGTGCTTATTATTGGGCATTCAAATCGCCTCAAGCGTGAATTATGCCCTGCCAGCGAATCAAATTTGGCGCAAATTCACGCACTGTTTTGCAAGCCATTGAAAGTCGTCGAATTGAATGCAAATAAGCGTGAAGATTCGCTTAGTGACTTTGACCCTAAGTGCTTGGCATTGTTCATTGCTAAGTTAATTGAACTTTTGTTTAGGTTCTTGGGGAACTCAAAGTTCAAGTCTCCCAAATAGTTGAGTAAAGTTTTATTTCAGCGTCTAAATAATGTACATTATCCCAGACTTCTGTGCTGAAAGCAAGGTAACTTAAGCATTCTTAAAGCAAATTTCACGTACAAAACGAATTGCCAAAATTGAGTTATCCACGGTTAGTTGAACCATTGGCTGAAGTAAATTGTATAAAGCCGAGCTAAATTCGTTAGGCTACTAGAGTTTCCTCGAAAGCCTGTTACAGTAAGAAAAGGACAATATTTGTGGTCTTCAGAGAAGAACATTTCTTGTACTTAGGAATAATTTTAGTAGCCTTTCCCATAAAATAAATATTTTTAAAAAATATTTGAGAGCAATATAAATAATTGATTTATCTTTAGCTTTAACTATATGTTTTGGAAGACAGTCTGTTACCGTTTGCTCATTAAAAAACCGACGCCCCACAAGACCTCAAAGGAGTCGTCTTGTCTCCTTGATTCTACTTGTTGAGTCGATTCAGCCAAACGCCTTTAACTGAAAATGAAGCCCCCAAGAAGAGCCAGAGCGTCCTTGAGGACTCGCCTTACTCTCCTCTCTAATGACATGCAATTTAAGGGATTTTAAATAGTGGCAGGCAAAAGTATGCCAACAGCATGCGGCATGTCAATGTCATTATGCAAGAAATGGCAGAGTGACGTCGCGACGGCACTGCGGTGGCGGATATTTGTAGCTGCATTTTCACACCGCTTGCATTTTTCATTTACCGCAAATACACAGACGAACACCAAATGAAAATCGCACAGCCATACAGGAATACAGGAAAACGCATATATGCATGCTCGGGTGTATATAACAATAAATGCATTTTAACGCAAAATATACATGTATGATGCACACACATCCATTTGCCTGGCTGCTTCTTGTACTGAAGAACTGGCGGTCGAGGTAGAGTGGGTTTGTAAAACATTTTTATGCTCCAATTTACAATCAAGCCACGCACCAAAAATTCATTGCCACCTGAAGCATGTGCGAGAATAAAGCCGAGAGCGAACAACACTGGCCATTGGCAATCCTTTGATTTAAGGACTCTATTGTGGCCACTCAAAGGACCTTGGCTAAGTCATTCTCGCATCGTTCAAAGAGCTCTCAATTTAAGTAAATTGAAAAAGGATTGCCAGCCATCGATTTACAGGATTTGTGAAATATAATAGTTGATTTATTTCAATGGCATTCAAATTTTCCTGTTATTTGAGATAGTAAATGAAACACAACAAAGTGCAAAAATCAAATGGGTCTATTAGTGACCTAAAAATAACAAATCAATATAGAATATCCAAAAAAAAGTAAGTTAGTAAAAGATTCCAGTCATATTTCTTACGTCATTTTTATAAAAAGTTTATTCAGCATATATATTTGTGAGTCGTGCAGTTAATTGTTATTTAAAGTAAGTTATCATTAAAGAATTCCAAGACCCCCAAGGACACTGAGCGTCCTTTTCACTTATTTAATTTCCGGCCCGAGGCAAATTAATTAAAAATAAACCCAATGCGATAAGCAATATATAAACCCCGCACACACACGCACTTGGCACACAAATCGAAAGACGAGCAACTCGAAATGTTTGTAGTGCGAGGGGGGAGGAAAAATAATTACATGGCACGCAACAGACAATGCAAGGTGAAAATTGCATTTTCCCAGAAAGGAACGGAAGGGAAACAAGGGGGAGGACTCGCATTACATGCTTCTTAAGTATCGTAAGACTCATACGTGCCACGCGCTGAGGCTAAGGATATTTATACAAACTTGTTGTGTGCGAGGAGAGTAGGATGCTGCTGCAGAATGCAAGTAAAATGGCTGAGGGAAAATGCATTTAACAAAAACTCGAGCGAAATTGTAATGCAAAGAAAAGGAAATTATACAACATGTTGTTGCTGCTGCTTCTGCTTCCTGAAGCTGAGCAAGTCAAGAAGCTCCCAGTTCCGCTATCCTTGCTTCTTCCCCTTTTTTCCGTCGAGGTATATATATATTTTTTATTTTTTTAAGGGCGAAAGTGAAGCCTTGGCACCTTTATTTAAGACACCGCCTCAAGGAGCTGCTGCATGGGTTTTTTGGGAGGGTTTCGGGCTGGCAGCTGAAGCGACATATGTTATGTCTCCGCCGCTCCAAGTGTTTCCCGCAGTCTGCCAGCATAAAGTCATTAAGTGGGGGAAGTGGAAATAAATTTACGCTAGGTAAATAAATCTTTTGATTCTCTCCGCTCGTTCGCACCGTTCTCCTTTGCCGAACTACTCGAAAATACTTTAATTAAATTTGTTTTAAATTCGCAGCATGAGTAAGCGGGTGAAGGGGAATCGGTAATTGAGAGCATGAAGGAAATCTTGACGAGCTTCGTTTTGTCAATCGTCTTAAATTAATTAATTACGCTGTTCTTACGGTTGAAGTACGGATCGGTTTCATTTTCTTTTAAATAATATTCCACGATTTTAAACAGCATGTTTTAATAAATATTAAAAATATCTTTTAAAAACATATTAAAGCAAGAAAATCCTTAAATAAATAAATACCTTCCTGAACCGATCAAACAATTAATAAAGTGCATTTTGTTACACATAACCGAATAATCCTTATGCCTCAGACCCACTCCACTCTTAATTGCACATACCTCATACTTTTCCATTACATCATCCTTCATTCTCAGATGTTGGCGTAACTTTCCGTTTAATGGGGCACAACATGCTGGGAACTTCTTTGCCAGTTGAAGCTCGCTTAACCCATTTCAGCCATTTCAGCAAATGCGTAAACATTTCACGTAATCGCTCAACACCTAATCAGCATTCGGCTTCAACCCTTTCGCCGCTGCTCTTGGCATTGTGATGCAACAAAGTTTCCAGGGGCAACCCTGGATCGCCTCTCCCCCTCTCACCCTTTCACCCATCATATACAGTCGAAAAAGCCACAAAAGTTGATGCACTGAGAATACGACAGGGGAAAAAAGGAAAGGAAACGAGCTGAGCCACGTTTATCGCATATTCTTGTTGCTCCAGATACTGTGGCCCCAAGTTACTGGCAAGCATATGAGCATAAAGGATATACGCTGTAAATTTTCATTTTTATGAAGTTACACAAAGTACAGAAATGTGGTTACATTTTGGATTAAACTAAGGTAAGTATGCAAAATACTATAGTATGTGCTTCTATGTATGCACATGTTTTTTGGCCAGGACAGGAAAACAACAGAAAATATGAGAGAGGAGATAGTCGAAGGTGAAAAAACTCTACAAAAATGCCTTCGGTACGAAAAATTCTTAAATATTTTTAGTGAAAAAAGACAGAAAAACTTTTCGTTGTGTTAGGAAAAATATTAGCAATGTAAATAAAAATGGAAAATCCAAGAATTTGCTATCAAAATACATTAAATATATTCTTCCAGAATTCAGGAGAAAACCCTATATTTAAAAAAAAAACTGAATTAAAAATTTTGTTGAACCACTTTTAAGGTAAATAATGTGAGTAAGTTAATAGTCTTCCAGCCAGAGTATAACAAAGTGGAAAAGTTGTCTGAACGATCATAAAAAACCCGACATTCAGTTCGTAAAAAACATTTAATACTTATAGCTGAACAGTACACAAAACATAATGGTCCTCACAAGATAGACTAAAATAGTTGTCCAATCGATTTTAAATTGGAAAAGTTAATAAAAATGGAAAATCGAAAGATAGGAGGGTTTTCAAGTGCAAATTAACTTTTTGATGAAGTTACAACAATACTGAAATTCACGTGGTTAGTAACAGGCATACAAATCAATATTGCCTTCAATCTAAGAATATTTGCTTCCATTTCGTGCCTTAGATATTTATTATTTTATTGCACATCGAGCGAAGAAACTAACAAATTAAGTAATATTGCACGACGATGAGAAATGTCGTTCAATTAAGGTATATGACCTCAAAATTCATAAAATATTGACAACTGACAAATGCCATTTGAATGTATGAGATGAATAAAAAGGTATATCAAAAACTATTAAGTCAACAAAATCAGAAAATAAAGAACAGATGTCAATTATTATCAATATATGTTCAAAAGAACCACAAAATGAATTCTTAGTTTTCGTTTAAGTGTTCCAAATCATTTTTACTAAATCATTCTTCAGCGGTCTCATCTGCTTGTGCCGGAAAAATCTTTAACAACTTTCACTTCAGTCTTTGGATATATTTTTTTTGTCTTGAAGAAGAAGAAGGGGCGGATGTCCTATGCTTGATTTATTTTACATGTCACGACATAAGCGCACTTCCAAGTGCCAATCGAAGGTCCCTGCTGCATAGACGACATGGAACAGCTCGGAGGGGGATGTCTGCAAATGTGACACGTTTGTGTGTTTTCGTGCGTGTAATAAATTTTTTATATGCATTGCGGACGAGCAGAAATAATGCTAAATTCTTAATCGACACCTGTCAATGGGGGTTTCTTTTTCCCTGTCCTGTTCTTCCTGCGATGCGATGCGATGGGATTGATGTTGTTGCCTGTCCTGTCAGCGCCGGAAGACTTCCGACTCGTTTTTAATATGCCTCCCATGTGCTCAGGCATAATGCTTTGCATACACATTCCTCGGCGGTCTTGGTCTGGGGTTGCTCTGATTAATATCTGGAAAGTATTGACAGCTGAGATTTTCTCTTTCAGTTTCGAGTGGGGGCTTAGAGTCGAGTTAATAAAACATCGGGTGACATGTTTTAGGATGGGAACGTGCGTAAATTTTAAAAAATCGAGTTCATATTCTTTTGTGGCTCGTGTCCTTTCATTAAGCTTTGCATTGTGGCAGGCTTAGAGCTCTTAAATTGTTGTCCGCATTTTTTATTAAATATTCTGCATTGTGTGCAACTTTCATACAAATCGTAAGCGAGCATAACTCATACGCCGTGTATGCCGCATCAGCCGCAATCCGGGTGGTAAGTGGGTGGGTTTATGTTCAGGTTTGGACTTGGGCTTGGGCTTGGGTTCGGGTTCATCTCGCAACGAAGGCTGACCCCAACTCTCCGCCTCAACCGGAGTGCTAGGTAAGCTCCAATGGCTGCGGCCCAGCAAACATGGTCTAATGACAGAGATTTATGCTGTAATTGCATTTAGTGGGTCGACGGGAATAAGGAAACAATGCTGGGATGAATTAACGAAGAATTGTAAATGCCCTTGCTGAAACTCGGATTAAGTGCACTGATAGAAAAAAGGCTAGTATAATAACAAGCATTTTAAAATTTTTAATAATATTAATTGATCTAATTTAAATAATATCCTGTAAACTTATCTAAATATTACCATAAATTGTATATACCTACAATATGTTAAATTCCATTTAAATTTGTATTTTTTTGTTATGTACAATTCAAAATGTAGATCTAAGTGTAGTTTATAAATTTTATAAAAAGCCTTTAAAAAATACAGATTACAATTAAATTCAACAAAAATAAACCTAAATCCAACTAAAGGTATTAATAAAATATTTCCTATAAAAAGGAAGTTTATGGAAACGGATAACTGGGTTTATTAAAGCAATTAGGATTTAAATGAAGGACCCTTCATTAATTTATGTTTTATGTGATAGTTTTTCCTGTCATTCAAGTTTATTGGAGCTTTTGAACTCGCACCTCCGGTTGGATGAGGGTATTCGTTTTGAAAGAAATGCGGCATAAATAAGCAGCGAAACCAATTATAAGTTTTGTTTTGCCGCTCGCAATTGCACATTTCTCCTCGCTTAGCTTAGAGCACGGTGACATCGAGCAAATGGCCGAGCAGCGAAAAGTTTAATGAAATTGAAAATAAATGAGAAAACATTTTACACGGCGCCATTCGCCGTTCGCAATTCCCCATTCGAGCATTTTAATTGCAAAACGGCAAAGTTAAGCGTTTGCGTAATCTGCGGAGCGCCAGAGGACAAAGCAAGTGGCATTTGGGTCCCAGAAGAGATGGCAAAAATGCAGCCCGGCTTGACTAACATCTAACATCATCATCACCCTGCTCGAACTGCCCAAAAGCGGGCCAAAACAAATGGCCAAATTAGCATAGGACGAGGAGCCCTCCTCATCTCCTCATTCCGCTCACACGTGCGCACTTCACTTGGACTTCATTGCACTCGGGGAGCGAGGAGTGGAGTGGCACATACTTGCGAATTTTATGGGTCAAGTGTTTATTACGCCCACGGGCGTGGCCCAACGATGAGTACTGAGTAGTGAGTACCGAGTACTGAGGACGTAGCTCAAAGGCGCTGCTAAATTGTAGCACATTGTTCAGAGGACCCTGGCTCTTGAAGAACGTTTGTTTACTTATGTAATTGTGACGTTTCCACGCTGCCGTTTCCTTTCTCTTGCCACTCAGCCCACTCAGCCCACTGAAGTGGGTGCAAAACTTTTGTCCGAACTGTAGGCAACTTTAATTGAAACTTAATTGCGCGAAATACGAGTCTTTTAATTGCAAGTCCGCATTGTTTTCTTTGCGCCCCCGAAGAACAGAGTCCAATCAGCAATCTGTCATTGGGCGAGGAAAACTATTTATTGAATATTGCCGAACAGAACATGGAACAGAAGAGGCGGACAGTTTGCAAACGGACTAATTAAGTGCAGCCTATTCCTTTTCCTATGCCCTGTAATTGCACTTAATTGAAGCAAATTGCTGTTTGACCAATATGCCAAGGGAATATTTCTAGTTTGACTACATACATACGTCCGAGATGGTAAGAAAAATATTTGGAGTGAATTGACTGGCAAGCATTTATGGTTCGGCCTTCTGCTGTAATTGAAAATTTTGTTGAGGCCAACAGGCAAAACACAGAAAGGACATGGCCATAAAGTCAATTAGTAGGTAAATGTAAACATTGTGTAATTTGAGTTCGACTAAAGAGTCGGCAAAGTTCATGGTCAAATAATTTGTTGTTAAATTTATAATATTAAGAAAATCACAGAAAAAACTTAAACTCTAATGAATGAGCTTTAAATTTTAGGGTATAATATCTCATTTAATGTTAACCCACTTTTGTAATTAATATATATAAACTCTTTTAATTCGCGTTCACTTCGCTGACAAACCGCTTGTAAGTTCGCTGCCACCAAATCCCATTTAATCTTTTATTTCATTATTACGTATTAACACATTTATATACAGAGCTCTGTGCTTTTAATGCGCAGGAACTACGGGGACATAATTTAAGCTACAAACACAATTTACCAATTAATTAACGAGGTGATTAAGGTTCTCAGCCCGAGGATTGGTGCCACAGAAGCGTGCAAATCAAATTTTAACGCCTTTCTGGTCTTTTTACAAGAGCAAATTGAAATTAAACTGTGCGTAAGGGAGTGGCATAGAAGTAGAAAGGTAGTCACTTTTGAGTTTATGTATCCATAAAATGACAGGACACTCTGCATCCTGCTCGGCGTCGATTCAGTGGATAATCAGGAAATTGTTTTGATATCAAAAGCTTCGCTTGAGCTCCTAGTTTCAGCGCTCTCCCTTTTGAATGGAAAGCTAATTACTGCATTTTATTAATGGATAGTAGAATAATTCCATTTCTTATTATGCTCTGGCATCCTTTAAATCAAAGGTGCTCCAAACTGCATTATGAAAATTCACAGTAACGATACAAACACAAAACAAAATTTGCATTTGGATTAGCGACCCAAAGAAGAATCGACGTGTTCCCAAAGCAAAATAGCCGTGTGACCGCTGGCATGCTTTGTGACCTTACAAAAACAAATGTGACCCGCGTTCTTATGGTCTGAGTACCCCTGCTTTAAATTATAAGAGCGGGGATGTTGTTCAACCCACCAGACCGATATATTCGTTAAAGCCCCATAAAAGTCGATACAGAAATCACCTCCTCCACGAGTGGTTTATATTCGACATTAGCCCAAAAACTTTTGCCTCCCCCACAAGGAAAACCGACATTGGCCAAAAACAGAGACCTATGCCAAATGGTCTAATTAACTAGCAAATACCAGACCAAACAGGAAACAGACCTCACTTTCCCTTCGGGCCATTCTTACCCAACAAGCTTATCTCTGTCCTGCCCACATATCGTTTATTCGGGGAGGGGAAGGACGTGGGCGGGGCATGTCTCATTCGGAAAACTAATGACAATAATTTGGCAAACTCTCATCACCAGTTTGCCAGCTTCTGGTGTACAATAAAATAAATATACTCGGGTCTATTTCGCCACTTACATGTCATTGAAGTAACTTTTGAGACTGTTATTGTCTTAATGGGGATTATGGGATGGAAACTTTGTGGGGCCAAAAGTCGGAAGCAGAAGTAGGCATTCCATGTGGCGAATGGATACGTGAGGCATTATTCCTCGAAATCAACTCTTTCCGGTTTCACGATTTAAATGACACGGGCAATGGAAATGGTGTGCATTATTTGTCACGTTCAAAATTGACAAATAAGTAGTTTGCATTGGCTGCACAGCCCCGCGTATACGTGATGTTTTTTCGTTTGACATCGCCGGCATCACCGTCGTCATTATTGGCCATCAGCTCTCATTGAGCTTTATTGTTTCACAAATCAAATTCATTTGTATTATGCGCGCTCCGATAGTTGATGCTCCATTTGTGCAACAATTTCATTTAAACTTTGCAGCTACACAAAAAACGCAAGATTTTACCTGCACTATCGAATGAATTCCATTTTATTTTAAATTTAATCGGACTTTCCTTCGGGCGTAGGCTAAAGCTCCTGCTATTATTTTAAAAGAGGTTTTCAGTCTAAGCAGTATAATTCAATTAGTATAAAAAATGCTTTTCATCAAGTTTTAATTTTTTTGTTCTTTTTTGAAAATTTTTAAATTTTTAATAATTTTAACTTGCAGAATAGAATAAAATTAATTTAAATCATTTAATATATAAATCAAAAATATTATCTTAACAATCAGTTCTCCGATTCCTGATATTTTTTCCACCATTATTATCTTATTAAGTTCCATCAAAGTCATGTAACCGAAACCACAGAAAATCCAACCACATCCTTGGCCCAATTAAAATCTGTTATTGATTGATTAACCCAGGAAAAGCGGCCTATTAGATGCCTAGTTTGGCAGCACAAGAGGGGAAAAAGGGAAAATGTCCCGAAAATATGCTAGCCAGAAGTTAATATCCCATAACGCGGCCATTATGTCACAGAAGGGACCAAAATGAGTTCAAGTTACGCTTAAAAAAAATGAAAGCGGAAAAGAATGGAGCAAAGAATGTGGGGGAAAATTTTCGCAACCTTTTAGAAAATGTTTAAGCAGCCGTAATTGTCCGACCGTCCATTGTCCTTCGCGTGGTCCCCTTTGTCGACTTGGATTTTTGTCCAGCTTGAATGGAATATTGAATTACATCTAATGGCCAACGTCACATGAGCGTACACATACACAAGGGCCTTGACTAAGAACGAAGCCCGAGGAAAATATCTATATTTTTTAATAAACGTAAAGAAATATTTTAAATATTTGTCAACCTTAAATATTTGATTGCGCGCACATACAACAAGTTATTAAAGAAACCTTCGGCCAACGTTTATCGAAACTTTGGACTAGACCACTTGGCTGCATCCCCTCGAAATGGATTCACTTGTCTCAAGAGCCGATGGCCTCGGCCCCTCAAACGTCATACGATTATTGAATACTCTTTATAGAAATACTTTAATTGAATAACAATTGGAATTTTTTAAAATATAAGTACCTCAGCATTTCTGTAGAAACAAATACAGATTTTTATTTACGTAAATGTTTCAATACCACCTCGTCCAAAAGCATTAATGAGTTTGGAAAATGGTTTATTTGATCTAACGAAATTAACAAGAGAAAGCCACATAAAAGGGACAACAATCGCGTTGAAGAAGTCATGAAATTCCACAATTTATGCTTAAAGGATGCAGTGGAGTCCTTTGTGCGAGGAAGCTCTTTGAGTGGATCGCATGCCTTTTGTGCGATGGCATAATAAATATCTCGTCTGTCCCCGGCAAATAGTGCCAACAATGGGGACCTCTAGTCCATTTCAATCTGAAGCGCAAACCTTAAGTAAAGCCCAATGTCCGAAGCGTCCACACAAGCGGAAGTTCAATATGTTTGCATAGGCCAAAGGACCGGACCGAGATCCTGGACAAAGGTGGTCGAGGAATGGGATGTCTATTGTCAACGATGGCTGAAAGACAACTGCCTTGAAATCGCTTTTTTATATGCCATTGAATCGACGCTCTTCCTCGGTTTGTTTGCCCATTTGACCTCTTTTTTCCTCCAACTATTTTTGTTCAATACGAACTGGCCAACTGGCGGTCTTTTTCGATTCGAAGAGGCGGTGAAAAAGAATCAACCACCTAATGGCAATCAATTAGCAAAGATTGAGCTGCCTCTCCAGTGTTTGGCTGTTGGCAGAGGAACCAGGTTCCTTCCATTTTGAAGTGTTTACCCTCAAAAGGCGTTTATGCTACATCCGTTTTGCCTTTGCCTTTTTGCCACCGTAAATATCCCGGACGTAAAGGGGCACTAGGTGCCAAAGCTAAATAACAAACTTGTTTCGCTTGATTCTTCTCTGGGGCTTTCCTTCGTTATTTTCCGTTTTTTCAGCTTTTTTCAAATCTTACCCCAAACAAAACACAAAGTTTCAATGACAATGGCATCGAGAGGGCAGGAAGGAAAAAGCTACGCACACGGAAGTTGCCTTTCATTGAGGTTTTCGGCTTTTCTCCTCTTTATTTACTTTTACATTTTTTGTGTTCTCGTTGAAAAGTAAATGAAGCCGTGTTTGTTGAGGGTCTTAAGTCATAATAAAGATAAATGATAAGAAAGTGATAAGACGTTTCTTAAATAACCAACAAAAATGGCGAAAAAGGTAGCGGGAAGGAGTGAATTGAGGCTTATAAAATAAACAGTGGGTCAAGAATAAAGAAAAACTTATTTTAAAATTGAATTGTGAAGTAGGTGTGATTAGGAAGTAAGGACTTTAATACTTCTTTAATTTTGTAAAAAACTTAAAGAATTAAAATATATTTTAAAAAAAATTCTAAATAATAATCTTTTATAGGCAAAAACCACGGTTCCCAAAAATCCTCTTCCTTAATATTTGGCGTGCATAGGATAAAACACATCCTGCAAATATTTGGTAAACAAGCTCTAATCCTTTGGGAATCTTCGGGACGCTTTTCAAACGACTTGCCAGCCATAAACTGGGTTCAAATTTAGCCTGAGCCGCGAAAAGCGGCTTAAGCCAAACAAAAATTCGATTATAAAATAAGAGAGCAATCATAAAAGCCGGAGGCTGGAGCCCTGAAAAATGTCTGATGCAAACAACAAATTGAAATAAACGATGAGAGCATTAAAAAATGTCTTAGCTTTAACTGCCCTGGGCAATTAAGTCGAGGAAGTTCAATCCGACTAAGCCAATATCCGGGTCATGAAACAATGTCCTTTTTGCAAGGGTCGTCAGCCACACCAAATATTTGGCAAATAAATATCAAAGACTCGGCCCCTCCACCCAGACAGACTTGTATAAATCAATTGATTGTCGACGCCGTTGCGATTTAACTTTCTTGAGCCAATGCGTTAAGACCACCACCACCAAGGGGGGTGAATTTGAGCCTGGGAAGTGGGAGTGGGAGTTTCCACCCTAGTTTTCCGGCACGCGCTGAAAATACTTTGCCTCGAATTATGTGCAACATTCGATCTCGTCATGCCCGCAGTTCGCTAAAGTTCGAGGGCGCTTAAATGTCTAATGTATTAATTCCGTTCCTTGGGGGTTGCGAGCGAAACCATTTCGTCTTCTCATAAAATTGCAAATTTTCGGTATGGGCTGCTTTAATCCGAACGGGAAAAAAGTTTCGCACAGTCGTTGGACAAATGTCAAAATTTGTGGCTATTGATTTGACTTCCTTTCGTTGACATTGGGGGTTGGAATCCATTGATTAAGGGGACTAGGAAATGACGTCTATTCATATAAAGACATCTAAAGACAAATTGCCAAAGGGGAGTAGGCTAAGGCGATAACATGCTGTGTGCGAGTGCATAAAATGCATTTTAATTTGGGGTTGGCTGTCAGGAGGGTAAAACTTTAATTTGGGGTACGGCTGTTAATGGTCTGATGACCATTAGAAATTCTAAAATTAAATTGCGCGAAAGTAAAGTTTAAGTTATGGCAAGTCATGGAATGGGTTTCAGGGTTGCGTGAGTAGGTACTTAAAAAATATTAAGAACTTCGACTTATCACAATCAATTTTCACGTATAATCAAACCACTATAAATGGCAGTAACTTTCCACACTTTCATACCACAAAAATTGGAACAAGTTCGTCAATTGAGTTCCCTGCTCAACTACTTCGCTTCGCTATGGAGACGGCGCGTCTAGGTAATCCTATTGCCACCAATCAATTTAACATCAACATGTTGCCCTTGCCCAGAGCCCACCCCCAACCCAATCGCACCCCCATTCCGGAAAAAACCTGTCAACCATCTCACGGCTCTAATCCAATTGCCAGCTGCCAAACAAGTTCTATATAAGTCGTGAGAGTTGAAATAAACCCGAAAACTTGGTTTTACGGAAAAAAGTGCATTCTAGTGAACACATAAACTCCAAGACCGTATATATAGGAATATATATGGATTTCCAGATCGGGGTATTAGGCCAGGTCCAGGCAAAGCTGAAGACTTAGAAACTAATTTTATTTTCATCATCTATTGGCCATACTTACAAAATCGACTTCGATTCTGATCAACTTTTCCATTAATCATTGGTAAGCCCAAAGCTTGGAGGTAAAAATACACCTTTGCAGCTTTAAAAATTTACATTTGTAAAAATATTGCATTCTATATTCTATGAAAAAAACTATGTTTTTAGTGAGTGAGAGATTTAAGACCTATACACAACCAATTTTGTATCTTCGTTCTTCAACCTCACATCCTAAATTTAATGGCTTGTTTTACAACATGTTACATTTTTTTTTGCAAAGTGAAAAGCTTCTGAATTTCTTCACAAGCTCGTTCCATTGCCCAAAATCTCGATATTGCCCCTGCAAAGCACCTGGAGCAATGTCACCAATGCGATTTACGACCATTATTCAATCAGTATGACTGTTTGTCATTTTGTGCGAGCACTTTTTCGAGGACTCCACTGCCGTCCTTCCCTTCCCTTTCCCAGTTGAGGAGTCGGCGGAATGGGTTCGGGGACCACGGGATGTCTCCAGTGAGGGAGTTGAGGTTGTGATGTCGAAGTCAACTTGACGCCGTCTCGTCTGTTGCATTGTTGGAAAAGCATTTTCTCGCAGTTTCTGGCTGTGTTGTTCCTGTCTCGTTCTGTCCCTGTTTCTCTGTCCCTGTCTCTGTCCCTGCCCTATTGCCGTCTCTTTTCCCGCTCCCGTTGGCCGTCTCTTTTTCCCCCAGTCGGTCGCATCGTAGTCAGTCAACGTTGACGCGCGCTTTTAATGCATTCTTATGTCATTTTTTGCACTGCACTGCACTCGAATGTCATTTCTTTTGTACGGCTGGAGCACCGAAAACCCCAGTCCACCCATTGAAAAAGCCCTAACCAACCTTTAACCACTCTTCGTTGCGCGTGTTGTTATTGTGCTTTTCGCTTTTCATTCATTTTATACTTTTAGAGTTGCGGAGGAGGAGGATGGCATCGCCAAACTTGAAATTGTGGGCGCATTTCATTTATGTTGACAAAAGGGTTTTCCCCATCCGCTGGTCCTTTTTTTTTTTGCTACCCAATTTGGCGACTCCTCAGCGATCGCCCGCCTCCCCAGAGAGTATCCTTGTTTGTGGATTCGCCTTTTTTATTCCCGGTTTTTGTACTACTGTAGAGGGTATACCAGATTTGTAATACAATACATGTAATATCATAAACTAAATTGCTACCTTGGGAGTAGAAAGTTAAAAAGTGAATAACTTTGATAATTTGAAAGAAAAATGTTGAGGATTAAATTGAATAAGAGGAAAATCCTTATCTATCACAAACATATCACAAGTCTTATATAAGTTTATTCTTCTGAGACTAAGAATGCCAATGCTGAAGAATTCGCGTTTAGATTTTTTAACTCAATTTAGGGTATACCATCTTCAATCTTTGAAACTCTTCCTATTGGTTTATTTATTTTTTTGTTTTGTGTTGCTTTCTGGCTTCATTTGGAGGAGTTGATGCCAGTCGCTTTTGTTGCCTGCCATTGTCGTTGCCCAGGGTAACATATGACAAGCGGCATAGGAGGGGGTGGAGGGGGTTAGGCAGCGGGCAGTCGGGTGTTAAGGGACTGTGTTATCTGTATGTCTGGGAGGAAATGAAATGGCAACAATCGGTAGCTTAACGTTGGGGGCGTTAATTGATTTTGATTGAGATGTCGAGCGAGAATGGACGCGCACCATAAAGGGAAATGGATTCCAATAAAAAAGAAAGCAAGCGATTCATATATTTTACTGCGTATTTTACGTAAATGAATAGAACCGCAATTTCATTAGGCTAAGTTAAAAGAGCAAGGATTCGAGATCTAGAAATTTTAAGTAATTCTAACCATTTAGACAAAAAATTAAGGTAATGATGTATAACACATATCGCTGCAAAAATAAATACAAGTTATTTTCCATATCAGAATATTTTATAATTTCAAGAGTTAGTCCAAATTAGAGGTGGAAAAAAATCTTCCTTCCTTGTCTTTATTTCATTCCAGAGACCGTTGCAAAATCTGCCGCTAAATCCTTGACAAATTTTGAGTTTCCTCAACCAAACCAGAAGCCAACGTGGTCTGAATAAATTGGGGTCAATAAGAGACAACAACACGGGTGAAGCTTCTCTCAAATTAATACGAAAACTTTCTTGATTATTTGCGAATCACCTGGAGAAGAAGCCGAGTCACAGGGAGGCAACAAATGTTATCCATGTTCGCCGACAGCGTCACATGAGACAAAGTCTACCCAGTCTCCCGTGGGAAAACTTTGATTCAAAGCGAAGACTCATGGGGGAGTTTCATGTTAGATGGTGTTGTCAAGTAGTTAACTAATCCGCCGCTCAGAAAACACGGCTGGTTAGTCAAACAGAGAGATAAAGAAAAATCTTAACTCGGTTTGATTTTGCTCGGTGGCGAAAATTTGTTGTGCGCGTGCCATTTAAAATTGTGCAACCGTGCGTATGCGTAATGTTTTTCATATGAACTCCGGCCTTTTTGGGCTTCTCGGGTTGACAAGACAGGCCAGCGAAATTGAAATTCAACAGACACACCGACCAGAGACCGAGTGGAGATGAGATGAGTTGACTTGACTTGACTCGAGTCGAGTAGACTTGACTTTTTGGCTGAGTGCACCAAATGATGATGTTTTAATTTTTTCGGTTAACCGAAAAAGTTAAATAAAATAAAAAAACGTTCAAGCGAAATTTGCTTTACTCTACATTTCCTACGTTCTGTCGGCGGGAAAAAAACCTAATTTGTATGCCAGGCAGCAGAAGTCGTTAAGTCGTTTCAACCAGGCGAGGAACCAACCGTCTTGGCTTGTCTTTGAAGTCGCAAAAAATGCAAAAAAAATAGAATGAGAATAAGAAAACGCAGCCAAATTTCGTGTTAGAGGTTCTTCCTCTCTTTGTGCTTCTGCTTGCCAAGTGCAAATTGAATTAGTTTTGCTTGGGAAGGAGAGCTAATTAAAATGCCGCACATCATTTACTAGAAGATGCATTTTAAATAACACTTGAAAAATTATGTGACAATTTGCCATAGGAAAATATATAGAAGGAGAACTTGGAAAAATTGGGGCGAAATTTTAATTAAAATGTGCAGTAGTTAAAACAGGCAAGATGGCACGAGCACTGTTTTCCTTAATGAAACTACCGAAACTCCAGAAGTTCGTAAGTTGTTGATTTTCGTAATGGGATTGTTTAAGCAAGAAGTGACAAGTAACAATTGTGAGGCATTCCGAAAAGAAACTGAAAAGTTATCCATGCATAAAACTGAAGTTAGTTAAGCATTAAGCTATGAATAAATATGAAAGACAAATATTCTCCAACTCGGCTACATTTTAAACTCAATCAAATTTTTGAGATTATTCAAGCATCTCGAGCATATGGTTTGCCTTCGAGTCAATATGCAAATCACTCAATAATATGTTGAAATTGAACATGTGTAATTTGATAACGAAATGCCCGAGATTGTGCACCGGATTCTTTGCCTCTGCCAGCAACAATTAGTTATGCAAAGTAGCAAAAATAAAATAAGGACATTTTAGATTTGGAAATGCTCAAAGTACCTGCCAGGCAGTAAGCCCATAAAATTGCCAAGGCAGTCCAAATTGTATTACTGCCGCTCCGTCCTATGCCCAAAATCAAAATAAAAATCAAAGCTCATTTTGTTCGGATTCTCAGCCCCTGCCGCTCAAAGGAATTTTACTTCGTCCCCTGAAAACCCAGGCCCCTCCATCTGAATCAGAATCCCCATTCGAAGTTCTCAATTTGCTACCCGTCCTCAATCACTCAGCTCGGCAATACAAAATGCTTTGCGTGTCCTTTGCAATTTCCTCATACATCAATTTTCATATTCATACGTATTGACTTTTGTTTTTTTTTTCCCTCTTTTTTTGCAATAATATTCGCTCCAATATGGCACGACAAACGGGTTCCTTTTGTTCGCATTTTACGCACGATTTCATTTATGTGCTCGGCTTATGGTTCACATTGTTTCGGCAGCTTTGGCATCATTCGGGCTTCATCCAACGCAGGAGAGAGCTTAGCTTTCATGAAATAAATGAAGTTTCGGCATCTGTAAGATTTTAGACTTTCTCAGGGACATTTTCGCATATATGTAATATATTTGACAAATTGTTCTATGCGTTATTAATACTAACTAATCCTGATTTTACTTAAAATGCAATATTTTATATTAGGGATTTTACTATTTAGTTTAATGCAAAAACACTAAATTTTGTCAAAGAATAATTTAACAACGATAAAAGTCTAAATTGGCTTTAGCGAGTTTAAAAGCTGATGAAAATTAATTTAACTACCATAAAATATTTAGTTTTTTAATATATGGTAGTTGAAATAATTTAATTTGCATTTATTTGGCCTGCCATTGCTTTCGCCCATTTTTGGCATTTTCGATTAATTTATTTGGCGGGGGAAGCATTTTAAAATTATGGAAAACATTATTCCGTCATTGACAGCTGCGGTATGGCATATCAAAATTGCATTTATCGCTCGCTGGCCGGCTATAAACATATATTTATGTATATTGGCCAAACAACAAACAATCGGTCGAATTTGATTACACGAGGCGGACTGGGAAAGCGTCAACGGAAGGGAAGTGGCTATCAATGGTTGATTCAGTTCGGGATCTCTAATTTAGATGTGCGGTAAATACCCAGTGCATTCGGCATTTGTTTATTGCACTTAACTGGATAATGAATATGAAACCCAATGCGTTGGGGGTTGATTTATTTTCACCATAATTATGGCGTAAATAAAGGGAAGCTTATTAGAGATAATAGTGGTTGAGTGATTATGTTTAAATTAGACCTAGACCTTGTGGTGTGAAATATGAAAATGTTGTTAAGTTTATGTTGCATTGCAAATACATTATATTTATAAAGAATAAATCATTGGGGTTTTATCTCGCTTATAATGGTGTCTAAAAGTATGCAACAATAAATGTATAATCTGTTTTTATTCGAAGAAAGGATTTTCTTTTTTCCATTGCACACTTTTAGACACTTTAAAGGTGATTTCGAAATATTATTGATTTCCTAAGCAGCACTTATATTATATTCAAATTTATTATAATTTCTTTTAACTTACCTACTACTTGAACTCTTCAGCCAAACAGCAAACTAATTTATAAAGTCTATAATCTTTTTGGTGAAAAACTTAACTAATCTCGCAATGAGAGCCGGCGCTCTTCTGTCTCTTTCTTCGGCGACAGCGGCGGAATGGGAAATCGCGATAGGCGACTCTGACAAACATTTATCTATGGCGCATGCAAATTTCCACCCACAACTTTTCGCCCACACACCGAAAACTTTTGACGCTGCAGCGTCGAAAGGCGAAAAGCGCCAAAAGTATGCCACATAGATAAGCGAACCGCACCGAAACCAGCTAACTGAAATGGGTAAAGTGCGACGGAAGGCCCTGGAAAGGGGGTGGGAGCGGGGGCGAGCCGGCAAATGTCATTGTCATTGTTTGCGATACAATTGAAAAGTATAATTAATTAGACAGACGCAGTGCGGGGCAGCAGAGAATAGAGACGAGCACACACACACTCGTACAGAAAGAAAAATTTCACTTTAATCGAACGAACATATGAGGTCGGAATGGGTAATTGCGGCATTATCAAATCACACTTAATGAAAACCCCTAATGAAAGGGAAATGTCTGGAAAATAACAAAAATACATATAAGGTGTGAGTGTACTTTCGATATTTTCCATTATATTTCTTTGAAACATTTTGTAAATATATAAATATTTTCTTTAATTTTACTAATCTAGGCATTTTAAATAATAATATTTCTTTTCTTAGTTGATTTTTAAAGATAAATATTAAGGATTTACCTTTCGCGTGACTAAGAAAACTGTGTAAAAATATGGAAAATAGGTAATTTCTTGCCTTTTCCATACAGATACCTATTTTAAAATGGGCTTAAGCCATTTCCTAACGGGCAGAAAGCAGCAAATTTGTTTCTCTCGGTACACATACTTCTATAAAGGGCACTTCACTAAAGCGGCTTAGTCGCAGACAGAGAAGCCGGAACGAGAAAGGACATGGAGACGGGTGGAGGGGGGTACGGACTCTGTATGCCCTATATGTCCCTCAATCTGCTCAAATCCCGAACCAAATGAACGACCAAAACGCATTGCAGTCACAGACACTGATGGCGGTGGGAAAGGGGAAGGGATAGGGAGAGGGGGAGGGGGGGTGGAGTGAAGCCCACTCAGCATTGTTGCCTGCAGTGTAATTAGCATATTAGACAGTTTCAGTCAAGGGTCCTGGGCCACCAATGAAGTAAGGGGTTGGGGTGCGAGGGGGATGCAGATGCAGTTCCAGAAGGGGCCTCCACCTCTGCCTCTGTTCCATCTGAAACGAAGGCGTCCAACCTGTCCCAATTCAATGCAATTAACGTAAGGCGCCATGAGCCGGGTCAGAAGGGGCTAGAGGGGGAACAATCTCAGCTCCATTCGGTGCTCGGTTCCATCTGTTGATATGACAATTCAGATTTCGGAAATTAGTCTGCATGCGTGTGCCGGGGAGTGCAAATGTTTCACACATACCTGGCCACCAACAATTGGCAATGCAGTTACAATATAGAAATGGCAACAGGGGTGGATACGGAATTATTTTAGGGGGGATATAATGGGGATTACTATTATAGAGTATTATATAAAATTTTAAGCTTCCTTACACGATTATAGAACTAAACATTTCAGTCTTTGCTTTTAAAATAAATTATGAAATATTGCTGAAGAATTCACGGTTCAAAAAAAGCTTTAAAATGTATTTCTGTGTGTGGGGGAGGGGGGGACTTATCTGGAGAGCTATTATAGATTACACATTAAAATCATTTCTTTTTTCGCACTTAACAAGAACGTTCAAATTATTCTCAAGAATTCGCGTGTCAAAAAATAGGTTTAAGGTTCCTTTTAGTTCATATAATCGAAACTACTCAAGTAAACCCCCTGAGTCCACTCCACTGTCTGTTGTATAATTTATAGCCAAGTCCATTTGGTCCATACACTTGGGGGGTTGAAGGGGAAATGCAATTGTGTCGCTGTCCCACTGTCACGTTATCGTCCCAAATTGAATTGTAACCCCCTTCACAGTTGGGTGGCAAAAATCCAGCAGATAGGAGGCACCGAGCAAACATAATGCTGGTGTTAAATTTATAGACATTTATGCAAAGTTGCCCCACCACCACAGCCGGGCAGCACAGAAATTAAGACAGAACCGAAACAACCGCGCACAATCAGCCGAAAAACAAAGCCAGCAATAAAGGCGAATGAAAACAACGTAGTCAAAGGATATCCAAAATAAAACAATAAAAGCCACAACTATGTGCAGGCAGACAGTGCGATGGAGGGGGGAAAAAGGGGGTGGGGAGGGGGTCAGGGGATCTGCAGTCGGAGGACAATGTCCAAGCCAGGATAAAGCGAGCAGGATTGCGATGCGCGACACTTGCAGCGAATGTCCTTTTCAAGCGCCACGTTTGTTTCAATGGTCCGAAGGGGTAGTGTCTGTTTTTTTCTGGTTTTTTTTTCTGTTTCAGAGGGGACAGCACAGGCAAATGTTGCAAAAAGTATGCATTTTATTTCTATTGGGGTCATCAAGCTGAACGCGTCTGGTTATTGCTCGGCTGTCTGGTCAAAGGTCGCCCCATCCCGCGGCCATTCGCTAGATTGCGTTTTGTGTCCTGGCTCTGGTTCTATTCATTTAACTCCCGCCAGCCGATTATGATTGTCTTTTGTTATGACTGTTGTTCAGGGAACAGCATAATGGATGGCAGGACAATGCGAAAAACTGTTTGATAACAGGTAACCGATACTGTTTTGTTTTTTTGGTTTAGTCTGAAGAGCTAATTTCTTATTTTGCGTATGAGTTGGGTAGAAAAATAAAGGTTTTTAACTTATAATATAATTGATTCATTTCGAAATTCTTTGATTCTGTCTATATAAATTCTGTAAATCCATTTAATTTAAGAAATGGCTTTTATAAGCCGCATTTTGGCTCTCTGAAAGGCTTAGCACTCAAACAAAATGCCTTCATATTCATCACAAATTGCGATTATCTCAATCAAACAAAACTCGTAGGCACAGAAAATCGCCGGAGGTCACACAATAATCCCCTTCCGACATTAAGGATCAACGATAAAACGCCTGCTCTAATTACACACAATGGGCAATAAATAAAATATTGACAAATCAAGATGTTTTTGTGTCTGCTTGAGGTCACTCCCCTTGGCAAGGAACACCACAACAACAAGGAGTCCACTCCGCCCACTCACGAAATAAGTCCTCAAGCCAAATAAAAAGGAGGGGCCAATACGAAAGCCCAACAAAAGGGAAACCCAAATCACTTGATTATGTGGAATATTTTGCTATCATTAATCTTCGAGAGAGGGAGCTATGTGTTTATGCGCTTATAATAAATGGCCCAAGCACATCTGTATTAATAACTAAAATATGACAGCATAATTGTGATTTACAAGAGCGAAATAAATAAATTTTTATTAGCCCACAAAAGAAGAGTGACTTGAGAAATGGCAGGAAAAAAAGTGAGAGAAAGTAAAATTAATAAACAATCTTAAAGTTATCCCTATACTAAAATAATAATTTTAATATATTTTCTTGGTAAAATTGTCATAGAAAATTGGAAAATTGAATATCAACTTCGTAGACATTTTTTCCCCCATGAAGCCTACTTTCTCTCACCTAGAAAAAATTTAAGAGGCCGCGAACCACTCTTCAAAGCCAACTCCGAGTTACTCCTTTTGGCCTTCGTCGAGTGAACCTGTTGGCAGTTTAGAATGCGAAAAGTGCATTTCAGCAGGTTTCCTCGAAAAGCTTAATGGACATTTTATAGCACTCTCCCTTTACACACACGGGAAAAATATAAAAAAAAAGCGGGAATCGGGGGACGGGAAATGGGAAGTGGGAGGGGGAAAGAGTTCTAGTCTGGCCCGGGTGCCATACATCATTTTAGCATTTCAAATACGTAGGCACATAAAAATCTCTTAACACCAAGTCGACGGCAAAAATGAAGGAAACAAAACCCCAACCCGGCAGAGTGCGAGGGAGAAAAAATGGCAATTGTAATTCAACTTTAGTGTTTTCAAACTGTCGGAATGGAGCTGCAGGCGGGTCGAGGGTACGAGTGCCAGCAATCTGACTGCTCTCAAAATGAAAAATTGAATTTGTTGCCAGTGCCGCTCACCCTCTCATCCATTCGAAAACACACAAAAAATTAGGAAGAAAACCAAAAAGAAAAATGAAAGTCTAGCTCTTAAATTGAAACGCTCGTTACGCACACTTTGCACTGTTTATATGCGTGAAGCTCGCCTTGATTTATGCAACAATTGCAGTGGCAAATAAAAGTAGAGGGAGTGCCAGGATAACAGGATGGCGGGTCATGGTGCATAAAACCTAATAGGAATAAATGTGCACCTCAAGGAATTTATGCGGCAAGTGCATATAATTGAATTTTATGAGCGGAAATTGCAGGTGAACATAAAACGAGGGGGAGTAAAAATGAGAGATGTGAAAGAGATGGTTTGAAATATGGCTCGATTGGGACCAAAACGCCGTTTTTTGACATAAACTCTAGTTTTAAAGATACAACAAGATACAAAAATAGTTCAAAAGTTAATATCATTTGCAGGGAGAGTGAATTATGATTATCAATAAGTCATGCTGAATGATAGAGCTCCAATAATTAGATTTTTAAGAATTCAAGTGCCATCAATAGGATAAGGCAAATATCTTTGCTAACAATTTTCTTAATCTTCAGTTCTTAATCATATTATTTGAGTCTAAAAATAACGAGGAATAACATTTTAATATCACTTCAAAGACTTGATTTAATCGAACTCGCGAACAATCACAAACAACAGCCGTGTCCAACTTTTTGCAATGATTTAATCCAAACTTCATTTCGTTTCATCATTGCCGGAAAGTTTGGCCGGCAAATTAATCCACTTCTAGGGCCAATAGTTTCCGTTATGCCCCTTTGCGCCAACAAGCGGCAAGTGATGCCAGAAGCAATAGCGAAGCTATTAAAAATTATTCATTAAATACGGAACACAATAAGGCGAGCAACAACAATGGAGATGGAGGAAAAGTGCAGCCAGAGGAACAAGGAAATGAAAAACTTACTGGAAAAGCCCCCCGACCTTCCTTTTTATCCCTTTGCATCCTGGCGAACAATTGCGAGGTGCCGCCTTTTCAGAGTTTTTATGCTCGCCAAAGTATGCAACGAAATTACAAATGTACGTTGCAGTGTGTTGGTGAGGTGAAAAGGAGGTGGAGGTGCAGCATGGTGGTGCCTGGGGGCGGTGGGCGTGACGAGGCCAGAGCCCGAACCAGAGTTCTCCGCCAGGAAGCCGCCGTCGAGTAGTGAGCTGAAAAACGCCAAACTAACTAGACTTTCACTTTATTATTCATGAAAAGTGAAAAGCGTGCAGTGCAACAGCCACCAGAAGATGATGGCGCTGGAAAATTGGGGGCGGAGCGGCAGGGGGCGGGGCAGGGCGCTGGGATCAGTGGTGGATTGCCAAAATGACTAGCAAGAAGTGATGTTATGTGGGGCGTGGCTGAAAATTAAATGAAATTAAATGCAGCAACAGAATAAAAGGCTGAAACTTGACGAGAAGCCCTGCGAAAATGTATTTAAATTAAAATGCACCGAGAAAAATAAAATCTTTTATTAAATACCTACATTTCAAGGTATAACAATTTTTCGATTGATAGATAATAATATACAAATTATATATATATGCTTGCACTCTATATCTTAAGAAATTACATTAATTCATTATTTGAATAATTTCCTTACTTTATACTGAGCAATATTTTAATAAAAAAGTCATAAAACAATTTAGTTTTGTACTGTGTTGTAAAACATAACCGCTCTTCATTTGCCTAGAAGCCAATTGCAAAACGCACACACTGCACACACGCACATACCTTTAATCAATTTTAATTAATTTGCCAGCAACTGTAGGAGTATAATTTTTATAAATAAGCAACACTAATCGTCGCACCTTCGGCCCGCCCCGCCCACGCCCCCCTCATCGCCACCTGGCTGCACTAAAGGCCGGCAATTTGTTTCTATTAACAAAGCTGCGCCTACAAATGGTGCATCATTTATCAAGCCCAGCTGAAAGCCACACTATGTAGTGGGTGTGCGAATTCGGGGTGGGTGCGATTGTGTATATCAGGCTGTTCTGGCTGTTCGTGGTGTCAAATGGTCAGGGTCGGAACACACCTGAGAAATTGGTAATGGTGCTGAATTCATGAATAACAGCCAGATAGGTTGAATTAACGAAGGGAAAACGACCAGTGACATGCCCTGCCATCAATTAGAGCTCCGAAGTAATTGAAGTCCCTGGAAATAGATTGTAATTGGTCAACTCTTAGACATTTACAGTGTATCAAATATTAAATTTAAGAATAGAAATCTAATGGCTTTTCCAATTTAAAAGCAATTTAGTTTAAAATTCCTTTCTTTAATAAGTTGATTAAGAACTAGTAAAATTGTGCCCAATGGATTTATAAACTACACTATTACTAGGCACTTATTATTTTAAATTTAGTTGATATATTTCAAAAGTAGTGCTAAAGGCCCGACTTTTATTCCAAATTTCCGACTTATATCTTCTCCCTAACCATTACTAAACATTTCCAATCTCTCCAGCAATCACGTCAAAAGAAATGGCTTCGAATATGAAAAACTTTCTTCGCGTTCAGCCAAATTCAGACATTCGCACATGTGTTTCGACATGTAAACGGGCCATCGAATACAAAGGACTACACGTATATGCCGTCATCATCAGAGATGGCCAATTTGAAGTCATCACTCAGCACGGACAAACAACAGCCGGCAGTTGGCGGTCGAGACGGAACCGGAAACGCTCTAAGCACCCCGTCGCACTGATAACACCAGCCAAGCACACTTGTACACTGCAAGATATCAGGATTGCTTTTAAGTTTTTAACAAATTCAAAATTGAAACTAAGTAAAACCAAGAAGTAATAACCTATATTTACTATTTTGATAAGCAATAATCCAAAAAATCCTTTTTTGATGAATCTTTAGATTTCCTTTTTGTATTGTCAAAGGAGGCCGAAATTTCTTGAACATTTTATCACTTTTGTTTATGGATTTCTCCGAGTATTCACGTAGGACAACAGGCCATGAGTGAGGAGGTCAGGACTAGGACCCCAGAAAGTTGGCAAGTCAGCAGTGAGCCGGGTCGACGAGCTCAGACATAACTCACAAAAACACATCAATTATGCGGAGTCTCCGCACATGTGGATGTGTGGGTGGGGGTGTGCGAGTGTGCCGCTGCCTGGTGCTCTTTATTAATGACAGTTAAACTGTCAGTATGTGTCTGTGCGTGCCCTTGCAGGTGGCAAGAGCCTCGTCCCGAAAGGACCCTCGATTCTCCCCATTTTGTGGCTGCACCCCGTAGAGCGCGTTTTGAGTAATGTGCGCTTGTCAAATTTCAACCGAACTGGACAGCCATAAGTCAAGTATTGCTTGGCGGGGGTTAGAGATGAGGCCATAAACTTTGGTGGCCAGCAATGGTTAAAGTACGTCCGTTATATGGGAGAGCTTCATTTTTGTAAGAGTCGAATTAATAATAAAATATTATGGTATAACAAATATACCATCTGGTTATGAGGCTCACGAATTCACGTTTTGTGGCCGCCAATGGTTGAAGTACACCCCGTATATTGGAGAGCTTTAATTTTGCTAATGTTGAATTTATAATAATAAAATGTTATGCCTATGAGACTAAAGAATTCGCGTTTCATAACACAAAAATTTAAATAGACCACGACTGTTATAAGTTAAAAACGGTGTAGAACCATATCACAACAGTAAGTACCTTACTCAATAATTCCTAACGCACTCTAACAATCCCCAATCCATCAGCTTTCCGCCATTTATCAATTGGGCTAAGAACTCATCTCAATCCTGCATGGCCAAGCTATTAAAACTTAAATCGACTTCCTTCGGCAGAACAACACAATCCCATTCACTTTAATTGCTAAACGAAGAACAACAGATCTCGTCCCATATCCCACATCCCACATCCGTCGAATCCACTATGCAACGCCTAAAAGTATGCAATAAATTCCATGCCTACCACGCGACCTGCAGGAAAACCCATCAACCAAAAAAAGGGGGGGGCGAAAAAATATAAATAGTAGGAAAACAAGAAAACAAGAGTCGGGAAAGGAAATGGAAAATAGAAAAACCGAACATATGAATGACTTTCATTACTATTTTGATGTGAAATGCTTTAGCATCCAGCTGAGGCCTTCCGCTGTTGTTCCTCGCTCATTGTGTGCGAGGCTGTGTGTTTGCCACCTCCCCGATGGGCATAGAATGTTTATCCATTGTTATGTAATCAATGACAGCCCGGGATTGAGGAGTGCGGATTGGGGCTGCTGGAGTGGATTGAGTGGAAATCCGGATCTGAGCTACCGCCTGCCATCGTGAATTCTGCATGTCTGCCTGCAATTCGCAGTGAAAATGGCGTTAAAGTTCATTGAAAATAAATGATGGCATTATTTTGATTTGATGTTTGCTTTGATTGCTCCACCACATACATATACATATACCAGATACAGTTGGAGAGCGAGGAAACTCGCAACAAATGATGTTGAGGCAGTACGCAAAATAGTTGCAAATGGCCCACACACACGCCACACACCAGCACAACTCACCCACACATCTGCACTAAGGGCATTCGTGTCCTGTGAGTGTGGCATTTTATTTCGTTGCTTGACTGATTTAGCTTGTCATTCAATTTCATGGTCAGTGGCTTTCGCTTCCAGTATAAAAGTCTCCGGGAAATGCTAAAAAAAATCACTGAGAAGAGTAACAAAAACAAGTCATTTGCATTGTCCAGAAAAAGACAACAAATTGATTTGAAAGTGAGCCAAACGCAGCTGAGACAGGAGCCGACGTTCGGAGGGGTTTAAAAGCTAGCAGCGATGTCGGTCTTCGGTCCTAACCATGTTACATATGTACGTATATTGCCCTGAAACATTTTTAAAGGTCCTGGATGTTTTCCTATACCAACATAAACGAAGGAAAACGGAGGGGGAAATTTTAGTTGGTCTGTAAGCAAATACCCGAAATGGGGAATGCAGTTTAACCACTAACGATGTCAACGACTAAACCGCAGATATCCTGCTCCTCGTTTTAAGAAAAACTGTTCATAAAATGTTAAAATTTAAAATACAGGAGGAAAGTGATAAAGTATTATTAAAAACGCCTTAAATGCCAGGTACAAGAGTTTTAAAATCATTCAATAAGTATTTAAAACTCCCAGGACTTTTTCTAAAAATTGAAAAATTGTAATTGAATTTTTTAAGGACCTTGTTTAAAATTATTATTACCCACTTACCTCCATTAAATTATTTAAGCTCTAAGTATCGGCCTTGTTGACTGACAATACCCACTGACCAACCACAGATGTGTAAGCCTTTAAGCCACGAACTACAATAACAACGAGCAACTCTGAAAGTGGCAACAATTACGCGCCAGCTGAGTGAGTAACGCCAAAAGGCCAGCGCAAAAGCTGCGGGCGCCGAACAACAAACAACAACCAACTTCAAACAAAATAACAGCTTGTCGAGGAGCAACAAACAAACAGCAAGAGAGCAAAGGCAACAAACAGTTATAAACATACGCAAAAAGGCATGAAAAGTAGTTTGGCATTTCACTTTTAATAAACATTAAGAGCTTAATTTCGCACATGGTAGCGAGGTTATGTGCTTGAAGTAAAAGGCTTTAGGTTGTGGCATTGAGGTGGAAAATATTTTCAGATAACACTACCTTATAAAAAACACATTGGTACTTAAAAGTTGATATAATATATATTAATGATATAGTATTAATGAAGTAAGGTGCAAAAGAAGTCACCACGCTTTTAAATCTCACATGTAATTTGGTCTTAAAACTTTAAGCCCCCTTCATAGTTGATAAATGATAGCTCATATTACAGATACCCTCAATAAAAAGGGTTCTTTCCCTTTAAATGTTTCTTATAGCAAATACCTTATAGGTATATTGCCACAAAAGTATATATAAATATAACCTTATCCTGACAAGAACACGGTTTTAAACCAAATGCAGTTGTCGTTAATTGCCCCTTAACTCTGAAACACTGAAATATCCCCCACAGGTCCTTCATATTCCTGTCATCGCTGCATTATAATTATTATATCTACATATGTACATCCATATCCCTTTGCGTGTCCATATAAGTTTGTATCTGCGAGCGCAAACAATGGAAATTACACTTGAGTTGCCACCGACGAGTGCTGTCTCACTTGAGTCCTGTCTGCGTTGCGTGCGCTTAAATGTTTCAATATTTACCGTTTATTAGCTGCTATACAGTCGGGGGCGGGATCCAAGTGGGCGGGGCCGCAGACAATGCCCGACGAGGGGCGCGAAGGTGTGGCAAGTGTTTAAATGCTGAATGTGTCTGGTGTGAAGTGTGCTGCCATTACAAGTAAGCATTTAAATTACCAGATGGCAATCTAAATGGAGAGCTGCTTATCTGATAAATTGGTATCTCAATTGTTACTTCTTATAGATGTTTATCTTAAGCTTAGATAACCATCTAGCCTTTTGAATAAAATATGAGAATTATAGAAAATCATCTAGTAAAATCCTAAGATATTGTGCTAAAACTATAAACTCAGTCACCTTTAACATAAAAATTATATTCACGATGCTCATCATCTGTTTAAATATTTATAAAATTGCCAGTTTTGTCACATGCAACGCACATCCTTAAGGATATGTGCATCCTTTTTTAAAAATAAACAAAGCTTGCAGTTCCTTTTTTGGAATATTTAATGGCAAAGCTACAGCACTCATATTTAGTAAACAAGTGCTGCAAAAAGCGGGAAACGACAAAAAGTTTAACTTCCTTACACATACAGAGATAAAGATATTTTATAACTGCATTTAATGCTATTACAACCATACAGTAACTTTGCCAAAAGGTCTCTGAGGAAATGCCTTCGTCGGCGTTTTGCAGCTCGAGTTAAACCCACACATAATAGAGCAAGAAAACATTTCAAACTTTTGTTACAGGACAAGTGCCACAAAAGATATGGTTCCCTCAAATATTTATTTGTAGTGTGGACGGTTTTGTTGAGTTGCTATTGTATTCCACTTGAACTTTCATAAGTAACTCTAGGAAACGGAAAATATGTCATGCACTTCTGAAGTTTTGTCTGGAAAATCTGCAAGCTTCAAAATGAATAAATATAATGCATTTCGGTAACATCATAAATGAGTAACTGGATTTCAAGAATTAACATAGGTTTTAACATAAGAATTTTTATATATTTCTCTAACTTTTGTTTTGAAAGTCTTAAAGTTTTATTTCTATACTTTTTATTGAATTAATGCCTAATGCCTAACCTATCCTATTTTTAATTTTCGCTTGATTTACGTAAAAATCAGCTAAAGTTCATATTAAATAAATGCCAAAAATTCGCAGTATATTTCTATTTCTAGTTCGGACAAAGCTAAACCCCAATCAAAAAGCCAATCCCGCTCCACCCCACAAGGGTGTCTGTAAACTTTTGTGAAAGTCAAAGCCACAGACAGTGGCAGCAAATCGAGGCAGTCAAAAATATTAATAAACCGCAAACGCTGTCTCAGAGCCCCCGGAATCCCGCTACCCTCCCCTCTCTCAGTTCTGTGTGGCTCCGGCTCCCCTTGTCGTTTTTGCGAATGATATAAACCACAGGATAAAAACTCAAATATGCAGGATCGACAATTTTCCACAGCCCCACCGCGTCGTTGGGGGGTGGAAAAAGAAAAACTATGAAAACATCATAAATTTTCCACAGTCAGAAAAGTTTTAGAGAGCTGCTGACTCACCCACATACGAGTAGACTCGTATGCGCTGGCAGGACTCGGAGCGAAGATAGCTGATTATCCAAATGAACTTTTGCAGCCGGAACCAGTGAAAATTGCAAAAGGCCTTCCACTCACAATTAATGCCTCGATTGGAAGCGAGAGGAGGGGCATTTTGCAGCTGGAAGTGCAGCAAGTCGGGGACTCGGATCACAAAGGTTACCGAATTACGGCACTCATTTGGGTTGGTCGGCAAATTCGGCTGATGAACGGAGATGAAGGGATGCACAGTAGAGGCCACTGCACATTTTCGGAGCTTGGCTCTGGGGTTACGAGGTTCAGTTTCCGTAAGTCAAGTAGACCTCCTAATTGTCCTTTAATTGACTGCAAGATGGCATGGGTTCTCTGAACCCATCATGCATTCTGCGTCACATGATGTGCAAAATGGGAATAGAAGATCCAATGTAAAGTTTAAATTGTTTTAAATTTAATTTAAGTAGAAATTTCTTTGGACTTTATCTATATTTTGTATTTGTGGGTCAACTATCCCTTAATAAAAATACTCCTGGCTTTTTTGTATACCTTAATTGTATACTTACCTTCAACCCTTCTGGGCTGGTAAACATTACGTATACGTAATATTTAATGTACTGCTTTCAAAGGGTTTATATTTGCCAGAAGCACACGCGTATTACCCACCTAATTATCATTCGAAGAGGCGAAAAGAAAACAGCGAAAAAGCACATATATAAGAAGTTATTGTGCGGAGTGCTGCGAAAACATTATTAGCGTTTGTGGGTCACAATCGCTGTAGTACAAACGCCAGAAAAAGCACATAGACATGGCCTTTTGCATTCCACAGAAATCTTGCCAACTTGTAGTAAGCATTGTTTTTCTAGCGTATTTTCCACCGCACACACAACTTTTCGCCATAAATACAAATATTTTCCTCTCCATGTGGGGTAGTAGTTTTCTCTCCGGCTCTTATTTATTTGCTTTATTATAATAATCTGTGCCTCCACTTTTCCCAAAGGCAACACTTGTAAGCGGAAGTGCAAGTGACTGCCAACTTTCCAACTCACTTTTGGTTTGGATAAAATATTTTTGCTATTTCCACATATGTACATATATAGCATTAGCGTACATGTTTTCGTGCATAGTTTGAGAGCCTGATTATGTCTGTAATTATTTTGGTCCATAAAAAGAAGGTATTCGGGGATTTTTTTTAGATATCTAAGAGGAATTGATATTTATTTGCTTAATTTTTAAAGCCGTCAGAAAAGTGCATACAATAAAAGGTTCTAAAATCTCGAAATTCATTTTACTGTTTTCAATGATAATTTTTAAAATTCGGAATATTTTAACAACAGATTTGTTATGTAAGTGAAGACTACTGACAAGGAAGTTATTTTATTCCAAGATGTTATTGATGTTCTCTACATTCCGAACGCAATCTCAACACTCTGGATCAGCCTGCCATTTACCCAGACTTCTTATTGAATGAGTCAGTCAACAACTTCATCGTCCTTGCCGAAAATCATTGAGGCTTACACTCATCAACAAAATGGAGGTGGAGAATGGATGGAGGGAAAAAGGAAAAAGAATACATCTCCGTACAAATATTATGGCAGTGGCAATATTTACACTTTTCACGCTTTTCACGTTTCGACTGGCTTTCCATTTGCACATTTTTGGCACTTTGCTATCTCGCTCTATCTGTATCTCGTTCTATCCATCTGTATATCCATCCAACCATCCGTCGAACTTCTCTGTGCACTTTGCCATCTTCAACGCTTCGTTTGCCGCACTGGGTTTGCCAAAATAATATTCGTAAATAATTTTTGCACCTTGATGTGATTTGTGAGCAAAAATGTTTTCCAAATGATTTGTTTGCCTAGGTATTTGCTTTTATCTGTTTTTCCCTCCCGTTGGCCAATAGACCAAGGTGAGGCGGTGAAAATCCGGAGCAGGAGCACTCAGTGTAATTGTATTTACCTTCCGAGCTTCCTTCGCGTCATTTTACGCCCACGCAGCGAAAGTCAAACACAAACAAATAAAGCGTTAAAGAGGAAGAGGAAGCTCCAAAAGAAAAATGTTGGGGGGGTTCGAGGGGAAATGTGTGCCGGAAAATGGCAATGCACATTGATTAAATCAAATAAAACGAAGGCAAATCAGAAAATTGGATAAAGGCAATACAACAATTTTAGTTCGTCAATGCGAACATATTTTTGCATGCAACTCAAATTGAAATGATTGTAAAGTTTCAAAGAATTATGGTTCAAAATATCAAAAATGTAATTTTAATTTAATTTAGTGAACAGTTGTTACCAGTAATTCAAAAATAAAAAGGTATTTATTAAATAAATTTTATTTTCTTTTACAATAACCACTAAAATAAAAGTACAAATACAGTTAATATATTTTTATATTAAAGAAATGTTTTTTATAAGTATATACAATTATTTGAATTATTAGATAAATCTAAACATTAGTTCATGATTTGTCAGGTCATATATTTTCAGTGTTTCCCATCAGATTGTCGCCTATCACTCACTGGTATTATTACGCCTTTCCCGGTATCTTTTGTGTACGTTTCGGGAAGCGTGATGCGAAGTTTTCCAGAAGAAATTTGTAATTTCCCAAACAATTTCCATGGCACGCAGGCGGCAGGCGAGCGGTGCAAAAAGCGCGAGCATGTGTAAAAGGCGGCGGGTCGTGCGTGATGCGGAAAAGTCTGTAATTTAAATATGTGTTGTAACACTTTGCTTTAATGGCTGTAAGTTGTGCGGCTACTACAAATTGTCGGTCTGTGGCCGCCAGTAACTGACTCATTGTCAGTAAAAAAATGAAAAATAAAATGTTAACTCCTCTGCGGCTGCGGGCGATAAACAGCTTTAAAGTAATCGAGTCGCATAATAAGCATAAAAATATAATGCCCATATAAGCGTACAAAGTACCGAGAGAGCAGGGCGGGGGATGAAGTACAATATAACTGGATGGAAAAGTTGGGAACTGAAGACTGCTACTGATGGCGCACCACCGACGATGATGTCATCAACGCCACCACATAAGGATGTTCCCGAATTATGCATCCTGGTGGATGAAACACCCCCCTCGGAGGACACAAAACTCCGACCAAAATCAATAACAATAACAGGAGAGTCGAGAGTTGAGAGATCCGAAGCAGACGTCGCCAACTCTCCGGCCAGACGTCCCGGCAAAGTGGCGCCAATATTTTTAGCAGTCTCGCTTCCGGATCGGGGTTGATTACCCCCTGGAAAAGCCACCCCCACCCCCTCATCACCATCTCTCTGTGCTGTGCTGTTTGTCCTGTTCCGTCTGACTTGTCATGGCTTTTTGATGGCTCTGGTTTGGGGCTTTCCACCGATAGTTTTCACTGTTTTCACAGCCCCGACACTTTTATGCAGTTTGTGCTTTTTGTTCGGCCCCTGTGACTCACATGCCAGGGAATATTTAAGTCCGATGTGCATAAATTCATTTGCCTTAAATGTAAACTGTAATGTTTCTTTGAACCCGGCAGCTTTCTCAATCAGAATTTTAACTTTCCCTGGGGCCAAATGGAAATTTTTAATTGAAAACTGAGGAAGTGTAGGTACAGTAAAGAAATTGTTTCATATTTTTTAGACCTGCTCATCGTGGCCAAGTTTTAATTTCACTTTGAACTTTTAATTGGTGTCTGGTGTTAATTGAATAATAATTAATTTGAGACTGACAATTGCAGGTGCGATTTCGCACCCTTGTAACTGATTGGCTATATGCAAAGGCCAATTCAAGTAACCGCGGGGCTAACAAACATTTTGTTTTGATAGCTTTCGTGTAAGGAAAAATATACCGATTTTAATTCCAAACCACAATGTAAACTTTAAGTTGGGAAACAAATCCATTTGCATTTTATTTTTCATGAATAAAATGGTAGTATTAGCATTTTCTAAAATTTGAGGTAACAATGAAGATTTCGCATTTTAGGAAAATACTCTACTCTCATAGCGAACTATAAATATTTGACAAAGTCCATTATCTAACTTTTGTATTATTTGTATAGCTTAATTAAAGTCATTATTTCGTTTCTACATTTCTCCTCATATTTAATACGCATTGCACCCACACACCCACACACATTTGGTCGCACTAATTAAATAATAAATTTAAGTAGGAACATGTTCCATATATGTGTATGTTGGCTGTCTTTTGACCAGCGCATTTGTTTTATGTCATCGTCATTTCATAAAAAGCTTTTGCCATGACGACAAGGACGACCTGCACTCGCATCCCGCCGCCACTGCATTCACGTTGCGTTCCTCTTTCTGTTTCTGGTAATTACTCAAGCAGACGTCGAGGATTCGAGGAGGACCACCCTGTTCGGGCGCCAGTGGTAGAGGTTCCCACTTGTCGGCTGGCAAACATAATGAACATATGTGACTACTCGTGACACGGCACACTGGCGTAAAAAGGCTCTCTCCACGCAGACAAACCGACACACACTGGGACAAGTGGGCGTGTGCACTGCACTGGCTGCACAAAAGGGGCGTGGCCCGCTGGTATTAAGCGCACATAATTCTAATTAGTGGCATATGCCACCAGATAGCAGATACCATTGCCCACAGTAACCAGTAGCCATGTCTCCAATTATGTTATTACGCCTTTTGAGCGACCAGATAATATTGCCATGGCTAAGAGTAAAAAAAAGATATCTTTGAGGGCTCAAATGAAAAATTTAAGGTGCACATTTTATACAAGTGATTTTATGTTAATTTATTGGTATAAGGTATTTTGTGGCGTTGTTTTAAAAATGAAGTAACTTAATTTTAAATGTTCTAGCTGTATTGAGCGCCTCGACTATCAAATACCTGTTACTCAGCTAAATGAGTGTGAGAGAGATGGAGATAAACAAGCAGCAAAGCAGACAGTCGTTTGAAGTGGCGCCATCTAGCGGAAAATGCTTTAATTGCTCATTAGAGGATACGTTAGAGAAACAATGTGCCCTTTAATATTTATTTGAAAATAGTACTATGCAGAAATCTATTTTTCAAGTCAAAAGTAGGCCTTGATTCAACTAGCACATGCCCTGTGAAACGATTTTTGGGCCCGAAGTCACTCTCAAACAAATTTTGGTATCATAAGGATCAAATTGTGATTTTCTCCAAAACACAAGCTGAACAGAAATAATTCAAAATGTCCAGTCTTGAAGATTTCTTTGCCAAGAAGGACAATAAAAAGTCTAAAAAAAAAAGTCAAATTTCTTGGCCACCGATGAGTTGTACAAAACGCTGGAGGAATCGGCAAAGCTGGCCACAGAGGCTGATGTCGATAAGGTCCTGGGAAACGAGGCTCTCGTCGATGGATCGGGATCCACTACATCTGGGATAGTAAAGCCCTTGGAGTTCGGCGTTCGATTCTCGGACGAAGCCGTTGAAGAGGAGGATGAATGGTGTGACTTCACGGAGGAGAATCGCATGCAGTATATTAGTTTGCGCCGTAGCATCCAGATGAGTCTTAGCTCCACAATGCTCACTCAATTTTCCGGTGGCGGCGAGGTCAAAGTTCAGGACTCGGAGCAGCGTGACACTGGAGGCGATGGCATTGACGTGGGTCAGGCTAATGGTGATGGCTTGTCCTCTTGTCCCTGGCAGAAGATAGAGAGTCAGCTCCAACAGGCTCCGATGATGGATCAGCAGCCGGAAAAGGAGCAGCCGGAAAAGGAAGAACCGTCCGTGGTGAAGAGCCAAGTCTACATTCCACCCGCTCTGCGCCAGAGCCAAGGTGACTTCAATCAACGCCTCCAGGTGGAGAACCGCCAGCGCAAAACTCACTCCAAGATGTCGGGCAAACACCAAGCCCCCGATCTCAATAGCCCCGAATATTTCCCGACTCTAAGTGGCTCCAAGCCAACCAAACGGACAAAGTAGTCGAGAAAATATAGGGGATGACCGACCAATTCTCGCTGCAATGTTTTAAGTTACCGTTGCTGTTTCAAAGTTAACTGAGATCTATTGTTTGTGGGCGGTCCAATAAAAATGAAAGCATACTTCCCCTCTGTTTTCGGTGGTGTTTTACTCCTAAACAAATTTGCACTCAACAGGCCCATTAGCATTACACGACTTTCTGGCTGGTCCCCGATGTGTCGTTAGCCGTAAACGAGCCAAATATTTACAATCAAATCGGTTTCAGCCTTAAATGCACCCGGTGGACTGTAGGCAAAACCAAAAACAGGCCAAGCAGACCTCTTAAATTTGGTCGACGTGGAATTTCGATAGCAATTTGTGCAAGTATTTAGTTTTTAATAAATAATTAAGGCTGCTAAACGATCCCAATTATTTACAGGGCCATTTACTCCTCCGCATGATGAAATAAATATAAAATGAAATATTATGGGGGTCAGATACAGAAATTCTGTTTTAAAATACGCAAAATTTATTAACATCTATTGCTGTTGGATTAAACTGGGAGTCCCCCGCCAGATTCCCCTAACGAGATATATCCCAACTATTTTCGTCAAACACAAATTGTTGGATCCACTTTGCTGGCTAGCACTTCCTTTTCGATGAGGCTTCGTAGTTCCTTTTTCAGAATTGTGGATGAGCAAATCCTACTTTCCTTCTAAGCAGGCTAACAATGTCCGCCGTAGGGCCCGTAACAGGAGCAGCAGCCATAGGGTCCACAGGGACCGCAGCAGTGGTTGATCGACCGGAACCACTGGCCATTGTAGGGTCCGCACAGCATACAGGGTCCCAAACCTCCAGTGGGTCCACAGCAAGTGCCGGCCATTGAACACATACCGGTGTTGCACATATTGGTCTGGAAATATCCAGTACTTTTAAAATATTACATTTTTGAATTTTTCACACTCACATTAGCCTGTTTACGGAAGTAGGATTTTTATTCCAAGAAATTTGGTTGTCGTCCAAAAAGATGTTTGCTGTTAGAGAGCCTAAACGAGAATGAGCCCCTCTAACTACTCGCTTGGTAAACTAAGTTTTGAAGTTTTAACTTTGATTTCATGGCCTTCTACATTGGATTTTCATGGCATACTATATACTAAATATTAAGATAGTTATCATATTCCGAAGTTCTTATCCATTCCACTTCATTGCTCCTCCTAAAATACTTCAGAGCGTCCCGCAGGACTTTTCTTTCCCCCAAACTTGCGATCTCACAATTTAGCCAGAGGCGCAACAAGTTGGAATAGCCCGCGACTGATTTTTCCCTTTTCGCCTCTCCTTTATTGTTTTACCGAGAGCTGAGTTTTCTTAAGCATTTTGGGGGGGGACAATGCACACAAATCTATTTTTCTTCTCAGCCGGGATTCCGTCTTCTTGTTTACGGACAACGAAGCCGGGATTCGCAGTCAAAGTGAAGTAAAGTCACTTGACAAGTTTTGTCACGTGCGTCACATGTTGGAATGCCTCCCCTCCACCAGCCACCCACCCACTTTTCCGACCTGCCCGACTTTCCCCCATTTTCCTTTCCGGCTCCTGGAGCATTTCAAGCAATTTTCCAGGCATGCCTTGCCGCTTCTGTCGTTGTCGTCATTTCATTGTTTCAAAATTGTTGCTCATGTTGTTCCCGTTGTTGACCCGGTTTTCTGTTTACTGTTTTTTTTCTGCCTTACTCAGCCACGTTTCTTGGTCGGCAGTTGGGTTTCCACTGAAAAGAGCTCTTGTTGGCGCAAATGTGTTTGTGATTATTTAGTTATGGCATCTAATTGAGTTTTGTGTTTGTTTGGCTGGCGCGGGAGTGTGGAAAGTGCTTATAAAATAGCTAATTGAGCCGATTGCCTCAGCATTTCTCACGTTGCAGCTTAAAATAATGGGGGGAAAATCAGAGTAATTAATTTTAATAGATTAAAAGTGAAAGATATTTATTATATTTATTTAGCTTTTGAGCTTATCACTTAATCGCATTAGGTAAAGAAAAAACGAGTTACCTTCGATCCGATTAGCCTCTTATCTTTAACCAACATTAAATTAAAGCACTTCCGCTCTTCGTAAATAGCCCACTGCTGTGGAGCTTATATTCCGATGGAGAAGGCACCGAATACCCCGTAAAGTACAGCTATCCCAACATCATCTCCATCGCGTGCTGGTCTCGAATTACAGCATTGCATTCTTGCAGGCGCGTGCGCTCCCATTCGATTTGAACTCGGTGGCGACTTTAAAGAAAAAGCATCAGCCAGCTGAATATGTTGTGACTGTGAAGTTTAATGTTTCGTGTTGATGTGGCTTTTTTCTTAAGATTTTTTTTTAAATATTTCCCGGCTTTCTTGCCTTTACTCTAACAGTTTTTGAGCATTGCCTTTGGCAGGCGTGCTGAGAAGTTCAATGTCCCCCATTTTATAAGCGTCCGTGCAGCGGAAGTTTTCGGGGCGATAAGTTTTTTGTTCCGTTGCTTATGTTTTTGATTTATTTATTTGTACGGCACAGCTTAAGAGAGGAAGAAAAGTCCATTAAAATTGTTAATAATGACTAATACTGCATAATAACATAATAAATTAAAGCTAAATTATTTATTTATTATGCGATTTTTAATGCATTTCATTATGAGCGCAACATATGATTTCACTTACAGGCAACTACTGAAAGGAAATCAATTTTCTAGTTACGTCATTAATTTAATTTAAAATTTCAACATTTTTTAATTGATTTTCTTATTTACTTTAATAAAATAAAAAATGTTTGTTGTATTTTAATAATGTTTTTTATATCTTACCCGTATTTTAATGTAAAATGGGATTTTCCGCCATCAACTATATACATAAATGTGTAAAATATCATAGAAGTAGGTTTGTTTGTGGTCACTTGACTGCCTGAATAATTCAGCCAGACATAATGGATGCTGTCTGAATCAGTCGGTGGATGCGGTTGAGGATGCCATATCTGAGCAGCAGCATCCACAACATGATTATCGTTGTGTGGGAACTAGAGCGAGTCAAGTGAACTCCGCCTTTCACTCTCTCTGCTGGGATTTATCCTGCCAAGCATAACTTATGCCCATTGTAGTTATGCATTGAATGTTTTGCTGAAGTGCACAGCCAAACAACTGCTCAATCACTCACCGAATCAATCAGTCAGTGAACAAAAAGCCCGGCGATGTAAAGACGTTTGTGGACTCGCAAGTCCCCGCCAGCAATTATCCGCCCAAACGGAGTTTGTCTATAGCCAATCATCCATTCCCGAAGAAATGAGCATTGTGTGAGCTGAGTTTGCATTGTGTATTGTTCAGGCTTCGGCAGAATAGAGAGCTGGATTATATCTGCACCATATTCCGAATAAAATAGAGAGAGCTTATAACTCCCTAATTAATTCGTATTAACCTGATATAGGAACTTAAATAGAAAATAAATTGAAAACCAAAAACGCCTACAATTAATTTAAACTAAAGCCTAAAAAGCTTTCCGTGCTCCGCTGACTGCTTTGATTCTTTCCCCATTTAGTTTCCACTCAGCAAATGACCCTTGATATTCCATATTTGATCTGATTTGCACTCTTTTCCATAGATATAAACACACATGGGAATCAAATTAATACTTTTTTTGCCCATCGGCAAATGGAATTGATTTTCTCCACAGCCCAAAAATTTGCAATTATACAAAAAGGTTTTGCCATGCAATATGTAAACAAAAAGCGATTTCAAGTGTTTGCATTCAGTGAATTTAAATTTTTGGCTTTTGACCATAAATGCATAGAGGCAGTTGAAAAATGTGCGCATAAATCAAGCAATTAATCTTAATTTGAGTTACTAGAGCAGATGTCGGCACCTACATATATCGATAAATCTACTAAATTGCCTCCTTAAAGTGTCGTTAGATTCCAGTTTGGGATGGAACTTTTCAAGAGTTTACAGATCGCGTTAAAGGAGTGCCAGAAAAAAGTTTATAATTAAAACTTTACGCACGTTTTGGCCAAGTAAATAGCACAGACGGCCAACACAAACACAATGCCGGCACTAGCGCAAACAAGGAGCCCTGCTTTTGGTCCTTCTTGGTACGCATCCAGCGTACGAGAATTTTGTGTTGCATACTTAAGTGGGCAAGGTCTTCAGAGACTGGGAACATATGCCAGGGTTCAGGGATACGTCTGCTTGTGGGCCTTGAGATTGACACTAATTATGGGACCAGTTCTAGCTAGCCAGAGTTTGCCAACGATTGCAAGCCACAGCTTTTCAACTGTGTAACCATCTCGTAACTAGCAAACATATTATTCATGAGCCACTGTGAAAACAACAACTGCAACGAAAACTGTAAGTCAAACGAAAGTTCATATGTAAATATTTTCAACTTGCCTTGTTTGTTTTAAAATTTGGCCAACCAGCTTGAATTTGGTCAGTTGATTGTTGGCTGCTGCATAAATAAATTAAAATTCCACTGTTAGGACACGCCCATAATTTAAAACATTGTTTGCTCCAATTTAAGTTTATGCTGTTGACAACTATTATGAAATGTGTTACGTTAAAATACCGTAAATATTCGTGAAAAGAACGTGAAAGAGTTCCAGTCATTTCGAGTTAATTGTCTGAGAATGGTTCGTTGCCTGTCGGCGGTTTCGTTTTATTATACTTTTTTAATTGTATGCAAATTATTGTAAACTGTTGCGGCTTCGTCTTTTGTGCAGCACAAACTGTTCGTACGTTGAGAATACCCTTAGATAGAGGTATAAAGGGTTTAAAAAAGGTTGGTAGCCAAAAAATAGTCCATTTTACAATAATGATACATATTTACTTTAATATTTTAAATTGCTTGTCTCAATATTTATTTAACAAGAATTTATTAATACTTTTAAAAATGCAGAGAAAAATCGCATATTTATTTGGGTAATATTTTTTTTCGAACATAAATTATTTGATTATAGGATGTATTTTTTAGAGAGTTGTATTCTTTATAACACAACCGAATCTACTCTCTCATGACGTTAATTTATTTAATATTATCCGCCGACCAGTCGGTTGCTTTTAGTATCTGCTGCCCATTAAGGCAATTCTTGTTTTTAAAGCTGGCTCTTTTTGTTTTTTCAGTGAAAACATTTGCCGCCCATTCGCCCCCTGCTTTCCTTTCGGGCACCCACAAAACTGTTAATTTCATATGAAAAGTGCATTTATTTACATTTATCAATGGGAAAGGCGTCCTGCTAGGCTGGCCAAAAAATTATTCAATTTAATTACATAGCATGTGTTTTCGTTATTGTTCTTTCATGTATGAAGAGGGTTCATAGCTAAAAATGTTTATGCATTTCGAAAAGGAAAACACCAAATCGATTGTAAGCGATGGAAAAAAGGAATAAATAAATTGGAAAATGTTTTATTTTAATTTAATTGAAAATATGTTTGGCATGCAAAATATAATTGGCCGAATACATTGTCTTTAAAATCGATTGTGTAGCTTAAATATTTCCTGAATTTTAATGGCTAGAGTTATAAAGTCATGGAACGTGTTTCGTATGAGAATTATTTTTGCAAATATATTTTTCTTTCAACGCTTATAAAAATATTATTCAACTGTCAACAGCACGCGGTGTTCAGCAACGCCATTGAAAAAAACCAACTAATGCTGCTATGGAAAGATAGAAAAAACCGTAAAATGCTTTCGCCTTAATATCTGGAGCATCATTATTCACATGGCACAAGGCTGGATTATCACATCGGGCGAGGAAAGGACGAAGTGAAAGCCAGACAAAGAGACAGGCTCAAGTGAAAGTCAGGCAGCCGTAGAAAAAAGCGTTCGCAAAATGCAAAGAAAACAATACCCTAAAAATTATTGGTATAAAGTCACAACAGGCACAGAAGAAAAACTGAACAAGGACATCTAATACTGATAGACAAGCTTGTCCTTCGACAAGAAGGATAACTTTTTTGCACCAGTCCGAAAGGATGTCCATTACTTGTCCCTCGTTTTGCGGTTCAAAAAACTTACTAGCCTTGGCAAAGAGGTTTTAAAAAAATATCCTTGGTCTTATCGCTTGACAAATGTATGCTTAGGTAATTGAGTTTTTGCCTTTCAATGACTTTGGTAAGATTATTTGAAGAATGTACTTTCTTTGAGATTACGATTATTTTTGAAAAAATGTGAATTGTAATAAAGTGGTTTTGATCATTGTGATTTTTTTAAAACAAAATGTCTCAGAAATGTACTAATAGGTTAGCCTAAACTCTCCGAATAAATAATACTAATAACGAAGAAATTTTATCCCTGAAATGCAACAAGGCAATCCACTTAATTTCCCCACCAAACTTAATCAACCTTCAAGTCACCTAATGGCCGACGAGCCACCGCAATCTTTAGGCCCAAACCAGATCGGACCCCCATTTTCGTGCTGCGGCCAGGGCGGAGATATGGCAGAGGGCGTGGCAAATATTATCAGTGTAATGTTGCATGCCGTCCCATCCCGTCGCATGCCGTCCACAGCAATCTATCAACAGGAAGGCAGATAGGCCATTGTGCAGGTGGTGCTGGCCCGGCCAAAAGGGTCGTCGTCTCCGTCCTCGCCGGCATTCACGAAGGCCCACATCGGATATTGGGTGGCGATAGGGTTGCCAAATGCAGCTCCATTCGAGACTACCAATCTGCAATCATCTCCGGCTGCCTGCCGTTGATGATGCCAATAAAGTGCTTTTTGTTGTTTATGCCGATAATGATGTGTCATCCAGTTCGACTGGCAAATGGGCTTTAAGCCCTGTCCCAGTCCCCTTCCTTGGCTTTAAACGATTTCTTTATTTGACATCTTCTTGCGGAGGTGTTGTCCACCCCTTTTCGACCTTCCCGTCAGTTAGCCAAGTTAATGACTTTCCCATGCAAATCGAGTTGACCCTCGGGAAACCCGAATATTGGCCGTTTTTTAAGTGTCCCGCGCAGACTATTGGATAAATTATGAGCATCCCGGGAATGCTGCAAAGTAAAATAACGCAGCATAAACATTCCATTGAATGGGGCATTTTACGACAATTATGCACTCGCGTTATGGCGAAACTTTACAATTTTTATTTAATTTGCCTTTACTTATTCATACGTTTATTGCATTGCTATGACAACACATAAATGAAGAAACTCACCGCGAAATGGGGCGTTTGCGGGCATGGGCGATTGAGTTGGATCGTATTTTATGAAAATAGGTGCAGTGCAAAGAGCGAGATTAAAGATATGTGGGGCAATTCGGGGCAATAAATAAAGTGCAGTATTAAACTGCATTAAGAAATAAATACAAATTTAAATCATTTTTAAATTGTTGATGTGCGATATGGAACACATAAAATATTGAAGACAAACAGGAAAGCTTTGATAGGGAACTATTTGATTTATTAAATTAAATAAATTAGGCCCAACATAAATGTTAGACTTGGTAACAATTTATTATAATCGTTTTTTAATGCTACATTTTACTGATATTTTTCACCCTAAGGAAATAGTTAATGGTAATTTTTTTGTTAAGAGTATTTCCACACCTTCATGGCAAGTGTAAAATATTTACACACTGTTTGTTAACTACATATCTGTTAATGTAAGAAGCTTCCCATGCATGTATTACAAGCAGAGAACAACAGATCCACGGCACAGCAGCCGGTGGATACAAAAAATAAATGCAATAAAAATAAAATAAAATTCTTTAATGCGAAAACAGGCGGCCAACATAATAAAAATGCGCATATGCATGTAAGGGTAGACTACTATACATTGTATATGGGTAAAATGTATATTATATGTGGGCTGCCTCGACTGTACGAAGCGTCGTTGCAATTTTTACATTTCTGCGGCCACGCACAAAAGCCAGACCCGCCCACTCGATCACGCCCCCATCCATCCAGCCGTCCACCCGTTTCGTCCTGGACATCAAGTGAAGGACCCCCGAAAACCCAACCCAGCCCATAGTTTCCCCGGCTCATGCAAATGAAGTTATCCTGCGGTTATTTGTGGCTGTCGTTATGATGTCGGGACAGAGAATGAGGACGAGTGCAACCGGATATGTTGCCGTAGCAGTTGCCTGGCAATTGATTAAAGCTTAATTGAATTTAAAGTCAAGTCGAGGGCTTTAAGGATTAATTACAATGTCCCGGGACGGCGGGCAGGCATATCACCGGAATTGATGAGACCTCGATCGTCTCAACCGATAAGGACACGACACCAGGTTGTATATGCACCGATGTTTCTTCTTCTTCGGTACGAGTACGAGTACGAGTACGAGAGTGTCCAGCCAGTGTTTCGCTTAAACCTAATTAATTATGGCAATTAATTGCAAATGCATTGCCCAGGCAAAAGCCAACACTCCGCACCCCGGCCGTCGACCGTCGACCGCAAATGCCATCTGACAACTGACCGACTTTCGCCGCAAGGCCGGCGACTCAGCTCAGCCGGGGTTTATTCCGCCCGACCTGGCTTCCTTGCGGACTCTCCGACTATCTGACTATCTAACTATCCGACTCACTGACATATGAGAAGGCCAGGCCACCCCACCACCACCTCGTCGTCGTGATTAGACAATGAAATGCGAAACTGATAATTGGCTAAGCAGCTAAAGAGAACGACGATAAATGCTTTCGCCTTTCCATTGTTTGTCTTGGCATTAGTCGGAATGGCAAATGTGTCAGCTGGAAGGATTTAATGCTCAACTATGTTTAAATTTTAGATCCCCAGCAGAGAGGCCAAAGCCGAGAATATACTTAATATGATTCAAATTAAACACGGATACATTTGCCAAACGCTGCAGCACAAATGTATTATGATAAATCAAGGCCTAATGTTTCTAGTCAACACTGGCTTCTATGCCCAGTTGTTTGGTCGGATCATTTATCTTTGTTCAATATAAATTAATGAAATTTAATTAAAACACCCATTAAAGTGCCACATTAATTATAATAAGGATTTTCTGGCTTTCAATCAAACGAATGTTTGTTCTGGCTTAACTAAAAATGCATCAACGCGAATTCTTTAGCATTTTTTAAACTAAGTTATTTCTTCAACCAAAAAATTTACAAATTTTAATTAAACAATTCGATTTTTGTAGCAATTTACCTATAAGTTCTTATCATTATATTATAACCAATTTTCCAATATTGTCGAACAGAAAACACAGCTTCAAAGCAGATCAACCTTCACCTTTACATCCCTGTGCCGACATCCCAAACGTGTTTATACATCCTGGCCCCCGTCTCTGGTCGGAAATTAATACACTTCCGTTTTTGGGTCTCCCAGCGCATTACTCAAAATGTGTTTTTGCTGCTTTGCCCCTGCGCACAAAGAGACATAAAAATTAATTTGCTTTTGCCGTCGTCAGGCTGCCGGAAGCGCGCTGTAATCAACCGACAAATAAATTAACACTGCATGATGAAGGGCACGAGGTAGGTTGGTGATGGGGGATCGGGATGAGTTCGGAGCTCTGCGCTTCGGATTTTTATGAGCGCCTGGCAAATTGCGAGCCCCGCGCGTATTTGACCTTTTCACTTGATTTCCGTTTATGACTAACCTTAAATACATTTTTGCCAATACTTTGGCCATATTTTTTCACCCGATTTCGCTGGTCTGGCGTTTAATTTTTATGCGCCCGACACGGTTCAAAGCCGGCTCGTTTTTATTGACAAAATGAGAAGAAAAATAAATGTTTTTTAATATGCAAGGCACGTCACGTTTGCCGGCATTATTCAATAAGCAATTTAAGGGGAAGTGGCGTGAAGCTCCCAGCGTTAAAAAGTAAATATTAAATAGGGTCAAAGCAAATAAAGCAAAGGCAAATAAGTAAATCCGGGTGGCAAAAAATAAAATGGGTTCCGTGGAAAGAATATAAAATATGACAAACATTTATAAAATGCACATTAATGATTAAAAGTTGCAGATAAGCCGGCGTTATTAAAACAATTATAACGCGATTTCTTCAGTATTCAAAGCATAATTACAAATATTTTATAATGTTAATATCTGCATAAAAAATAAATTCTTGAATTCTATCCTATTCATTGACCAACAATGTTTGCATTCGCAGAAACATTTTAATCATGCCCCTGTAATGAATTTATTTTGCGCAAAAAGTTGGTTAGTTCAACAAAAGCTTTAAACTTGGCCGCGATAATTGTTCGGAGGCAATGGACCCCAGACCACAGCTAAATCCCAGGAAAAATAGTGGGATCCCCACTCCGCCGTTGCCAATTACTAGGCAAAAACCAGCCACAACAATGTTAGATGCTTAAAATGTCGACGAAGCGCACATTAGGCTTAATTATAAGCAAGCAGACACAAACGAAGCGCTTGAACATTACCCAAAACCAAAACAACACGTATACGCCCCCGATGTCCGGGAAAGGACATTGTTGCTGCCGGAATAGTTGTTGTTATTACAGTCCTTTGTGGTGGCCAGAAAACTTCACTTGCATAACTCACAGACGAACTGAAATGACCGAAGGACATGGCAAAGTTTTGGCCTTTAATTTCGGGCGCTGCAACGGTCACACTGGTCAGCATGCAACCGTGTGTGTGCCAGTGTGGACAGCCTTGGCTTTATACCTTTTATCATCCTCGTATTTTATTTAAAGAAATTATTAAGAAGTAATTATTAAATTATTGTCTCAGTAATGTACACTTTAGATTAAAAATATTTCAAATACATATCATATGCCATACAATATCACATAAAGCTACTAAAATACTTAGGAAAAATAGTCAACAACATTTTTAGTCTGGCTATTTTTCCTAATCCATAGTCGGCCAACACTGGCGAATATGTGTGGGGCAGACGTGCGTTTGGCACTTGTTGTTATTGCTGGAAAACTTTGGCAGAATTTCCCACCATCTGCGCTGCATCTGCATCCTGTGCGGTTTGCCTGCTGTTGTCGTTGTTGTCCAAACAACTTTCCACTTCCCTCTAATTCCCCAATCGTCCACCATTCTTTCCTCGCCCTCGTTGTTTGTGGCTCATTAAAGCATTAATCATAAGATGGCGGAACGATATTTGGTTTGGTTGTACACACAGCTATGCGGTGCCGTCCCGGTCACGATTGTACAACTTTAATGGCATCACGTCGGCCATCTCAATTTCTTTCACTTGGTTAGCTCAAATATGAGAACAAACTTCGCACACATACTTAGGCACATACACTGCGATGTGGGATGGCGGATATGTTTATCTTTATGGGAATGAAAGAATATGAGATATACAACTTTTATAGATTAAGACATCAGCATGATATATTATTTTTGTAAAATTTTATAAAGATCTTAATAGCTTAATTACTTTATAAAGAAAAGTAATGCCAATAAATTCTTAAGCATTTATTAAAATGGTTTAGAGACCTAAGAAAATAGTTAAAAAGACGAAAATGAAATATATGTTCTCAATTTAAATTAATTTATAAACATAACAATTTGTATTACTTATTATTATTCAATTATTTCGGCCTAGAGTATTCAGTATTCCTGCCTTTTCATCCGCAGGACCTTCTTTCTTATTTGTGGCATACTTTTGTGTGGCCGCCAAGCTAATTGTTTCGAAGCTTGTTGCTCGCCTGGCCCATAATTCTTAAATGCTTTATTACTCAAAAACAAACCCCCATTTGGCCATACCCCAGCTCACACACAATCTCGCAAATTGGCCCAGAGCAACGTCGACGGTAATAAAAATTAAATAAAACGCATTCGCTTCCTACAAATTTCTTAATGTTTACTTGCCTGTTTGTCCTGGGCACATATGTGTGAGTTTGTCATTCTGTTGCTGTTTTTTTTCCCGTTTTGTTTGTTATTTTTTGTTTGTTGCTTTGTGCACTGCTGTGGTTTGTTTTTCTTTTTACGCCCTCCCTTTGTCATTTCCTTTCGCTTGGGGGAGTTGGGCGGGCCCCACGGGACTTGACATTTATAGCTGGGGCATTAAAAGTCAAGAGTGGCAAATGGGGGAGGAGTTTCTGGGGGGATTGAGGTCACACGTCGGGGTTCACGTGGCTCGGGGTTTTAAGGCACACTCACTTACGGCTCGTTCAGGGTAAGTAGCACACAAAATAGACACGGCAAAGTATAAATATTGCTCATCTTCAAGGGCAATTAATTATAATTAAGTAATTTTTTATTTTTTATACTCAAAGAAAAATGGGTGAGGGTAACAATAAATTTAAATTTAATATCTAAAGGTTGCTTTAAGGATAAATAAGTTGTTACAAATATTTTAGGATAATGGAATCTATTTAATTACCTAAAATCGAATAACAATACCAAGATGCGTTACGCAGTGAACAAGTAACTTCAAAAAGCTCTTGACTCTTCGCTTGCAGATGCGCTCTGATTAATTCTTGTGACATAATTAGCTTTGGCGATATAAATCTTCATATGCGTATGTTCGTGCCTCATGTTAATTAATACACAAATGCAACTTTTAATTGAAATTAACCTGAGTGGAAATTGAAATCGGCCATGCTCGTTTGCACAGACACATATCCGTGCAAGGTTCAAATTGCAATGCATAAATCACAAAATAATCAGACATTTACGGCCAGAGTTTGGTGTATTATATATGCGACTGGGTGTATTTCGGGAGGGAGATGTCAATCTCGCAAGCCAATTGTCAATTGAATGCATTACAATTACCGAAATCCCGCAAATATTTCCTTCACCGCTGGTTGGGGGAGCAAAAATCCTATCCAAACGCGAAACTGTACCGCTCGATTGCATAAATACTTAAAATTGCATACGAACAGGGCGGCCCACTTTGGGCGCCCCCTCGAAATTGCACAGAATTACAGAATCGTGGTGTGTGCAATGAAAATTGATTTATCACGCACACAGCATTTACGGTCACGCATCCAACATAAATTTTCATTCACTACCATTTCGGAAGCAACGGCTGCCGCATTGTTTTTCCTGGTGAATATCTCTGAGGCGCTGGAAAATTGTTTTGTACGCAGCATAAATTGCAATTTCATACAGAAACCACTGGGCTTTAGCCGATGCCGATCCGTACACCCATATGCGCATAGGTGAACAAAAAATAAATATAACTGGATGTTATGGTAAATAACAACGAAATTGGCATTGCACAGGGTGGCAAAAGCCAACGAGATGAGTATTTACAAGAACTTTGCGGTTACGCCTGGCTGTTAAAAGCATAAATAATTGGCTTGTCTTTTAACTGTTCTGGCTAAAGAAATATAAAACCAATTAATATAATTCTGCTAGAAATATTAGATTACCTGGAAGAAACATTCCTTGAATAATATAATCTCAATTAAAACATATGCATTTATAAATATTCAGACAGATAGCAAAAACCTTTATTCGCTCATCATTGAACACATATTGCCGAACAGCCCATAATAAATTGCAAAATGAGGAATGTCACACAGTTGACCCAGTGACAGAAAATGAACAGCAACAATGGGCATTGTAATGGGCACACAAACGGTACAGATTTGCATGCCGAAAATTCATTAGCACTTTAACAATGTCAATTTATGTTATACACATTATGGCCGGTGCCACGCCCAACTGGCAAAGATTACCGCCCCCCGAAACTCGGTTTGCCCTACCCGTATATACGGATATTAGATTACAGAGCCGACGTAATTATGGCTTCCTGAGGTAACAATGTGCATTGCAAAACACATTTTAGATTGATGTTCGACTGTGAGTGTATCAATTGGCAATTACGATTCACTTAAATGATTCATTCATGAGCGCCGCTTAACTGGAAATTTAAGCGAAACTTGGTGGGCGAGTAAATCACAGAGTGGGGGAAAAGGAAGATACCTCTCAATGGGCACTTTTCAGCGGACCTTTCTGGGCAAAATGTCTCCCAAGACACCACTAAACAAATTAGCGTTAATTTAATGACAGACATTACCGCCCCGTTCTCGCCGTCTGGCAGGATTTATAGGTTCCCATAATAGATGACAGAAGGCTCGGTGTTCCTTTTCGACTCTGCCATTGCCTTTGCCTCAAGAAGTGTCCAAGTCGAGGCAATGTGCAGACCATAAATTCCATTTGATTTTCCTCCAAAAACTCCAACCTGCGATGTCAGCACCAACTGTTGCGTGGGCGTGGCATGCTGTTGAATGGCAATGATGGTGACGATAATAAACTTGTCGCAAGGAATTTCCAATGCGACGGTAAAACAGCCGGTGGAATTTTCCATTTAAAGGTGCCCACTGAGCAGCGTTGAATGGAAAATTTAAATGGACGGATTCGGAGCTTCACAAGTACTCCCGATAATGTTATCCTACATTTTTTTTTATTTTTTATTAAAAAAAAACCTACCAGCCTGTCAAACACAATACCTTTAAAAAAGTGTGGTATGACGAAAGATATTGTAGACAACTGGTGTGGTTTTCTACTAAAAAAAACAGTTATCTGTTACCGAAATTAGGGGGCTATTGAATTGGCTGGTTTTCAGCACAAATAACGAAAATATTTCACAAAAAATTTTAAATCTTGTAAAGGTAAGGGGTACTTTTAATATTTAGTTATAAATTATAAAAAATATTTGTGTATGCACAAAAACATTATATTGTTGCAATTGCGAAGCTTTGACTATTAATTTAATGATAATGATTAATTGATTCTGAAAGCCTTAGATGAAATATAAATAGGCCAATATTTTTAAGACTGATGGCAATTTTCATATAGATTTCATTCACTTTGTAGAATATTAGTAAATATTAAAGGGGTTTTTCGCCCGCCCCCCAAAAAGTGGCATCAAATGCTCCATCTCCCTCGACTTGTAAATAATAAATCTGTTGCAATTCTTCGGACAGACAAGCGAGCGGGGGGGCAACATTCCTAGACAGGATGGCTGCATTTTAGATGCTGCTCCCGGATGCTTTGCCTGATGTTCTACTTAAAAATCGTGACTTGGCTACCGTATTCATATGTTTGACATGCATATATTAAAGTTTGCCTGGCAGCTAGCAAATTTAATAACAAACAAAAAAGGCGAACTAGGAAAATTGAAATTTCTGCTAACTTTGAGTGCGGAATATTATTTTTTTAGAATAACATGTACGTATACAAGGGTGAAATATGGAAGTTTTTGAAAGCATTTTTTGCCCAGGTGTGCACAAAAATTGTTCGCACCTTTTCAGTTGCTTTGGCAGTTCCTTAGTTGGGCAGAGAGTTTTCTGCTCAGCTGACAGGGCAAAACCATCCACAAATTCCTATTTGTTTGCCAGCGCTGCTCTGCTCTGTTCTGTTGTACATAAGTTGTGCTTCCCCTTTTACAGAATACAGAAAACTTTTTGCATACAACTAATGTGCACTTCCGCTTTTTGCGCGCGCCATTTTCTTTTCGGCATCAACTTCTCCACTTCCGCATCCTTACCACTCAGCGTGGACAGGGAAGAGGGACTGAGAGAAGTCCTTGCAGCAGGACCGAAAAATATGCGTTGTGTACGATATTATTTTGTTCTTCGAACTTTTGTTCGCCAAGAAAGGTAACACGGGGAGTTTGGATCTGAAAGTCCCGGATGAGTGCAGGGATGCATGTATTTATTGGCAAAGTTTTCGAGGCCCTCGAGGGTCTTTACTCCACTGGCCAGAGAGTTCAATCGGAACTGTGCTGGAAAAAAATTTAGCTTCTCAAGAAATGTTCAAGAATTCGCTCTCTTATTAATCGTACAATGTGCTATGGTTGACATAAGTAGTCACTTAACCGAAAGAAATATATTGAATCTGAAAAGTACTACGCATGCAAATTAAAAATGTTACTTTCACTCGTTAATATTTGTATAATAGTATCTCATTTTTCGTTAATTCTTTTATTTATAAATTCAAAAACAAATAAATTTTAAAGTAAAAGCTGACAAATACACGAGTCAGGGCGAGAAAAGGCTTGAAAAAAGACCACAACTCAAGTCAGTGGGAAATAATTGCTGGCTGGAAAGCAAATCTACCCCATGGGTGCTTTGAGCCAAGTGTTTTTCCCGCCGCCTGGCCAGAAGTGCAGTTGATGGCCCAAGGACCGTATAAATGAACCCCGTACAGAGGCAATCCCTATATCTGTGCCTTCATAGCCATGCTGTGCGAGTATATATCTCCGCACCCGGTCCGTTGGACATGTTAAACAAAACAATCAAGACACTCGCTCAATGGGGAATGGACTCCTCTCTGTGTGGTTAGTCAATAAAAATACTGCCCAAATGGAATTAACACGCACTCGACCAGATCACCAGCTGCTGCAAACGAATCTCAGGTTTGCATTCCGCCACAACGCCCCCCGCCCACAGAATATCCAGACTATATCCTACTGCAAGTCCTCTCCGCATTGTCGCAAAACACTTTGTCTCACTTAATTTTTTGCTCGTCTATTTTTGCTTTCTTTCAGTTTATTTTTTGCTCCGATTTTGCCTGGACCTGGTTTTTTGCTTTGGACGTTTTTTGGTTTTACTGCCTGCTGTTGCGATGCGGCAAACAATTTCAATTTAAATTGCCAGCTTTGCTTACCTTTTTGCCATGCTCTGGGCACACTTATCAGTGTCAATAAAAGTCCGAGGGGAGAACTCTGGCCAAAAGGAACTGGCCAAAACGAGTAGCCAAAGAAACACCAGGCAGCGGCAAAGACAGATGTGACGCATCCAACGGGCCCAGAAAAAAAGTGCAAGTCGCAGCAGATAGAGGAGTGCCATGGGTGATGGTGTGGCAACCAATATTTAGCCCCTGACTGGCACATGAATTTCGGCCCAACTGGGGCTTAAAGTGACCAAAGCGCAATGTGAAGCATTTTTCTTTAAAATCGTTACTGTGTGAGGCTTAGGTTGGAAATTCAAATACTTATCTTAAGGTGTTAATAAACATGAGTGTTACTAAAGTGTGCCACAAAAAGCCATTATGTATTAAAATAATTATATTTATTTTTGGGTCATCTAAATTTTTTAACAAACATATATATATTTCTATGCTTTTTATTCAAAGCCACTTCAATTAAATAGTTATTATTCAAAAGTTATTATTAGTCTAATTATATTTTCTATTTATTAAGGTAAATCTAATTCATATGAAAACAGAAAGCGTGGGAATAAAGCTAGTCCCCTTTTGTATGAGCATTCCTAAGCCAAGAATATATTTTTGCTCTCCTGTTAATTTCTCTGTTTTTTCCCCGCTGGCGCAAAACCATTATTATTGTGGGTGGTACAGGATGGAATATGTGTGGGAGTATGGGTGGATGTTCTCGTTGGAGTTAATTTTACTAGCTCTGCGTGGCGCCGCTTAATTAAGCAAAAAATGACTTGGCCAATAAAGGAATGAGTGCCAAATATAAACATAGGGTTTATGAAATGAGAAAGTGCAGAAGGTGAAGAGTAGTTTACCATGCCTATTTCTATAGAAATATTCAGCATATAAAATATTCTAAGGGTATACATTTTCCAATAACCGCTTCTTTTTTATCTAAACTATTAATGCATAAATCATTGTATTCAACCAGTGGCGGATCTAGGATTTTATTGTGGGAGGTGATATCAGAACAATTTTTTGTTGCATACTTTTTGAATACCAAATTTCCTTACATTTTTCCTACCCATATCACCCCCGTGGATCCGCGCATGTATTCAACAACGATGGTTGAGATATATTTTTTATCGCCTGAACTTTCTCCTCATCCAACCATTTTTTCTCTTTCATATATTGATTTCGAAAAAATGAATGCAGCGGCTTAAACTGTGGGCAAATTGTTCCAGTGTTTGTACTTTTCTTAATTTCTTCTTTCACCATTTTTTCTGTTCCCATAAAAGCAATATTAAAGGACATGAGTGCAAATATTCCGAGTGTAAATAAGAAAAAGCGAGGGAAATAAGGCAATATGGAACCTGGTATAATAAATAAAAGTCCGCTGAAAATGATTCAAATGGTCATCGAAAGAGGTGGCAAAGTGATAAAATATTTTCAGGTTATTAAAATTAATAAAAGAAAGAACACTTATAAAAAGCTTAATAAGAAATTAACTTTCTCCGCGACTTTATATCATCAAAGGCTCTCAAAAATCATACTCACCAATAGTTCCGTTCGAGGTTTGTGTCTATCTGCATTAATGCCAGGGAAAACACAGTAAAAACCTCATTTTCAGCACAATTTTCACATTGCAACACAAATTAATTTCCTTTGAGATTTGACTTCTGCGCAACTTTATCGAATGTCCTGTGAGTTGGCGAGTTTGCATCCTTGCTGCAGTAACGTTTATGTATATTGGTCCCCCAACTGCCCTCAGCGATGTCCCCCGAAAAGCAGAAAGGTCGCAAAAGTATGAAATGTCACTTCACAGTTAAAATGTCCAGAAAATTATCAACTTTAACATTTTGTTGCTTCTCTGGCTCGTTCTGCAGCCAGAGATAGGAAATATAGTTGCCCAGTTTACTTGCTTGGCTGGGTTTTTGCTGCCACAGACGCCAACTTATAATGAAGTCCTCAAGGACGAGGCTTCCGAGAATCTCTCTCAGTTATTTTAATGCAATTATCTTACCAATTGCGAGTGTGCGAGTGTCTGTGGTTCAACGAAAGGCAATGGGAAATTTTTGAATATGTTTCTGCTTGTAAAAAATCCTGATAACAAGCTGTAAAAAACTTTTAATTAGCCATACAAGTTAATAGCGTGCATACGCACCGTTGAACCATTCAGCATCGCACGTGAACTCAGAAGGGGCGGACTACTCAAATGTATATTTATTAAAATTTTTAATTATGGTATTTTATTAAGAATCTTACATGGGCAACTTTACTGTAATGTTAATACGGATTCAAAAACTTTGTTATGAAACCTAAAATTAAAAAATTGCTTAAGGTATATTACTGACATTTAGTTAATCTTTATTTTGAGAGATATTAAAATATTTAACAGAGTTTGAACATCATCATTGACCAAATAGTATTTTTGACAACATTGTTTTCGAAAGAGTATTCAAGGAATAAAATTCAGTCAGTTTGCCCTTAATTATACGCATTTAAACAAGTACATATGCTTATGCCGGCAGGAGCCAAGAGGAATGTGTGTTCACATCCTCCCAACCATATCCATAGCATAAAGACAATCTGAGCGGATCTTCCTGTTCCTGTTGGCGCAGTTTTGCTTCCAAGTTGGACTCCTGTAAATATGCTACGTGTGCCAAACGAACACACAAGCCAAAGTTGCTCTTGCCTCCGGCATTCCACCGACATAATCACATATATAAATATTATTTTTGTTGTTCGTGTGTTTGGGTTTGTAAGCCTGTTTATGATTCATGTAATTTAGGTATGCATCGTTGTTTTTATTTTAGTGTGTAATTATAAAAACTTTTTTACCCTATTGGCAAGGAAGTTCCTAAAAGGAATTTAGCTTTGTAAAATGTAATTACAATAGTGGAACATATTTGTTGTCTAATTTAGAGTTAAGAAAATAAAATTAGCGTACATTAAAAAAATCGGATTTTATTTAATATGTTCCGTTTGGACAACTTTTGAAAGCTTTCAATGTTAATTTACAGAAAAACAGCTTTTTACACTTTGGTTTGAAAAACAGTACTTATTATCACATTTTTCATTCCTACATTTTTCATAACTTTCTTACCCAATTTTCTAAAATTAGTTTTTTTTTTAGATTCTTGATATACGAACTCATATCATACAAAAACCAAATTAATTTTTTATTTCTTTACCGTTTAATCAAATAAGCTAAAGGAAATAGTAAATTATTTAATCTTAAGCACTTAAATTAATTTTCTACAATTTAAAAAAAAAAGAAAATTACGATCTAACAGCCGAAAAATTATGATCCAAAAATCATTCTATTTAATAATGACACGATCTCGATCAACAAATGTTAAATGTGTATCGAAATATGGAAAATATCCTAAAATTGCCCCGAAAATCAATTGTGTAAATACCGAAAAACTCACCAACTAGCACGGGAGGCCGTGGAGATCTCACCAATCTGACAGTTCTCGGCTGATCGTTGGCGTGAATTGGTTTGGTTCGGTTCCTCGCGCCAACGACCGTGTGTGTTCAGATTTATTTTTAAGCTGCACGCAGAAATACTTTTCTGTACGGGTGAAGAAAATTTTACATTTTCGGTGCTTCTCTTCTGTTTTCTCTCCGCCATTACCCTTTAATGTTAATATTTTAAATTGAAAATTGTATTTATCAAAGGGTTTGGAGTGCAAACGAGTTTAAAGTGAAAAGATATATGGAAAATATATGTATAATGTGTGAGATAAATCTATATTATATATTGAGCTGGCACACTTTGAGCAGCTATATATAAAAATACATATATTGAATGAGTGCATAAAGTGATTAACAGTGATTTATAATTCAACAGCGCTGCAAAAGTAGTAACCATTCACATTTTCAAGCACTAAATAGAAGATTCCCCTGCCAAATGAGAAATATGTACTAGGCAAACGAAAAGATATCTCCCAAAAAGTTTAAAAATATCAACGCCACGTATGCTGCCTTTGGCTTTTTGGCTCGGATTTTCGGTACGCACGACCGCCCCTCAACAAATAAAAATCGCAGCGTGCTTTTATTGTTGCCACGCGAGGGAAACGGCGAGGGATCAGCATGTAAGTGAAATGTTCAACAAGCAGCCCCGCAATTAACTAGATCAAGTATATATTATATATGTGCATCGATTTTGCCTCTTAAAAATAGCCTTTTTAAAGTGTTCCATTTGCCTCAGACTCAGACTCAGACTCGAGCATTGCATATTTCAATAAACCATTTAATTTGATTTAAGTAAAAGGCAATACAATTGGGCTAAATTTAATTTCGTTGCCTGCGCACCGCTTTTGTTGTTTCTCTTTTAAATTTTGGGGGCTACGTCGGGAGCACTAACAACATTGCCGCATCGGCAGATCCAACTACGTGTGCTTGATCTAATTTTAGACCGGCGAAATAGTCTTCTGGCCCAAAGAAAATGACCGACGAAATGCCGATCCTACACTATATACCCCGAACCCACACGCCCCCGAAAACTCTTCACACTCTCTGACGTTTTTCTGTTGTTTTAAAAAATATTTTCCCGCACATTTCTCATTGGACACGATGAAAACTAATTTCTGGGTTGGTGCGGCATATTTCAGTTTTATAGTCAAAAATAATTAAAGCGGTTGTTTCGACGGGAATCGGAAAATATTCTCATATTTTACCCTTCGCTTATATCAAAAATGTAAGAGAACTTTTAAAATATAAATCGATCTCGGCGGCATTAATTTTAGTAGCATCTTAAGAATTTCAAGTCATTTAATGGCGATCAATTGTTTATAAAACCGAAAAAAAATAATCACACGCAAACTCATGAAAATAGCGGACAAAAATAAACAAATCATTAAATGGTGATCAACGATTATGGGAATATTTATTTACATATATTCATTTTATAGAAAGCATATAAAGTAAAGGACGTTTAGTACAAATTAGTAAGCTGACATTTTTTAAAATCAACGACAACTTGTGAACATTTATTTCCATAGCATGCTCTAAGACGCCAACAAATCAGCTAGCCACTTTCAGCCGGAAATATATCATTAGCCAAATTGTATATCTCATCGAAAAACACACCCATGGGAAAACCGAATTTATACTATAAGTTATGATATATGGCCGGGCGTCAGAAAGTATTTGGCGATGACTCAGGCAACCCCTGTGTAAGTGAAGTTCAGTCGCGAAAGGAAAAACATTGCGGGGAAAATGGGTATTTTCGATTTTTGACATTCGCTCTTCTAGTATATCTCCCAAGATTCTGCGGCCTCTCGCCAACTGTCAAACATTTTCATCTGCGCTTGCGTTCAACAACATCAGCTGTTTGACAACAAATGTGGGTGCAAGCGGGATAAAGATACCCAATATCGGAGCACTCTCCCGATCTATTCTTAAAAATATCTCTAGCAAAAGTGAGAAAAATCAGAGAACAAAAGAAAGAAGAAATTCAAAAATGTTTGGTTCCCGCTTTCATTCGTCGGCACATTTACGATTCGATTTCGATTTGTTTGTAAACACAGAGGATCGACTTGAGTTAAGCAACAACTTTGGGATTTCCCTCTCTACATGTGTCTTTTTGAATATTTATTTATGAATAACTTAGGCATTGTTCAATAACTATAGCTAGTTATTTTAGTATTATTTTTTGAACATTTTTATAATTGGTATTTATAACACTAAATATTTGTCATTTAGGATCAATGTACATTTATTAATTAAAGTTATTTTAAAAAGTTTTGATTTTGACCTTAATATATATTAATTTTTTAATTATTATATAACAAAGATACTAAAGAAATAAAACTTTGTTCAATAAAGTTTATTAACAAATTCTTAGCTTAAGACTTGATTGGTAAAATTCTATAAAATATCAGTGCATTATTAATCGAACCTAAAATATGTTCTTATTTTTTATTTTAAAAAGCGATTTCTCTCCGGCATGTGGTTTAAAATTTGAAACTACCTATGCTTTTTGGCCTTCCCAGTTACACCAACACAAAATTTCCCGATTTCACAACCTTTCACCAATCGATAAGCGAGCTCTGAATCCTAAGCTTTTCTTGGGGATAACATCAACATTTTCACGGCTGCCTCTGCGAAAAGCTGAATTTTCCTGCACAGTGTGCTTTTGTGGCTGATTCCTTAAACTCGTTCGCGTTGCTGATGGTCGCGTGTGTAAAATACAATAAAATACAGTACTGAAAAGCCAGGAAAATCAAACAAATTAAGCCGTAACCCGGAAATAGTAAAGTGCAATGTTCAAATTCAGAATGCGGGGACTAATAACAGTTTAGAGGGATAGAACGGGAAGCTGCTTTCACTTTCTTCGCAGTGAGCCTTCAGAAATTTTTCACACATTCGCATGTGTTGGTGCGGTGGCGAGCTGGTCTGTGCCTGTGTGTGTGAGCTATTACATATGCGTGGGTAGGTCAATCGGTCAGCTTGAACCTCTCAACGGCTAAAAAAACCCTCACCAAAACCTGCAATACTTAATGTAATTATAAGCCAGCCAGGCACAAATGTATCCATACAGCAGTTCCCAGGCGGGCCATCAAAAACCATGAGCAAATTAGTTTTCTACTGCCAAAAGCGCGCTCTTGACCCCATTTCTTGTCTATGGAGTTTTTTGATATTTCCCAGGAACTTACAGGCTGAGTTCCAACCGCCTAAATATGTTGCTAAGTTTTTCGGGCAAATACCCCATTTATTATCCCCATCCAAACCAAATTTTAGCAACGAATTATAACCGAAAATGGTATTAAAAGGCTTTCATTTTTCGGTAATTTAATGAAAGTTGTATTTTGTTTGCTGCAAAGGCCAAAAGCTCGGCTGCAGAAGGAGCTTGCCTGCGGGAGAGAATGCGAGAGAAAGTCGTCGCTTTCTCTCAGTCAAAGTTGATTGCCCATTTGACAGTTGGGTCACAAAAAAGTCGTTGCGACAACAAAGGAAAATGTAAACATTGCGCGTGTTTTTGTTTTGATGCGCTCTCCCTCTCTCACGCACCCAAAAAAGTGGGTTATATATATAGGTTGTGGTTCTGCTGTGCCAGGAAATGCCGATAAGCTATCACCTATCACCGCCGATGAAAATTCGTTGTCTGTTCACTCAAATGGAATTAAGCGAAATCCAATAAAGTGCTCTGATAGCAGGAGTTAACCGAAAATATGCCCTAAAAACTAATTGAACCATTATACAAATCTCTAAGGTTTTGAAAGAAATTTCCAGAAGGCCTAAAAAAGTTTCTGGGTGTCATCGATTGCTTAGGAATAAAAGGGGTTTTTATAGATTCTAAAATCTTTAATAAAAACGTAATCCTTGTAGATCTACAATCTTTAAACGACTCTCCACTGCAGACTAACAAACAAATGCCAAATTTTTACAAGCCGCCTCTTTAAAATCGTCCAAACCAAAGACCATAAAAATACAGCAAAAACCAAATGTCACCACCGTCGAATTTCTACAACTAAAAACCCATTTTCTAAACAAAACCAAAAGCTTTCACCGTATTTAAGTGAGTCTGAATAACGAAGTGTGCATGTCTGTGTGGCGAGTGAGACCAAACACACCTGTTGCCGCGATGCTTTGACCACATTTCGCTATTTGGCTTTTGGCAAGCACCACTCTCCAAGGAAAGCGCTCTTCTAAACGCATTTTAAACGAAAGGCAATCAATATTGTGCGTCCGAATGAAACTTCAAATATGAGTACAGGTACAAGGACTTTTAATCATAACTAAAACTATTTAAAACTTAAAATGATTGGAATTCCATTAAATATGAAAAGAAGATATATTAAACATTTTTTTTAATATTTATTTTTAATGAAATAAATTATTATTTTAATAACTTCTGTATTACCTTTTTGTATTTATTAAAAAGACTTATTATTTGTTGTATTATATTAACGGAACTAATTTCTTTGAATATGAAATGGAATTATTATGTCAATCAATATCCCCCCATACTTCGTATTTTATATTACTAACTTTAATAACCCATGTATTACCACCCACCGTGCCGCCCATTAACACTCCATTGACCATATCCAAAGGAGACCGTAAGGAGCAAGCCTCGTTAACACCGCAACAGCAACAATCGTCGCAGCAGTCAGAGCAACAGCAACAGCAACAGCAACAGCAACCAATTACCCGACACGATGCCTTGGATAGTTCTAGTGCTAACAATAAACTAAATCATAAACACAATAACGATAAGGATAAGGATACGGATAGGGATTCCACTAGCGATAAGAACTGGGAGGCGGCGGGCCGAGATTTATTGCCGGCCAGTGTTGTCATCGTCGATGAATCATGTCCCTCGAAAACTCAGAATCAGAAGCAGCCGATAGAGTCGAGAGGTGGAAGTGGAGCCACCTCCTCATCGCAGCGCCGCCGGCAATTGCAATTCCAGAGACAAAAGGAGACCAAACTTTATGACCGTGGCGATGTGGAAAGGGATCGGGAAAGGGAAAGGGAGAGGGAACCCTCGACCTCGACCTCCACCTCAACCTCAACTTCCACCACCGCCCCAACTACTGTGATGGGTGGCGGGGAGCTGGTGAACTGTATAGCCTACGATGACAACACCCTGGTCATCGAGAGGAAACCCTCGCCCACCTCCCCGTCCACTTCCCGGCGCTATCTGAAGGCCGAAACTCCGACGCGTGGCAGTCGAAAGTACAATCGCAAGTCATCGTCGTCGGTCAAAAGTGATTTGGAAGTGGTCGTTGTCAAGCCGGAACACCATCATCAGCATCGATCGCCGACGATAACGCTTCCGGTTCCCGCGAACCCACTAACCACCTCGGCATCGGCGGGCAGTACGCCCACGGGAGCGGGATTGGGAGGAGGATTGGGAACGGCCTCGGGAACGGTCCTGCAACAAAGGTACATACAGCTCCAGCTGGAGCACGAAAAGAAATACATTTTCCATGCAATGCAAGAGTTTGATTTCATGGAACATACTACTAGGCGCTCTAGGGCATAGTAAGTCGGAACAGACCCCACAATTACCTACTAACTATCGTACTCCTATCGTGACTCAATGTTGTCCCTTGTGCTCGTCGTCTTACTGTGTGTCTCGTGTGTCTGAAATCGCATGCCAAGTATTTAATGTGCCATTTGAAGCCCACATCTGAGTTGATTATATAGAAACCGACTTTAAACGGATTATATTTAAGTTAAGACTTCGCGAAAAGTTTTAGCTTCTAGGTGTAAAGAAATTTTTAAAATATGTAAACCTGTTGATATCGCAGAAATCATCAAGATTTGATTGTCTAGATCTTGGCACCCACCTAGCTGTTGATTTACGATGGCTTTAAATTATCCCGCCAAGTTTAGTCATAATGGGTTAAACATATGTGCCATAAAAGCACTGTAAAGTTAGTTTGTTTATTGACGAAATTCCATAAACTATTTCAGTTTATCATGACTTTTCACCATTTAACACAAAACATCTGCCAGAGGATTGATTTTTTTCTGTTCCTTAATTCGCATTCATTAGTTTGAAATAGGGAACTTAACCTTATAGATTAATACCCTTTTTGATTGACTCGATAAAATATTTTTAAGATTATGTTTATTCTCATTGAAATAGCTTTAATTGAAAATTCCCGAAAACGACGTCAGATTTAGGAAACAAATTTTATAAATTATAAACATAATCATCCTCTTGATAAAATCTATAAAGACCCCCAAATGAGCTAGGGAGATGGAACACTTTAAAGTTATCGGCTTTAGGACATTTGTATTTAAAGCTTAATTAAGGTAAATTAAGCTAAGCAAGCTAAATTTGATTTTGGTAAATAATGTATGGCCACACCCCACCCTGTAGAATAAATGGTTGATGGCAAGTGCAAGTCGAATATTTAATTGTATATGAAAAACTAATACTAATTCTCCTTCCCCCCCAAAACAGTTGCAGTGCCCTCGATCCGCCTGAGGACCCGAATCAGCCCAGTGGGACCAGGAGACGACCCACCAGCACCGAGCTCGCCCTCAGCAACGTCACCAGTCAGATTGTGAACAACTCCACCTACAAGCTAGACTTTAAACAGCGGCGGCATAAAAGCAACAACGGTGAATCAGTAGTTGCAGCCGAATCCAGATCGGGTTCCCTGACAGGATTAGCCACTGGATCGGCGACCAGTCCCGGAACAGGACCCTCAACCTCCGGCGGCAAGCGCCGCAAATCGAGTTGCACCTCCTGCGGCGGTGGCGGTATTAGTGCCCCGCCCCCCAGGCTAACACCCGAAGAGGCGTGGCAGCTGCAGCCGCAGAACAGCGTCACCAGTGCGGGCAGCACGAACAGCAGCTTTAGCGGCGGCTGCGACGAGGATAGTAGTTACAGTGCCGTCGGTGGCGACAGCAGCAGCAGCAACAGTTGCAACTGCGACATAACCGGTGATAATAGTACGCTCCACGGCTTTGGTGTCGGCGACGTCAGCAGCTTTATCGGCGATTGTGACGAGGACGATAACGAGGACGACGACGGAGGACACACCAACCAGGATCTCAGTTCGCAGACACTTCGCACAGCGGCCATCGTCGCCGCAGTTGCGGCTGCAGCCAAGGAACAGGCCCAGGAGCAATCGCTAGCCGACTGCGAGAGCTTCAGCGATCGGCAGCGACAGGATGCCGATGAGGGTGTCCGCATCATCCAGGATATCGGCGGCAACAACGACTCACTCGAGGACGTCGGCGAGGTCGACGACAACGCCGACGTTGTCGTGAGAAAGAACTCAAGGAATCGGCCCTCGATTAGGAGGACATGCAGGATCACCGAGGAGGACGACGACGATGACGGTGATCAGGAGCTAGATCAGGAGCTAGACGACGAGGAGCCCGAGGGCACCACCATTGACATTGATGAACAGGAGCAGCAGCAGCTGGAGCAAGGGGAATCCGCTGAAGAGGACGACGAGGAGGAGGAGGACGACGACGAGGACGTCGACGAGTATTTCGAGGAGGAGGAGGACGACACCCAGGCCTTTTCGCCATTCTACTCCAGTTCCGCGGAGCTAATCGACAATTTTGGTGGCGGCGCGGGCAAGTTCTTCAACATCATGGACTTTGAGCGCGGAGCCTCCGGCGGAGGTGGCTTCTCGCCAAATGGCAACGGAGGTCCCGGCAGCGGGGATGCCTCCCGGGCGGCCAGATACGATTCCGGGGAGGGGGATCTGGGCGGCGGCAACAATATCATGGGTGAGTCTAAAATCTCTATATCGTCTCCTATCCTTAGAAATAATTTCTTCCCCTTAATATTGCCACCCTTTTAACTCGCTCCCAGGCATCGATTCTATGGGCATTGCAAACATTCCGGAAACCATGAACGGCACCACAATTGGACCAAGTGGAGCTGGCGGCCAAAAAGCTGGTGCTGCCGCCGGTGCCGCTGGCCAAAAGAGACAACAGCGGCGTGGCAAACCGCAGCCAGATAGACCGCAAAGAGCCCTATTTTGCCTGAGCCTCAAGAATCCCTTGCGAGCCCTGTGCATTCGCATTGTGGAGTGGAAGTATCCTTTTCATATCCAAGAACAGATAGCATCGAATTAGTTCAACAGTTTACTTTATAATTATTAACTTACAAACACATATTCTCTTTATAGAAGAGTTTAAACCACTTCAACTAGTTCGTTGAGGCACAGAAGAAACTTCGATCTGGCTTTCCTTAACCTTCTTACCTTTCTAGACCATTTGAGTTCCTTATTTTGTTAACCATATTTGCCAATTGTATTGCCTTGGCTGTATACACGCCCTATCCGGGCAGCGATTCGAACATAACGAATCAAACTTTGGTAAGTCCTGCCCATATCAGGTATACTTTGGAAATGAAAAACTTTTATTATGGCTTACTAATGAATTTGAATTTCTTTCGTGCATCTCTTACTTTCACCTCATCATCCGCATCCGAATCACACATCCACTTACACTCAAACATGCACCAACGATACGATCCTTGAAACCAACTCTGAACCCGAATCCCTGATCCGAAAAAAACACATGCACTTCGAAACAAAATCAAAAACAAAAACCAACACCGAAACACAGGAAAAAGTTGAATATATATTCCTAGTAATATTCACAGCGGAATGTGTTATGAAAATTTTAGCATATGGTTTTGTGTTACATAATGGTGCATATCTAAGAAATGGATGGAATTTATTAGATTTTACAATTGTAGTTATAGGGTAAGCATATAAAATATTCCAGTTAAAAGCGCTTAGCGCCCAGGCCCATTGCGGCCTCGTTTTAACCATTTTCTATGTTACCTTATATCCAATTCAATCGAAATTGACCAAATCAGTAAATAAGAAAATAGTAAAACGAAAATGATCGAAATGAAATCATGCCTAGACTGAGACACGTATGAACTTTGTATGCCGCCCATTTTTCCAGAGCGATAAGTACTGCACTATCCCACCTGATGAAGGACGCCTTCGATGTGAAGGCCCTACGTGCCTTTCGTGTGCTACGTCCACTGCGACTTGTATCGGGTGTTCCAAGTAAGATCCCCATTGCATCAGCGAAACAAAATCTATATCCAAAAACGAAGCCCCCAGGCCCGGTAGAGCGAAATTCTAGCAACTACGGACTGATTCGTAGTTAAAATACTGCACAGTTAAAATTGAAAAATTTTAAAGCAAAGATCATTAATCCATCACTGTTACTACTTGTACTGTTCTCCTTAATACTTTCAAAGTTAAATTACTTGATCCGATTGGCTCAGTTAAATACGTTTAAATTAGAATCAATAATCACTATGATAAATCTAAATTGAAACTGTAATAGATTTGTATCTTAAAATTGAGTATCTAATTGCGTCTTCAGATGCATTATTATTTCTGTGCCGTGTTTTCTGCAAAGCTTTGATTGTACGCACTAGATATTCAGCCGCCAACCATGCTAATGAGCACCCAAAACTCCAATCGATTATTGGCAATTCATAACGCTATCCCACAGGTCTACAGGTTGTGCTGAATTCAATTTTGAAGGCCATGGTGCCACTGTTTCACATTGCACTCCTGGTCCTGTTCGTAATCATAATCTATGCGATCATTGGTCTAGAGCTCTTCTCGGGCAAATTGCACAAGGCGTGTCGCGACGAGATCACAGGTAAGCGGAGCAAATAAATGTATCCTCCCATCATCATCGAATCGCACAATATTTATACGTTGTACGAATATCATTCAAATGTCTTGAATGCCACCAGATATGTCGCGTTACAAAATCAGGGTCCAAAAAGGTTCTATCACTAGTAGATTAGTGTGCCTGGAAATCGATGGATGAAATGCCTCGACTTCCGGCTAATCTGCTAGTCAATAAAACTGTTGAAGCTATCAATTGTTTGGGACAAGTCAAATATGCCAAAGATGCGGCATATTCCGCAAATGACACTGCACTACAAACAAAACTAAAATGGCACTCCACGAACACAACAGTATCTCAGATATATCAGATCTATCACCTCATCCCATTCCATTCCATTACATTTCTCCACATCACTAATGCATGAATCCCAAACCAAACAAAATCCAACGAATCGGAATCTAGGTGAATTCGAGGAAACTATCCGACCCTGTGGTGTGGGCTACAAGTGCCCGCCGGGCTTTAAGTGCTATGGCGGCTGGGATGGACCAAACGATGGCATTACCAATTTCGATAACTTCGGCCTGGCCATGTTGACGGTGTTCCAGTGCGTCACCCTCGAGGGCTGGACGGATGTCCTCTATAGCGTAAATGAAGCATTCAGATTAGATTTGAAATATCTTGCAGATATTATATAAATATCTTTTCCTTCAGATCCAAGATGCAATGGGCAGCGAGTGGCAGTGGATGTACTTCATTTCCATGGTCATTCTGGGCGCCTTCTTCGTGATGAACCTAATTCTCGGTGTGTTGTCCGGAGAGTTCTCCAAGGAGCGTAACAAGGCCAAGAATCGCGGTGACTTCCAGAAGCTGCGCGAGAAGCAGCAAATCGAAGAGGATCTGCGGGGATACCTTGACTGGATTACCCAGGCCGAGGACATCGAACCGGACGCCGTGGGCGGCCTGATATCCGATGGCAAGGGCAAGCAGCCCAACGAAATGGACTCCACCGAGAACCTGGGCGAGGAAATGCCCGAGGTCCAGTTGACTGAATCGCGTTGGCGTAAAATGAAAAAGGACTTCGACCGGGTCAACAGACGAATGCGACGAGCCTGCCGCAAGGCTGTCAAGTCCCAGGCCTTCTACTGGCTCATCATTGTCCTGGTGTTCCTCAACACGGGAGTCTTGGCCACAGAGCACTATGGGCAACTCGATTGGCTGAATAACTTTCAGGGTGAGTCTTAGCCCTAGCGATTCAAGTAACACAAAGTGAAAATGTGCTAAAGAATTCGCGGAAGTAGATTACTCTTCACTTTACATAACTTAACTTTACTTTACATTAACTTTACTTTCTATTTTTTAGAATACACCAATATGTTCTTCATCGGTCTTTTCACCTGTGAAATGTTGTTAAAGATGTACAGTCTGGGCTTTCAGGGCTACTTTGTTTCTTTGTTCAATCGCTTCGATTGTTTCGTGGTGATTGGCAGTATAACAGAGACCCTGTTGACCAATACGGGAATGATGCCTCCTCTGGGCGTATCCGTGTTGCGATGTGTGCGTCTACTGAGAGTCTTCAAAGTAACCAAGTGAGTGAAAGTTCTTTCTATTATGCGACATTTCAATAAGCCTTTTCTTTTGTTAGGTACTGGCGATCTCTTTCCAATCTAGTCGCTTCCCTATTGAACTCCATACAATCGATTGCTTCGCTTTTGTTACTGCTCTTCCTATTTATTGTGATATTTGCTCTGCTGGGTATGCAGGTCTTTGGCGGTAAATTTAATTTTGATGGCAAAGTGGAGAAGTATCGGATGAATTTCGACTGCTTCTGGCAGGCTCTGCTCACGGTCTTTCAGGTAAGCGAGTTTTTTTGTTCTAGAATGTAATACTTGTGATATGACATTATATTTCCAGATCATGACTGGTGAAGATTGGAATGCTGTGATGTATGTGGGCATCAATGCCTATGGCGGAGTGTCCTCTTACGGTGCCTTGGCCTGTATTTACTTTATCATTTTGTTTATATGCGGCAACTATATCCTGCTGAACGTGTTCTTGGCCATTGCTGTGGATAATTTGGCCGATGCCGACTCGCTGTCCGAGGTGGAAAAGGAAGAGGAGCCTGTAAGTTGGGAATGTTATTCTACAAATATAGTTAAAACTGGTAATCCACTTGATTGTTCCAGCATGATGAATCAGCTCAGAAGAAGTCACACAGCCCAACTCCAACAATTGATGGCATGGATGATCATCTCAGCATAGATATTGATATGGAGCATGAGGAAATGGATGACGAAGAAAAAATGTAGGTTAAGAGAGAGAGAAAATTAAATATTTGTAGAGTTAAATATTTGAGTTAAAATCCTTAACTAATTCGCATATACTTTTAGGGACCATGAAACCTTATCCGATGAGGAAGTCCGTGAAATGTGCGAGGAAGAAGAAGAAGGTATGTCATGTTGAATTTTATTAACTATCCCACCGACTAAGCGCAGTGTAAGACTTATACGTAATCTAAGAACTATAAATTAAGTACTTTAGCTTATATGCTTAGACTTTGTCAAAAACTAACACATATCGAAACCAAATCAAAAATATTTCCTAAAACAATGCCGCCGACGCCAACATCAACTGCTGCTATTTTTCGGAAACCATGCACTTAAAAAAAACACACGAAAACACTTGCAAATATTAATCGAAAGACTCCAATTCCGAAGTATCAGCACGTGTCACTGCACGACCCCGACGACTATCTGAAGTCAGCATGAAGAAGACTAAAAAGCCCATCCCGCGAGGCAGTGCCTTTTTCATTTTCAGTTACACGAACAGGTAATTCAATCAACCAATCAATCGATCGATCGACATCCTACAAAACACACAACCGCACACTCTTTTAATATGGTCCATGTGTCTTGTGATTGGAGTTACTTTATTTTACACTGGTTCCTTCAGCCGTTTGTTGTTCGCATGTGAAACAAACAATCGATTATAATTCCTTATCGAGCTGTATCTAATGCGTATTGCGAATGTATATAACTTGTATCCTTTTTAGTTTCAAGAATACCAACAAAAATCCCCATTACGACACCGATAATATTTTTGATTTATTTAATTTCCATTCGTTTTTGCATTTTGCTCTTAAGGTTGGCCATTTTAAGTATTCTTTTTCATTACTTTCTTCCAATTGAAGGTATAGTAATAAGTTTAGGTACAATCGAAACATTTTTCGTAAGAGCCTTAGTTTATTTCTAAGATATTTGTAGTTTAATTGTACAAATGGTTTTTGGACAAATTCTTATAAATGTGTTTATTATTTTTTCCAAATTGGCAACTTACATATATATACGTAATATATGATAAAATTTGTATTGCATATAGTGGATGAAGAAGGCATGATTACAGCACGACCCCGACGTATGTCTGAGGTTAATACGGCAACGAAAATTCTACCCATACCGCCGGGCACATCATTTTTTCTTTTCTCGCAAACGAACAGGTTTTTATGTTTGAGTTTTATTTTCCCCCGAGAATCGAAAGTCTCTGAAAATCCTATATATATTTTGCATATGTGTGTGCAATTCGTGTGTGTGTATGCGTAAATTATGTTTTCTAAAAACATAATTTCAATAATCATGTACTTGTCCCTTTGTTTAACCTTGTTTTGTATATTGTCATAAGTCCGAAACATCCCGAATTTATTTTCAGTTTGATTAGATTATAGAAATTGATTTTGGTAGACCTAATTTGTATAGATTCCTAGCTGCTTTTTATACCATGATTTTGTTGTTTAACTTGTCTTGTGAAAACTCTAATTGCATGATATAATTATTTACTTGTGATTTTATTTCTGTGATAAGGAATATTTCCGGCACTCGTTTGTTAACGCTGCGTTCAACAATATTTCAACAGATTCCGCGTCTTCTGCCATTGGCTATGCAATCACGGCAATTTCGGCAATATCATCCTGTGTTGCATTATGTTTTCGTCGGCCATGTTGGCAGCAGAAAATCCTCTGAGAGCCAACGATGAACTGAACAAAGTAAGTAGCTCCTGTTCCAAACCGACAAAAAAAACCGCGTCAAATGATATTGAAAACTTGTAAGTTTGGATTGAAGCTTGCAAATAGCTGATTTCCCCTTTGCTTTTAACTAGAAACACTTTTCATTCGATGTCCTTCACCACTGTTACTTTGTTTTTGCAGGTGCTCAATAAATTTGATTATTTTTTCACGGCAGTTTTCACAATAGAACTGATTCTGAAATTGATTTCATACGGTTTCGTATTACACGACGGAGCCTTTTGCAGATCCGCATTTAATCTATTAGATTTACTTGTGGTCTGCGTGTCATTGATTTCTCTAGTGTCCAGGTAAACGATAATCTAAATAACTACTCTAACCCAGTAGTTGTGATACTAATTACTTCTGGAACATAAACTATAACGTCGATTTCAACTGCAGTTCGAATGCGATTTCAGTCGTGAAAATTCTTCGTGTGCTCCGTGTTTTAAGGCCACTCAGAGCCATTAATCGTGCCAAGGGTCTCAAGGTAAGAATCCATCCAAAACCCTATCCTATCTCGCTATCTATTTTTCTGACACTCAAATAAATGCTTAAATTAAAAATGATTATACTTTATCTTTGAGTTTTGTTTATTATTTTGATTTTTATTTAGCTACGAAAAGCACACAAGAAATTACAACTTTTGTTTTCAACTAATGAGCAATTTAAAAATGTTAAACTTCCATAACCTCAAAGAAGAGGTCTTGGGCCTTCCATTAACTTTTGAGTATGCCAAACAAAAATCCTTGAAATGCTGGGTGTAGGGTGCACCACAATAAAGTTATCCAAAAAACAAAAAAAGAAGCAACGAAAAGTATATTCATGAACTATACATAGCTGACGAAACTATTTTTTTTATTTTGAGCTTTACTTGTAACACCCTAACGAAAATGGGCGTGGAATAGAAATGTATGGGCGTGGCTTGGGCATAGTGGAATCTATGTAATAACCCCTGATACTAAACACAAGACCAGCCAACTGTTCGCGCAATAAAAGGAAGTCAGAAACCAAAAACCTGCCTTATTTATGATTAGTTTATATTTTAAATAGAGTATTACTATAACTAAATACCGTCGTATCACATACAGCATGTTGTTCAATGTGTCATAGTCGCTGTAAAGACTATCGGAAATATTGTGCTCGTCACATGCCTACTGCAGTTCATGTTTGCCGTAATAGGAGTCCAATTGTTTAAGGTATGATTTTATTTTTAAGTTCCCACTTCGTTTGCCTCCGTTTTAATTAAGTATGCTGGCCAAAAAAGTTTAGGGAAAATAGAAAAACCAATTTAATATAAACCTAGGGTGTTAAATATTTAGCACTTAAGGATCTGTAAAAATAGCATTTTAGAATCAATTTAATGATGTACAAACTACTGGATTTATAACTGACGCATGTAACCTTTTAATGAATAATCATCTTCAACGGAACAGCTTAAGTTAATATATCTACTATACATAAATGAAAGTTAAATTTTTTTATAAAACCTATTCTTAGCTTGAGTTTTATCAGATATTTAAGAAGGTCATTTATTATTCCTACTTTTGGGTGTACACATGCAACATCGAAAAAACCCTAACATATTGTTGTTGTTTAAAAAAATGTTTTGTTTGAATTTGCACTTTTTACTAATATTGTTGAAAAGCTTTTTTAATTTGATTTGGTTTACAAATTTGTTGACTAATTTTTGTGTAGTTCCATTGGTTTTATTTATAACTAAATACATTAAATTCAAACGGCAAATCGATTAAAATCAAAAAATTTGAAACTACTAGCAAATGTACATAAAACCAATTTTAGCTGGCTAGTATTGCTTATTAATGCTCAGCATAATATGATAATAGACAAGTCGGAATCAAAGATATATCAGCAAATAGTAATATACAGGAAATGTATACATTTCAAAATATTAAATACAAACTAATACAAACGAATCAGGATTCTTTATAACGCAATAACAGGGATGAAGAGTTAACCTTTTGAAATCTATTTTTAAGAATTTGTAACCCCTCATTTTCGCGATTACACCGATCCTAACACAACTCACACAACCTAAAACACATTATACCATATATTGTATTATCAACTCTTATATATTCCACACCCATTTTCCGCGTTTGTACACGTCTAAATGCAAAAATAGATATAGATAAGCGATCATGAGCACACTTACACATACGGTCCATGTACGCTGTATAAATAATAGCGCACACATCAGCACATGAACTTTGGTTTTTACCCTTTAGCAACAGATCAGCAACCTACCTTGCACCCTAGCATCAAGGCCAATCCGTCCTTAGTAAATAAACCTTTCAGGTGTAAAGAACCCAACAAGTTTCGGACCATCAGTAACAACAACTCACTACAGTGTTTAAATTGAAAAACCTAGTGAATCCACAGTAAATTCATCTTTATTGGGTATTTTTGAGGAATAACAAAGATACTTCTTTTCATGTTCTTACATTTTACTATGGATGACTTTTACTATGGATTCCAAAATCAATAATTTTAAATGTATTAATTTTTATTTCATTATTAATTATCCTTAAATCCATAAGTTAAACCTTTTGATTTTAATTTATTTTGTGTTTATATCTTCTGTTTTTAATATTATTCCTGTAATTGTACAAAATATAACGAAAATCCTATATTTAGAACTTTAAAAATCACACCCAAAAACTTCTCACAAAAGGATGTCCCAATATTTAAAACGTATTTTCTTCCCTTTTTCTCTCCTCGAACGTGTTTCGGTTGTTTTGAATTGAATTTTGCAAACCCAACAAAAAATGTCGTATTATTAATACTGATATAATGCCAAAAACCATTTGATTTCATCATATAAAACTGTGTGGCCACCAAATACAAAAAATAACCCCATTAATTGATGCTGACAAACCACACACACTTGAATTGAAAATAAAAAAATATATTTTAATTGTCATTCATTCGTCATAAATTCGAACAACCAACCAATTGGCCTACACTGATAAAAACATTAAACTTCTGCAGTATGTGGTCAAGTGCGTTGTAGTCGCCATAAAAACCATTGGTAATATCATGTTGGTGACATATTTGTTACAATTCATGTTCGCTGTTATTGGAGTACAACTCTTTAAGGTAATTTCTTTTGAATTATATATGAAAAGTCATTGGTGAAGGGTATCTTCAGACGGCTTTAAGTGTGCGCTTCTATTTTTCGAAAGGAACCAATTTAAATAAATTAAAAAACGCAGCCTAATCTATGTGTGCTTTGAATTTTGTAGTTTTCTTTTATCTTGGTATTTGTGTGTAGGGTAATTTTTATTGGAAGGTAACTATTATCGATGCTATATCTTTGAATATGACCACACAGCAAAGTCTGAGTCACGTACCTTTGCTATTTCCTTTGCAACAGAAAAAATTTCGCTTCACAATAGCTTGGTAAATGAAAAACAAACATTCTTAAGATTTTACCATCCAGCTTAGTTCGGTTATTCCAGCTTTTCCAAACTAACCTCTAAGGCAAAGTTAGCTAGCTCCCCAGCTAACCCAATGTAATATATTTCTATACTTCTTCCCATGTATGTAACACTGTTTCTCAACCCAATAACCATTGTTGGTGTCCTGTCTGTAAATATTGCTCTGTCCAAAAAACAAAAAAAAAAGAAACTAAAACCGCTGTTGTCCATCCAACAATTTCGAGCAATGAATGTGTAAATGTGTTTGCATATGGAACACCCTGTAAATGTGTGCATACATCTAAGCAAATATGTAGTACTAGATAGTCTATCGTATTCTGCTCAAAGCTATTTTTGAACTAGGTATTAGTTAATAGACCGTATAGTAAAGCAGTTTTAATGTTTGTGATCCCTGGGAAAGCAAACTCGATCGAAGATTACTTAACGTTGAGATTGCTATCCATAACATATCGACTTTACCATTTTATACGCTAACTGTATTACTATCTTTCCATACCCATACGCTCCTTCACAAATTCAAAAACCCATCAAATATGTAGGGTAAATTTTTCAAGTGCACTGATGGATCCAAAATGTCGCAAGAAGAATGCTAGTAAGTGTCCAAGTATTCTAGTAAGTATTGAGCTCAGCTTTAATGGAATTATATTTTGTAGCGGAACCTATCTGGTCTACGATGATGGGGATGTCCACAAGCCGCGACTCAGGGAACGGGAATGGAGTAACAATCGGTTCCACTTCGACGATGTCGCCAAGGGCATGTTGACCCTTTTCACGGTATCCACCTTCGAGGGTTGGCCCGGGTAAATTACTAGTTTATATTTTATATTATTTGTATATTATATTGTATATTTATTCAAATTCCAGTTTGCTGTACGTTTCCATTGATTCGAATAAAGAAGATGGCGGTCCAATACACAACTTCCGTCCGATCGTAGCTGCCTACTATATAATCTACATTATTATTATTGCCTTCTTTATGGTGAACATATTCGTCGGTTTCGTTATTGTCACCTTCCAGAACGAGGGTGAACAGGAATACAAAAATTGTGATCTGGATAAGAACCAGCGTAATTGCATAGAGTTCGCTTTGAAAGCGAAGCCTGTGAGGCGCTATATACCGAAGCACGGTATACAGTATAAGGTCTGGTGGTTCGTCACATCATCGTCGTTTGAGTACACCATCTTTATACTGATCATGATAAATACGGTAACGCTGGCCATGAAGTTCTACAATCAGCCGTTGTGGTACACGGAACTTTTGGATGCCTTGAATATGATATTTACAGCGGTCTTTGCACTGGAGTTTGTTTTCAAACTAGCCGCATTTCGGTTTAAGGTAGAAGAACCTACTAAACGCTATCTGAATTCAAATAGTAACTAACTTATTTATCACTTTTCAGAACTATTTTGGTGATGCCTGGAACGTTTTCGATTTTATCATTGTTTTGGGCAGTTTTATAGACATTGTCTACTCTGAAATTAAGGTTCTTAAATGTGATACCTGGATGAGTATTTAATTTAATCATTTCTTACATTCGCAGAGCAAGGAACCTCCAACAACGAACGATTGCGACATTGTCGAGGGCTGTAAAGCTACAAAAAAAGCCGTGAGTTTATATTCAGTTTTCTTACTTTAAACACATTAAGAACCTTATTTTCTGCAGGCTGGTTCAAATCTGATATCAATAAACTTCTTTCGCCTGTTTCGTGTTATGCGCCTCGTGAAGCTTCTGAGCAAAGGCGAAGGCATTCGAACATTGCTTTGGACTTTTATCAAATCATTTCAGGCTCTGCCCTATGTAGCCCTGCTTATTGTGCTCCTGTTCTTCATTTATGCAGTGGTTGGGATGCAAGTGAGTAAATAAGTATTTAAGAAATATTATTATTATAACTAATATGTATTTTTCAGGTGTTTGGCAAAATTGCTTTGGACGGCGGTAACGCCATAACGGAAAATAACAACTTCCAGACCTTCCAACAGGCGGTTCTCGTACTATTCCGGTCGGCCACCGGCGAAGCCTGGCAGGAGATCATGATGTCCTGCTCGGCCCAACCGGACGTCAAGTGCGATATGAAGTCAGATACGCCTGGGGATCCGTGCGGCTCCTCAATAGCCTATCCCTACTTTATTTCCTTTTATGTTCTCTGCTCCTTTTTGGTAGGACCCATCAAATAACCAAAAAACCATATATTATTATATCATTAAATCTACTTACAGATCATTAATCTTTTTGTCGCCGTCATTATGGATAACTTTGATTATCTGACACGCGATTGGTCCATTTTGGGCCCCCATCACCTGGACGAGTTTATTCGTCTGTGGAGCGAATACGATCCGGATGCCAAGGGGCGCATCAAACACTTGGACGTGGTCACATTGCTGCGGAAGATCTCTCCGCCACTGGGCTTTGGCAAACTGTGTCCCCATCGAATGGCCTGCAAGCGACTGGTCTCCATGAACATGCCCCTCAATTCCGATGGTACGGTCCTGTTCAATGCCACACTATTCGCCGTGGTCCGTACATCGCTGAGCATCAAAACCGATGGCAACATCGATGATGCCAACTCCGAGCTGCGGGCCACCATCAAGCAGATCTGGAAGCGTACCAATCCCAAGCTCCTCGATCAGGTGGTTCCGCCGCCGGGCAACGATGACGAGGTGACCGTTGGCAAGTTCTATGCCACATATCTGATCCAGGACTACTTCCGGCGGTTCAAGAAGCGCAAGGAGCAGGAGGGCAAGGAGGGCCATCCGGACAGCAATACGGTCACACTGCAGGCCGGTCTGCGAACGCTGCACGAGGTTTCCCCCGCCCTCAAGAGGGCCATCTCCGGTAATCTCGATGAGTTGGATCAGGAGCCAGAGCCGATGCATCGCGTAAGTTTCCTATGGAGGGTTTAATAATGAAATTAGTAATTCCTAATAAATAGAGATTATATTTAACCTAATTTAATACCTATAACCAGAGATTATTGGTAACCGTGAATACATTCCGTTTTTAAATTTGATTTAAACATAATATGCATTCTTAAGTAATAAAATGTTGGCAAATGCATATTATTACACTGGTAAAAAAAAAATGGTAAATGTCACTATTTTACCATTGTTCCAATTATTTTTCCCAGCGAAACAGATCCTAACATGAAAATAGTAAAATCGTATATGGCGCATAGTTAATCATTATTTGATTAAACTTATAGTAAATTCAACTATTTTTTTATTCCATTCAAATATGTAAAAATAGTGAAAAATAATTAATTTAAATATTTTGCATAGTAAAAAGGCTGCAGGTTCATCTTTGTTTCAAATGTTTAAATATTTAATTCCATTAAATTTAATATTTGATTTAAATATTTTGTATGTTCAAAATAATTATAAATCGTTTTGAAACGCAGCAATTGATATTTGGTTCATGTAAGTTCATGTTTGTTTCAAATATTTTAATATTTAATTTGAATATTTTTCATGGTCAAAATAATTATAAATCGTTTTAAAACGCAGCATATTGTTATTTGGTTCATGTAAGTTCATGTTTGTTTCAAATATTTAAATATTTAATTCCGATAAATTTAATATTTAATTTTAATATTTTTCATAGTTAAAATAATTATAAATCGCTTTGAATCGCAGCGTATTGTTATTTGGTTCATAAATAAATAATATTTCATACAAATATTACTCATATTTAAATTAAATATAAATTATATTTGTAATAAATATCACCCCAATCACCCGACCTTTAATTTAAAACAAATACAATGATATTTCAATATATTTTTATTGAAAATAAACTTGAAAGTCATATCCAGGTTAACATTTGATCATAGTATTATATACATTTGTACTTAACGTAGTTCTGTGAATTAATAATGTATATATGCATAGGGCAGCTAGTAAAGTCTTCAATTTTTTTAGAATTATAGATTCTTGGCTTTCGCCACATTCGTACGCCTGCATGTGCGTACAAAACTGTTTTATTACAATGTTATTACAGGCAACGTAAACTGTTTCAGCATCCACAAAGGTAAAAAGTATCTTAAATAATAGGAGATTTTTATTTTTTATTCCCAAACAATGGTTTTTTTTATATGTTAGGCCTTTGTACAAAGAGTGTTCAGATAATTGAACAATTTCAGATGAAAACTTGTAGGAACCAATCAATTTTAAATATTTTTTATATGTGTCGTCAGTAGTATTCATTAAACTTAACATTTTAAAACTAGGGGGAATTCCATTCTTGTACTTGATTAAAAAATAAGAGAAACTAAGGCTTTCTTTAATAGATAGAGAACGGCATTCAGCTATACGTGAAGTTATAGAACTTAAATATGATTTAGAGTTTCTATGTTTTGCTTCAAATCGCATAACCCAAGATAACTTAGTGGGTCCACATTTTCTTATCGCGGTCGGGTAGTGAGTAAGGAAGTGATGCTTAGGTTTAAGTGTAGGTCCATATAGAGCAACATAACACTTATGATGATGATGAATCTTTTTATCAAGAGCTTTCAAATCGGAGTCATTAAACTCATTTTTAAACAACATATCAATGATGTCTAACAATTGGGTAAAAAGAATCCAGTTTTTATTGTGCTTGGGCACATAGCTCCCTATCATAAATGGCAGAAAAATAGCAAGGCAAAGTTTTTCGCTAGCTGTCATTCTTAATTCATTTTTTTGTAATTTATTCAGGACAAGCGGGCGCGATGCATTTTTGATATCTAACTCCCCGAAAGGAAAACATTGTTTTCGGTAGTTAATTGTATCTAGACTTAGAACTTTTCCTTTAATTAACGATGTGAGGGTTTGGCATATACCATAAACACAGACCCCTTCTAGGACGTCATGCATTAAATCAAAATAAAAATTTTCTGTTACATGAAAAGTTTTAAGTTCGTTAAATAGACAGTTGGTCCTAATTCCTGTTTCAAGAACGTCTTGTGCTTTTAAATCTTTTTCATAAGAATCCCTGTTTCTTAAGAAACTGGTTTGTTCACAAACGTCGCTTTTCATTTCTGTACTGGTTCTCCTGCACGCTCTGCAAAAGCGTTTTGCCCTAAATGATTTAACGAATCCTAATAACGAGTTAAGTCCTAAGTTATCTCCTAAAATTAGACCCACTACAAAGTAAACAGTTAAGGTTTCTTTTCCTACTGTTAACCTAATTCCATTTTCTAGTTCTTCCAAAACCAAATATATTTTATAAAATATAACTTCGTTGTCTATTTCCTTAAAGGCTTTACTTGGAATATATGCAAACGGAAATATGAAATCTAACTTAGACTGCAAGTATTGGGGCAAAGTTGGAAAAGAATAATAGCATCCACATATGGATGAAACATGAGCACCTATAGCATTATTGGTTTGAAAGTCATCGGCATAGAAATTTAAAGGAATAACAATATCGTTGGAATCATAATGTAAAAGCTTGTTTGAAAAAGTATCAGTATTGACAAAATTGCTAAACGATTTTTTTTTCATAAGCTCATTTTGATTTTTTAAAGTCATGTTCAAAACGTCGGGAAGTTCGAATAATGATTTTATTTGATACTTTACAGGCATAATTTGTATTTCAATTTTGTTAGGCATAAGTTGTGCTTTGCCTTTTTTAATTTTAGGTACAAGTTTGCTTGATATTGTATATGCTACAGGATTTTCATATAAATTTTTATCTTTTAGAAACTTCAAAAACTTATACTCGGACTGTATTAGCTGAAATGGATTCTGGCAGAAATCCAAAACATATTTAAGGATATAAAATGATAAAGTTGAACTTGTCAGAGCATCTTTCACTGCACTCGCTATTGGAGCCAACAGCTCGGTTACCTTTTTTTGTATAAATATAATCTCATTTCTTGGCATACCCGGACGTGCGTGTAAGCTAACAGAAAAATTAAACGACTCAACTTCGAATTTGTTTTGATAATCTTTTGTGTATGCCTTTTCTATACTATTCGGTATAACAATGGATGATTCGCAATTCAAATTTGATGCAACGTAAGAGTTATTGTTTTCAGAAATATTATTTTCTTCAAAGTTTACATTTTCTGGTGAATTAATTCCAGTATGAGAGCTACAAATGTGCTTTTTAAATGCGGAATAACTTAAAAATAGTTGATCGCATGAATTAGATTTGCATTTCAACGGGTCGTCTATGGTCGGTTTCTTAAGTAAATGAGTTAATTTTAAGTGTTGTATTAATGCATCTGCACACGACAAGCTCTGATAGCACTTGAAACAGGGATACATTTTCAGTTTACTCTTAAAACTCTTATTTTAACATAAAATTAAGCAACGAAGTTAGGTTAGCAGACTTCTTATCGTATGGTGTATTTATTTCATAAATATACTGCTGAATAAATAACCACGCAAACTCAGATGCCACGGGATATTTCAAGTTTAAAGTATTAAAAATCTTAAAGCATACATCAAAAGACTCTATAAAGGAGTCAAACTTATACAGTGATTTATCAAAGTAAACGTAAAATCCTGTCAAATTTTCTGAGCAGTGCCCTTCAACTATTAAAAAAGGCTGTACTGTTTCGGAGCTTGAGTAATACTTATCAATTAACTGTTGTATCTTATCCTGATAGTCGGCAATGGTGTTGATTCTAAGAACAAGACTCTCCTGCGAGTCCAGTAGAGAGAATTTCTTTCGCTTGTTGGTCCCTTTTACGGTGCCCCACGAATTACTCGATAAGACAGATGTGAGCAATGCTGTGTAGATGTAGTCCTTGGAATCTGCAAATTAAAATATCTTATTAGATTAGCTTGAATGGTAAAATTTAGAAAAAACGATGATTATCATAAGGGTAAAAAATAAAAACAAAATAAAAAGGCAGAAAGGCAAAGTTATACTTAAAAAAAAAAATTATTACCAATGGATCCAGTAAGTTGAGCTGTCTTTAACAATTTAAGACACTCTTTGTTTTGGATGTGTTCTTCGTAAAAGTGAAAAACCTTTTCCTTAAAAGGGTCCCATTTGCTAGATAGAACGCCTTCTTTCTCCGGGTACATAAGATGAAAATCTATTTTGATCTATAAAGAAACAGTTAAATTGTTTTAGAATAGATTTCAAGTTGATTATTTATATATAAGAATTAAAATACTGAAACTACAAGGCAATAAACAAGTTTAGACCACCACAATGATACAAAAGAGTAAGAATTAAAAGTATATAAGAATTACCAAATCTGGAGCACGGCTATCAGCGTATTTCGTCCATTCCTTCATAAATTGAGGAGCATCTAGTATTTCGATGTCCTTCCTGCGTTGAGCATGGGATTCATGCCATTTGTGACGCACTGCATCCCAATCTGAAATTTCACGCTTCAACTCTGCCTTCAAAGCAGAACACGATATGTCAATAATATCGTTTTGAGGCTCCGATTCGTGTAGAATATTGGATCGTTTGCGCTTCAGCGACTTGGATCGTAGATTAGTGTACTTCCAATACAACTTTCCTGCTGGGTGTTTTTGTATTGCGTTCCGGGGCCTGTAATAGACGTCCTGAAATAAATTAAGTAATAATTAATAATAAATTAATAAAATACCGCAGTTTTTATTTTAGTTTTGTTTTATTTTAGTTTATTTATTTTAGTTTTATAAGATTTGTTTTTTAAGACGAAATTCAATTTCAAGAAATTGATATGTTTTAAATTTAGTAATGCCAGTTAAATCATCTATATATAGAATCAAAATATAACTTACTCTGTAGTTATTCTCCGAGGGAAAAATCGCAACAATTTCGTCCACAATCTCGGTAAAGTCGATTGGTTTTAATCTCAGCTTCCTAGCTGATGTGTCCTCTATAATAATATTAATGATGTTGTCCCTCTGATCACTTGTTAATTCTTTATTCAGCTTTGATTGGTCGAGTAAAATTCTCCCACGGGGATACCCTTTTAAAATTTCGGAAACCTTTTAAAAACAATAATTGTTAAACAAAATTTTTAGTTGATAAATACTACTTGTTACATACCAAACTTCGTTTTGTAGAACATTTAATTGAGTTTTCTTGGTCTTGTTCCTCATCCGGGAATTCAGGGTCTTCGTCGATTTTCTAAAAAAAAAAGTTTTTAACAAAATTTAAAACAAAATTTTTACTTTACGTACCTGAGACTTGCGCCAGCTTACCAATTTGGAACGAAATTCCGCTCGAATGCCGATTTTATCAATAGCATCTCTAATGTCTTCTGTGGTCAGAAATGGTAGCGACTTATAGGTAATACCTTTACCTGCCAAATTATTGAAATGAAATAAACAAAATTCATTAGGAAGACAAACTTACGATTTAAATCATCGAAAACTTCAGGTAACCCAAATGAGGAAAGCAAATCTTTTAGTTGTATTTCGTCGTTTGGCTCCATCTTTGAAAAATTTATTGAAAAATGTTTAAATTTGGAAATGTTATTGAATAATTTAGTTTTTGGACTCAAAAACAAGCACTTTCTCAAGATGTTTTTTAATATTTTGATTGATATTTTATAATATTTCATTATTCAGATTTTAAAATGAGTAAAAATTAAAATACTTTAAAATCCTTTGTTCAAGCAGTATCTTACTTTGCTAAATAAAAAACAGAAAATGTAAATAAATCGGTTCATAAAACAATACTTGTTTTCTACACCACAGTAACTGAAAACGAAGAAGTGAAACATGAGAAAAGTGCTGAAAACCATGCCAAACAGGCGAAGGGAAAAGAAACATAAGCGAATAAAGCGATGGAGAACAGGCGAAATTGAAAAGAAGTGGAAAAAGTCCGGAAGATCACGCTAAACCGGCGATAATAAAGGAAAATGAAGTGAAAAATGTGCCGGAGAAACAGGGTCAAAAGGAAATAAATACACGTGAACGTCAGATTGAAAAAAATAAGTTTTAACACGTGGTTTCATTTCGTTTTGGCCCGTTCGTCTGGTTTTGCGTTCTCCTTTTTATCGTGATCTTTCGAGCGCTTTTTTCACTTTTTCCTTTTTCAACTTTTCACTTTTCCTTTTCGCAGATTCTCCATTGATTTTTCAGGCCAAAAAAAAAGGAAAAAAGCGCGCGCGTAAGATCACGATAATAAAGGAGAACGCAAAACAAGCCGAACGGGCCAAAACGAAATGAAACCACGTGTTTAAACTCAATTTGAAATTTAAACTTTTTCCTTTTTTTTCCATCTAGTCATTTTCCTTCAACCCTGTTTCTCCGAAACATTTTTCACTTTATTTTCTTTTCGACTGTATGGCGTGATCTTTCGCGCGTATTTTCACTTCCTTTTCGCGTTCTCCATTGTTTTTTCAGGCCAAATGTGACGAAATGGCAAAAATAGAAAAGAAAAAGGGAAAAAAGCGCACGCGAAAGATCACGATAATAAAGGAAAACGCAAAACCAGCCGAACTGGCCAAAACGAAATGAAACCACGTGTTAAAACTTATTTTTTTCAATCTGACGTTCACGTGTATTTATTTCCTTTTGACCCTGTTTCTCCGGCACATTTTTCACTTCATTTTCCTTTATTATCGCCGGTTTAGCGTGATCTTCCGGACTTTTTCCACTTCTTTTCAATTTCGCCTGTTCTCCATCGCTTATTTTTCTTTTCTCTTTGCCTGTTCGGCGTGATTCACACATTTCTGATGTCTCACTTCTTCGTTTTCAGTTACTGGCTTAAAAATCTCGTTTGAATAAATTCGGCTTGTATTTGTTCTTATAATGGAACCGCGTCCTAATTGTTAACATTTTTATATTTCCCTCCAACACGAAATAGAATGCGCACATCAAAGAAGAAACGCGGAAACAAAAAAATGTTATCACATAAAATAATAACATTTAGTAAATATTAAAGAATTATTTATTTACCTTTTCCCTTGAATATGTTTCACTAATTATCGTTTGTTTCACTTTTTTCACTAACTTTCGTTTTTCGTCCGATTAGCTGAGCCGATTACTTGAAAGTGAGATCTAAATTTTTTGGCAGCCGACATGAAGGGTAAAGTGCCAGTCACATTTGTGTATGCATGTGTATGTGTGCATAAGAAGTTGACCAATTCTGTCGCGTGCCGTTACAATACAGTATAGGTCAAAGTAATATAACTTAAAAATTTAAATAAATAACAAATAAATCAAAAAGGTTAACAGCAATGTAAATCCAATATTATTTATTTATTTCAAAATTAAATTATAAAAAAATTATTTATGGTGCCTTGCAAAAATGTTTAATGTACACATAGAAGTTTTATCTTTTTTGACAAAACATCAAAACATAAACAAATATTTATTAATATGTCCAGACATATTTTCTTGACCACCAATGTACAAAAAGGAATAGAAAAGGCAGACGCGCTTGCGTTATCCGCTTTGCGTATGCATAATTTGTGTGTATACTCACACATACATATGCACATTTTGCACACGGCCACACGATTAAACTGAAAGCGAAAATAAGGATAGACGTACGCAAAGCAATAGAAAAAGCGCGCGCTTTTGTCTTTATTTTTTGGTTGTGGCCGTGCACTTTTTGACAGTGAATTGCAGCATATATGTATGTATGTACATATGTATGTATACATGTATGTATGAACATACATATGTTTGTACATATGTACACACATTTGTAATTGTTATGGAAAAGAGGCTGCCGACTTTTAACTTAAAATATTCTATGTACATATGTAAGTACATATGTACATATGTATATTTGTATCTATTTTTCTCCTGCAAATTGATAATAATATAAAACATCTTGTTTACATATGAACATATGTATGTATGTATGGTTATAAATTTAAATTTATTAAATTCATTAAACATTATTTTAACAAATAAACATTTTTAGAGTTTTTCATATTCAAAATAATAGATTACATTTACCGGATCAATTTCGAAAGTTTTCAAAGTAAATACAAAACAACATTGATTATACTATGTATATTAGTTACTATTTAGAATAGTAAAAAGTACGATGGCCACTTTGGATTTGAATATGAGTATATGTTTTTAAATAAAATTCTCTTTGATTTGATTATTTTTATATTTGACCGAAGGTTTAAATATGCTTTTTATTAAAATCGATGATTTATTTATTTAATTTAACTATGAAAAGTAGTAAATGAAATCAACTAAAAAAATATTTGATTTTACTATGCGTTTTTTCTACCAGTGTATGAAATATGTATCTCATAATTGTTAACAATATATATACGTATAATATTCATGTCTATTAAAATGGCTAAATTTGTTTTTACAATTTTCCAACTTACAATATTTTTTCTAATAATACTTTTAGCGCCACCACACTCTTTTTGGCAGCGTGTGGTCTTCGATCCGCCGGCATGGAAACGGAACCTTCCGGAGGAGCGCCAAGGCGACGGCCTCCCAGAGCAACGGTGCCTTGGCGATCGGCGGATCCGCCTCTGCTGCCATGGGCGTGGGCGGTAGCACGATGGTCCTGGGGAGCGGCGATCCCGCGGGCGGGGACTATCTGTACGATACCCTGAATCGCAGTGTGGCCGATGGGGTGAACAATATCACGCGGAACATAATGCAGGCCCGACTGGCAGCGGCCGGGAAGCTGCAGGACGAACTGCAGGCGACCGGAAGTGGCGGGGAGCTAAGGACCTTCGGCGAGAGCATCTCCATGCGACCACTGGCCAAAAACGGAGGCGGGGCGGCCACTGTGGCCGGAACACTGCCGCCCGAGGCGAATGCCATCAACTATGAGTGAGTATGCGGGGCACAGATGATCTATCTGCAGGTGGTTAGGTGGAGTGGCTAAGTAGGTCAACTTTAAAGATCTTACCTAGAAAAAATTTAAAAAAAAACAAAAAATAATGATATTTAAACACACGAAGCTCCATTACCATACTACTTGTTACTATGGCTTGCTGTTTAGTGAGTTGATCCATATTTCTTATTGCCAACAATTATCGTTTTATGTTTTGTGGCATTTTGTTTGGTCACCTAGTGAAGAGCGCCCTGAAGTTTGTAATGGACAAAAGGAGCCGGGCCAAGCTCAAGAACTGACTTGGCACCACCATACAAAAGAAAAACCAATACGAGTTTCAAATTAGTTGACTTAGCAAAAACTTAGTTGCAATCACAAAATACCTTTAAATGCATACTTGTTGCCACATAAACTAGTGGATTTTAAACCAAAGACCATACTTATTGAGAAAAAAAGAAAAGCAAAACATAAACCAAACTTTTACTCAATCCCCGAACATTAATTTCAGCAACCGCAATCGTGGTATTTTATTGCATCCATATAACAATGGTAAGCCTAAAATGCTGCAAGTTGCAATAATAAAAATTAAAACAAATAAAAACATAACAAGAACAACTACAGCAGTAACTGCAACAGCAACAACAAAATGCACTACAATTTATTAACATTATTTAATGTGTTTTATATTTTTGATTCCTTTTGTAAACCGACAAAATTCTAAAAAAAATTAATTCCAAACAAATTGGTTCGTTTGTTGTTTTCATACACTCTAAATTTGACCCTAACAAAAACGCAACAACAATTTATTAAAACACCCATCTAATTGTTTACCAAATTATTTGTTTTGTTTAATCTCCGATTATGTAGCTGCTGCATTCCTATTAAACATATTGCAAAATAAAATAATGATGTACAGATTCTCGCCCACTGCGTTCTAAGACTTGTTTTATTGCCTGCGGCATGTAAAAATGTTGAAGACGACTGTTTGAGTCAAATTCAAAATCATTAACTAATCAGATGAGGCGGCCAAATGTTTTTCGTTCTTATTGTGTTTTCCTGGCTGTTTATCGGGACGAAATTAATTTAACTGAATCGAATTAAAAATTGTAATTATGTTTCACAACATTGTAGTACACATCCATTAGAACTTATTTCTGAACTAAGCATAAAATAGTCTAGTTATCGTAGAACAAACTCGTAGTTTAGTTATATATCAGTGCAGCTTATTTTACAGCTACAAATTAGAAACGCTTTCGCTGCATTATAGTTAAAATCAAGCCAACACACAAAAACATATTTCAATACATAAAGCATATATATTTGAGAATATTTTGATTTCAGAACAGCAAACCAACAGGTAAAGTCGTAATTATAAAATTATTTAAAATGGGAAATACATGAATAGAAACTACTACAATTTATGAAAGTCGGTATGCTTCGATATACAACTTGTTTAGGGAAATATTTGGTTTACTTTGAAATATTACAAATATCATAAAAACTATTTTACTTATAATTTTTAATTAATTTATTATTAAATAGATTTTTTTTCTCTTTAATACTGCGATGCGGAGAGTCAAATTCGATACCAAAATTGGCTGATCTATCTAAAATACTATCGATACCAACCTCTTCTCCCAAACTTCTTTCCAATAACTATTGTGCTAACCACACTTTAACCCAACATTAAAACCACTTCAAAAATAGATTCCCCATTATAACAATCTAATACCATTATTAACCAAAGCGTCGTGGCTCCTTTTGTTAATTACAAACTAATCAACGGATGAAACCCATCAAAAATCATCAATTTTGAAGAAGAACAAATTCGAAAAAATAAAAGATTTTTTTAAAAATCAGTCAATTGTTTCTGTTAAAGTAATTTGTTTCTCTAACTCTTTCTTACAAAAATCTTTATTATAGCATAAGTGATTCGAGTTTAAAAACCACCGAGTGCTGAGTCTCGAACTGACAAAAGAGTCTCCAAAGAGTTCGAATCAAGACTGGTTTCCCTTTCCATATGGGGATTCTTCCCAAAACTTTATTTTCGTTTCATTATTTCCTGTTAAGTTTTAAATGCAAAAAGAAATATCAATTGAAACATTCCGTTGTCGGTAAAGATTATGCTAATTCGAGTATCCAATACGAGAGTTCCCTGATTACAATGTGGAGTTAATGACATAACACCTACAACAAGTACAACAAACTACAACAAGTACCAGAAACAACTTTAACAACAACAATCGTTTAACACGCAACAACAGCAACAAGAGAGAACGAACGTAATTAAAAGCAAACCCAAAGAAAAACCGATATTGATGTCTATATACTCTCTATATATATAAAATATCTTATATATATATACTTATAAACCAGCCGTGATGTTGTGCCCATCTACTCATAAGCCTTGGCCTTGGCTTTATTGAGCCGTATCCCTTACAAAAGTGTGTGCCTTGCGACCATATAAACCACATCTTATACATATAATACTACTACTAACCAAAACCAAATACTCAATTGTTATACCCAAGCTGAGAATCTGAACGTTGTCTTCGTTGTTATTGTTAAAAATATATACGTATATGTTATCCTATGCTATGCTACAAGTAAATCAGCCAGCCAAATTATTCCAAATTCACTATTGTCTTTCGGTGTTGTACTATCGTCGCTTCCTCTTTTCTTTTGTGTGGGAATTATTGTCACATGGACTGAGGCCTTCGGGCTTTCGCATCCACCTCACAAACATTAAACACTGTGAATACAAACACAACTCCGAAAAATACCCTCTTTAGATGCTTAGATGCAACGCCTGCATTGTTCTTAGAACGCCTAGCATTAAAAACCGTATAAGTGTTGCCTAGCATTGCTGGAGAACATTGAGCTTTGCCCTTTTGTACCAATAACTGCTTGCTACATTTAGAAAAAACTTATCATTTCATTTGTGCTTATGATACTAACGTTTATTTTAAAGGTTATAGCCCAGGTTGTAACCGTGTTTGAAAATCGTGTTTAAAAAGCTTGTAATATCGAATGCTTATTTAACCATTACCTGTAATCCTATTTCATAAATTCAATTAATAAGCTTGATGATCCTTTCTAAGCAGGGCAAAATAATAATATAAGTAATAGGTATTAAAAAAAATTATTTTTTTGTGTATTAGAAATAGATAGTGTGATCTTAATAATCAGTTTAACAGTTTTTGTATTAATAAGACATTAGTTTGAAAGTATATTTTTAACACTCATTACTTGTAAAATAAAAATCTGTCAGACTCCCACTTTATAAAGATTTAGTTTCAGTGTAAATTGAAATAGTACTTTGTTATACCTCTTTGGATACCAAATATCTTATTAATAGCCCTACTTTTTTAAAAGTTATGAGTAACCAAAATAAAAGTTTTCCGTCTGTCACTGCCCTTGCATCATTAGTAGGTGCTAAGCCAATAGAAATGCACAGGAATTTTATTTTAAAATTTTCAAAAGAGTATTGGGTTTTTAAATCTTGTTTCACTCTTAAGTACATATATTGAAAATTTAACATTGATCTTAATCTAATATATTGTACATATTATTGTTAATTAATCCGTTGAATAACCAGTGTAAAATAGCTACAATTATCATAATTTCTTTAATAGATAAAAAGAAATAAAAGAGTAGAGTATACTATATTACACTTTAGAAAATCAGCTCCTGGATCATCAAGCTCTAATCACAGCGTGTATAAAAAATATGCGTATATCAATATTTAATTTTACGAAAATGTTAACAAAAATCTTTGAAATTGTCTTATTTTATGCAAACATGCAGTCTACGCACCCAATGGTGCTATTCCTGGCCACGAACGCATGATCCAATCGACACCAGCTAGTCCCTACGATCAGCGTCGTTTACCAACTTCATCTGATATGAACGGCCTAGCCGAGTCATTGATTGGAGGGGTAAGTAGCTATTCGAGCCACATTTCAAATAATACCTATTGATTGAAGAGATAATTCTGTACAAAATTAAGTGCGTTGAATAGAAAAGCTAAAGAATTCGCGTTTTACTATTTCTTAAATGTAAATTACTTCAAAAATGTTAAGCAAATAATTTAGATGGTCCTACAATTGTAGAACAATAAACCATTGATACATCCCGACTTTCAGGTACTCGCCGCTGAGGGATTAGGTAAATACTGTGACTCCGAATTTGTGGGGACTGCTGCCCGGGAGATGCGGGAGGCGCTGGACATGACGCCCGAGGAAATGAACCTGGCCGCCCACCAGATCCTCTCGAACGAGCACTCGCTGAGTCTGATTGGCAGCAGCAATGGCAGCATCTTCGGTGGATCGGGAGGAGCTGGGGGTGGACTGGGCGGTAGCAGCAGCATTCGCAATGCCTTCGGCGGAAGCGGAAGTGGTCCGTCCTCGCTGTCGCCGCAACATCAGCCGTATTCGGGCACTCTGAATTCACCACCGATTCCGGATAATCGTCTGAGACGTGTTGCCACGGTCACGGCCACGAACAATAACAATAAGTCCCAACTTAGCCAAAACAATTCGAGTAGCTTAAATGGTAGAGCTAATGTCAATAGCCAAATGAACCAAATGTCACCCAATGCACAGCAAATGCAGCAACAATCGCCCCAAAGAGGTCAGGGCAACCAGACCTTCTCCTCATAGCACCCACATTGTAAGCTACACATACAGAATGTCTTCTTGATGGAATTTTAGGTGTACATCTAGCGATGGGCCATTTATCTATAATTTTTAGCGGAGAAAAAACACATTAGTCTTAGCGTCGGGAATTGTTATATTTGACGTTGTTCGCTAGCGAGAACCAAACAAAGAAACTTGTATAACTTGTATAAAGAAAATCGCCTAATTGTAAATGTATAAAAATAGTAATGCTTTTGCCTTTTTGAGAAATCTATCGTTGGCCTTCGTCCTCTAACGAGCCACAAAACCAAAAACCAACTGAACAAATTGAGGAAAATGTGTATATTTTTGGACAAAGAAAGAGAAAACCAACCTAAACTGATAATGTTTAAATTGTAATTAGAAGTAAAGATCAAAACCAAAAATAAATAAAAGAAAAAACACACCAATATAATTGATTAGGTAATAATCACCCAAACTTAAACAAATAATTATACATTAACATTGAACATTTAAAAATTATTGATCGACAGTGTAATTACCTATTTCGATTTAGACGCATTTTATTTTTTAAGTATTTAATAAAGGAACAATTAATGATAAATGGAATTGTTTATTATATATGTAGCAGACATATATCTATAAAATTCATAAATGTAATAGCATAATTTCAAACTGAACCAGAGACCGAAGCCCCTAAAAAAATTAATGTAAACTGAATTTTAATTGTTATGATTGAATTTTTACAATAAAAACCAGAAAAATGTGAGCAAAATAAAGGAGCAGATTTTCTTTCTTTAAGATTTTTTCTTACGCAGCCTTTGAAACAGTCAGTTATTTGCCAAATTTACAATGGTAATTCTCGACATTAAATAAATAAAATCTCTATTATTTTCTTACTGCAAGTTTTAATATTCAACCAATTGACAAACTACTGAAGCGAATTTTTTGCGGCATGAAAAAAACGGAATAAAATGTTCGACCAAAGTGGTTGACATACAAAAGCAAAAACGGGAGGAGGGAAGAACACAGGTTTAATTAAAAAGTGCAAATTGATTTCTCTTGAATTTTTTAATCGATTTTGAAAGGCTGGGCAGAACAGAACGAAAAGCATTCATTTTTGTGATTCCGATTTAAATATATTTGTGGATATGCAAGAGACTTGAAAGTGACCTTCCCGCTTTTCTCTTTTTTTTCGCCCCAGAGTTCCGAGAGCGGGCACGTGTTAATCTGCCACACAAAGGATTTAGAGTGCCTCCCCCACAAGGAACAATAAAAAATAAACAAATAAAACCAGCAGCAGCAGCGGCAGCAGAAAGTAGCTAACATGCTGCCATCGATTTTCTGTCTGGTGCATTTTCTTAACAACACTTGCCCAGGCTCCGTTTTTTCCGCTTTTCCAGCTTTTCCTGCTCCCTTTCCTTGGCTTCTGCACGTTGCAATTTGGCGCTGCTCCTCGGTTTGCCAATGCCATTGTTTGACTTGGGCTAATACGAGTATGACTGAGCCTCAGCTGCAATCGAAGGAGGGAACGGAGAACCGAGAAAAGAAAGTGGGTAGAATCCAACTGAGATTTCCAAAGACAGGACAGGACAGGCCAGGGCAGGGCAGCACTGGACAGGACACTGGACACGCCATTGTGGCCCACGTCCCATGGTCGAGGATAACGCAAGGAAATGTTCTTAAATTAAATATTTGCCTGGTCCAAATCGGGGGCACAGGCGTCCTTTGTCGTCGGTGGGTTAAGAGAATATGCAACTAATCATCATGACATCCACAATGCCCCTCCATAAATATTTCACATGCTCTCTGGCGATTTCCGTGCAAATATCTGGCAAATGCATTGTCACTGTATGTGCGGAAATCTTTTATCACGTAAGTGGTCGAATGTTGAGGGCCAGAACTGGCTTTAAGACGAGTTTCTACTAAAGTTGGCTAGGCGCCAAAAACGAATGGTCCATCGTAGTGATTAATCAATTCAAGGGAGCACAAATTGTCATGCAAATATTAGGATTATTAATTTCTGGTTTTTCAGATTGCTAATATCTTTAATAATTTAAATTAAAACATAAACATTAAACAGAATGTGATCAAAATCCAATGATATTTTCATTTTCCCTTTATATACTTGTAGAAAAATTCAAATTGAACTTATTTACTGCAAATAAAAGCCATTATTACCACAATAACAAACGCAAACCAAATTACCATCATAATAAGGACCACTGTCAAAATAAGTTTGGTCGAAGACAAGTCATAAAGTGCAACAAGAACTTGGAGCAAAGTTTGAATGCAAATGGAGCCATAAAATGCTGCAGTTCCAATTGCAGTTGCAATTGCCGCCAGAAAGTCTGCAAAACATCAGCATAATCCGGGCATTCGAATGACTGACGGATGGGAACTTAAAGCTGCAGGATATCGCACAAGATGTAAAGCCGTTTGCCCATCTGTAATTGTGCCGAAAAGGGCGTCAAAAGTGGGTGGAGATCCAGAGATCCAGAGACCCATACGCATAGTTAGGCGGCCCATTACACAAACTGCACACGGCATTTAGTTTTTGCCTCAAGCCTAATTGGCCTCATTATGGTTACAAGGAATAGCGCTGCTCATTTGCGATTAACCGCACGTAGAACATAACTACAAACAGAGAGCGTGGGTTAAATGCAAACAAAAACAGGAAACGGAAAAATGGGCGCCTCAAAGGGGGAAAGTGTGCTCCAAAATCAACGGTGAGTTATGTATGATATGTGGGGAGTAAGGAGTGTGAGTCGGAAAAATCGCCCTTGGCAGTATCTTTTGTACTCTTTTATCAGTGCAGACAGACCCAAAGCAGACACAAAACCCAAACGAATCCTTGTGTTTCATTAGAAAACGGCTAATTTGGTTCTGGGCTTCTACCTATGTATTCACCCGCCGGATGTTCAGTGAAAAAATCAAGCAATGAGCCAACAAAAAAAAAAGGCAGCCAACCCTCGCACAGAAATATAAATTACATTTGCCAGAGGGCCGCAAAAAGTGCTGATAAATGTATGAAAATTAGTTAGACGCCGCCAAAGGAATGTCAATTAGAGGAATTTCTGGATGAAGGATGTGGGAATTAGAATACACGTGCGGTTTATAATGTTTAAATGGTTATAGTTGCTGTACCTACTTATATGTAATCTCTTTATCAAGATAATATTTTTATTCATATCACATGTTAAAAACTTTCCACTTTTTTACTTGACATATATCCAATTTCTCTCAGTTCATGAATACATTTTCTTAATAGGTATTTTGCATTTTATACACAACGCTCTCATAACTTCAACATATTAAAGAATGTAAATTCCGAAAAACTTACGATTTAACATATTAAAACAATAAAGTGCCCTCGGATGATATATGCAACAATTTGTGGCATGAGCACACGCTGACATTGTTTATAAGATTAAAACAAAAAGTACAGCAAAAGACAACAAAAAATGTGTCTGTCTGGTTTGGCTGGCTGAAACTTATCTCGCAGCAGGGCAAAAGGAGGGAAATGGCCATAGAAATATGTCACAGCAGGCGAAAGTGAAAGACAGCGCCAAAATCCGAGGTGTAATATCCTGCTTGACAGCAAAATAAAAAAAAAAAAAAAATAAAGGCGAGGGAATGTACAAGCAAGTACAGAACAACGAGGTGAAGATCGCATTCTATCTGAATGGAGACTGAAAAAATGCTTTTAAAATGACGACACAACGACGGGTGGCAAACCGCCCAGGAAACTTCACAAGAGGCGGCTTAAGCTTATATCTGTGCGCCCTTTATTAAATGTGATACCCTTGCCCATTCCCTATTTTCGAAAAGCCCCCCGCAGCCTCATCTGTTGCCGCCAGAGTAATACTTTTGGCCAGAATTCATTGGCTCAATTTTTTGAACGCTGACGGCTTCGTTATTGAAAAAAATGGTCATTAAAAAACATACAGTTATTTTATTAAATATTTCTTACATAACTTTTTACATTTTGTACAACTATTAAATAACAGAATTTTCTTAATTATGGTCTCCTTGAGTTAGGATTTATTCAGGTATAGTTGCTTATCCTTATGAGTGCATTAAATCGCCAGTCTGAACTTTAGCAAACGTTTTAAACTCCTGTTAGTGAAATTATACGATTTAAAAACATCTGGGAGGATTGAATATATAATAGTTGTTTCTAGAGGAAACAGGAAGTGGAAGCTGCGGAATAGCCAATAATTGGGACAATCCCAAAGGCAACCAGAAATTTTAGCTTATCATAAACGACAGCATTGGAACTGATGTTCTATTTCCGCTCAATGAAAATCCACATGGTTGGCGATTAAAGGATATGGATATTTGGCTATCAGGTCTAGTTAATGATGTTCAATTGACTAACAATAGTCCTTATGAAAGTATTCAAGATTCAAATACCTAAAATAAGTGTTCTAATTTATAAATATTAACAAAAAATTTCCCACTTTTTGTATATGTAAATATAACAATCCATTAAAGGTCCTAATAAATAATTTCTTAAGAATAAATATTAGAAAAAAATAGCCAAAAGTTATTAAACTACAAACTATAAAGCAAACTTACAGCGCAAGCCAATCATATTCAACTTTTCCATAAAAGCGAAACCTTAAACAAAAATCAATAGTAAGAGAAATGCAAAACGACATTCTATAAATACTTGATCTATCATCATTCTGGTTCTCAGTCTCCATCTCCACCCACAAAAACCATGTGCCATGCCAGACTGGAAGCAGATGAAAAATAAAACAAAATAAATAATGTAAGCTGTTGACGCCACCAGGGCGACCATTCCGGCTGCAGTGTCCTGAAACCTAAAAAAAAAGAATTGGAGGCAAAAAGGGGGACTCACGGGGCCAGAATGCATGGAATCGGAGCCAAGAGTAGCACAAATCCGCTTTAACAGGCCGCCAACTGACTGTTTGACTCGGCTCCATCCAGACCAGGCCAATATCAGGAGGAGGACCTTCTCAGCCAGGAGCAGGATGCAGTAGTAGAAGCAGCAGCAGAGGCAGGCACTCAGCCAACGACAGAAGCCGGCACAACAATCCATTCATTTCATTCATCTATGTACTCATGCGAAATGAAAAAGAATGATGCAAAGTTGTAAGCCGGCGGTGGCTGGGATCGCAACTAAAAAGCCAATACTCACAGGAAAGTTAGTTTTACGGCCATTAGATACCCGGTACATGTACTTATTTCATGATGAACTGTCTCCAATGGAAAAGGATGGCATTTTAATGTGAGTGTGCATAAACCAGGAGAGGAATTTTCCATACTAGAAAAATAGAAACATTGCAAATCTTTAAATAATCACTAAATATTGTATAAATGTTCAGAAATCTTACAAATTAATTTAATGTTTTAATAATGTAGTGATCAAAAAATATATATAGAAAATGGAACTAAGAACTGCAAGTGGACGGCATCAAAGAGTCCTTACTGTCACATTAAGAAGCCAAGAAGCGGAGTTCTATTTTAAGGACTGTTTATCACATTCCCAGCATTTGCTGCTGATTGACTGCCTTCGCTGATAAATCAATTTCCCTCCCTTGGATAAATTTGATTTCTTGTAAAATAGAGATAATCAAGTTTGTGCCCCTCAATAGTTGACGGCGAGCCTCAATCGCATTTAATGTACTTTCTGTCTGATTTACATTCATTTCATTTCCACGGCATTGCAATAATCCGCACTTTTTTAAAGGCGGGGAACTAGTTACCTGTTGACTGCCATAAAATAAATTCCTTTTGGAATTTTCCCAGAAGGTCTTCCTCCTTTTTGTGTACTCGTTTGCACATTCATTTTGCTTCGGCACGTGAGTTGATTTAAAAGATGCAGGCAAGGAGATTTTTGGCTTAATTCATGCGAAATCAAAGGTAAAGGCAAATTCAATTTTTTCAGAGCAGAATTTTTGATAGCCAAGTGATGTTATTTCTCCAGATGGGGGTAATAACGTTAAAGCTAAATTTTAAAAAGGAACTCGGCAAAGGAGCTATTAACTGAAAAGTGTTTCTGGGGCAGATGAGATTTAAAATGTTCCTTATAAAATATTTTTGTTTTTTTTTTAAATGGTAGCATGATGATTATTAAACGTATCAATAATGATCTTAAACCTAACAAATTCTATTTTAAATTTACACCAGGAAAAAACATTGCCTAAAAAGTCAAAAAAGGCAACCAAATTGCCATATTGCCTTTTTTAGGCAATACAATTTTTAGGCAATAAAATAGCCTAAAACGAGATTGTTTTGGCAATATCATTTTTAGGCAATAAAATAGCCTATTACGGGATTTTTAGGCAATATCATTTTAGGCAATAAAATTGCCTATTACAGGATTTTTAGGCAAATTGGGTCTTAGACCGGCAGTTGATTAATTTAATCAATCTCACAAGGAAGCCATTTTAACTAGCTGCATTTTCGGTGGCGCCGCCGTAATTTAGCCATACTCTGTGATTTACATACGCTCGCCTTTAATTGGTCTAACGCAATTTTCCGGCTTTTGACAGGAATGTGCGATATTTTGAACTAATTTTGGTGTTTTTGCCAGGCAGCAACTGCAGCAGCAAGCCAGAGCTAATATTTCACCTCCCGGCCATAAAAGACGGACGGAGTCGAACTGCCTTCAAATTTGTCATGGCCGGAGGACAGAAAACAGAGGACATTCCATCAGCAGCGCCAATGGTGAAGTACTAATTACAAACATGTCGCCGCTCCATTCAGTTCGGGTTTTAGTTTGGGTTTGGGTTTGGGCTTGGGTCAGCAGCATCCATTTCTCGTCATCATCATCTCTTTTTCCCCAAAACTAAATTTGTATGTTGGGTTTCTGCGCACTTTGATTTGTGATTTGTGATTTGATTTGCACTCAACCGGCAGAGAGAGTTGTGTGACTGCAGTGGCAGCAGCATTTGGGTAATTATGATGTACGGCAGCCGAGATCATGTAAAGTTCGACCAACTCGGTTGGCCTGGAGAGGAGACCATTGACCCCGGCTTTATCTAAGCACTCAAACACAAACAATGATGACGGCTATGCCGGCTGCCTGCTGACTGCTGCCTTTTGTTCGCATTTCGACCAAGACGCCAACAATTGTTTGGAATTTATGAAGTGCTTCCTGAGTCCGGAATTCTAATCTGACAGATGGGCAAGTAAGTACAATTGTTGGCACTTAGGATGCACTTACAACTGTTTTAAGTTGAAGTCTCACATATCACACAATTGGGACTCAAAGTTCATCCTTTTCCCGGACCACCTCCCTTTCCGTTCCCATTAGTTGAAATAAGCACTTAATGCAAATGCCAGGTGAAATGCCTAAACTGTGAAGAAAGCTTATTTTCGGCAACGAATTTCATTGTTGGCACACTCTTAACATCTCTATAGCTTGATTTTAATTACGAAATACTTAATTTCTTTCCAAAAAAGCTAAAATTTCACTTGAGAATTTGAGAATAGTCAAGTCTTCCCAGCAAACATATAATTTATCGTCCCATTACTTTTGTCGCAGCCTAATTAATTATAAATATTTATTTAGTGAGCCAATTACCAGGCTTTATTGGGAATATTGACGTCAATTAACTCAGGTACCGAAGCATAAATATTTACTCAACAAGAAGGCAATGATAATGTGCCTGATTTGAGATGTTTCCCTTGCATTTTGCCAATATTTGTGTGGCAATGAAAGCCACGCACACTCACTCATTACCTACCCAAATTTTGCAGTGGGCCTTAGCTTGCTAATTATTTGCCATTTTGGCTACACACTTTTGGGTTCATTGATCAAATTCGGTCAGATTTTGGCATGGCTTGGTATATTGTGGCATTGTGGGTCTGAACAGTTATGGTCAACAACTATATGATGACAAAAGTTTGTGGACAGGGTTTGTGTTTCCGTTCGGTTAGTTTCCAGTTCTGCTTTGTTTTCCTTCTGTTTTGCATATATTTTATGATGTCAGTCTGTTGGTCGAAGAAGAGAGGGGTAATTTGGGGCAGGCCATTTTAAATTACTTTAGAAATTGTTGTCTCTATAAATATGGAGATTTCCATGTCTCTTCCGCCGCTTTCTGGCCACATATTTCAAGTAACATGAATATAAGCAATATGTTTTGTGTCAGTTTTGGAAAGAAACAAATTTCATATAATAATACACTGCATTTTGGTAAACAAATATTTAGATAATGTAATACAAATATTTTACATACCCTTTAAACTATTAAATAAAGCTCCTGTTTTATTATATAAGATCTTTCGCTTGGGAACGATCCTGCGATTTCCTTTTGCATCGCTTCATAAAACGTTATAACACCGTGAACGTTTATTTTATTTTCCCAAACCAAACCACACATATAGTCGCACAAACTTGACACGCAATCAGAAAAGCCACAAACGCCTTGCAGTATGCAACAAGTTTTCCGCTTTCATGCTCATCTTACGCAATTATATGCGCTACATTTCGCAAAACTTTTACGCGCAGCAACTTTAACTCCTGACTTCGTGGCACTGACTTCACAAAGGGCTTCGCATTTCTCTTTTTAGCATTTATTTTTCACGTGACTTGTGACGAAGGGGTTACGGCTTATTCACGTGACCGGCGTTCGAATGGTTTTTCGATTTCAGGCGGATAAAATGTCCGATAACTACTTGTAGAACTTGAAGAATAACTTATAAGAATGACAATTTTACAAGTGTATATGGTCCTCTTTGTAAATTTATTAGAAATATAAAGAATAATCGCAACCTTTTGCATTATTTCACTTCGATCTGAAATTTTGTCCAAAGTCAAAATATAGGCACCTAAAATAAATAAATAAACACTTTTTATTTTCAAAGCGAAGCATTTTACCTTTTTTTTGTTGAAATGTTAGTTTTAAGTACTTCCTAGCTCAAGTAAATATATTTTAAATTTATTTTTAGCAATTAAAATTGTTAGAGATATTTTTAATATTTAAATTAGCCATTAAATGTAAGTCCTTATTGTATTCTCTTTTTCTGAAACAAAAACTGCTTGTATTGGTAAGTTTTTCAAAGAGCTTTCCCCTTTTAGTGTTCGCTGGGGAAATCTATGGTAGCATTGAAGTCGGTAAGGCAGTCGGTGAAAGCCAGTTCAGCACATTTCCAACTCAAGTATTGCCCCTTCAGAAAGCAAGCAGTGCTGTCGAGTAGACCCCAACATTTCCCCATTGGCCCCAAAACATTTTCTCACCAACCGGCAACCACTTGTTGATCTTCCATGTTGAATTGCAGTTTTCCTCTCGTGTTCTAGTTTTGATAAACCCCATATTGCGCATGCTTGGGAGACGGCCATCGCGGGAGAAAGAGCCATTCAATTCGTGTCAAACATTTTTGTTGGCCAACAAATTTATTTGCTCAATGCGTTTGTCACTTCGTGGCCGGAATTCGGTTACCATCGTCATCATGGTTAGCATTGCAGTTCCCCAAAAAAAAAAGGAATTAGAAAGGATGGAAGTAAAATCAAAGCCAAAACCAAACAAGCGAATCAGACGAACCAAAATTATGCAAAGATTTACTCCGAATTTTGTTCTAGTTCGTTTTAAAGTAAAATTAATTTTTGATGTCACGATAGGGTTATATGGTAAGTGCTCCACTTTTTTAAGGCTTATTGTGGTATTTTTGCCTTTCGTGCTTTGTTTTATTTTCTGGTTCATCTATACCATTTTAAATTATTATATTTAGGCAAATATAAATATATCAGTTAAAACTTTAATAAAATTTATGAAAATAAATTTTTTTTTAATGCTCTTGGGCAGAAATTGTTTAGTAAACAACTAATGAAATTGAATATCCCGAATGCACTCTGCCCTAATTGGTATTTGATTGGATATCGAGTACAGTGCGGAACTATTAGTGGTAGCAACAGAAATAGGAGAAACCCAATCAAAGATCAAAGGGGATAATGCAATTGTTATGCCATAGTGTCATTTAGTAAAAAGTTTTCGCTCGATTGTGATTTTCCACATTCTCAGCATTTCCTTTTTCACATTTCCTGTTGTTGTGCTCTCCGTTTTTTTTTTGCAGCCGACAAACTAATGCAATAACATTCAATGGCGAAATGCAGTTATTATGGCCCAAGTTTTTGTTGGCCAAATTTGATTGCAGTTGCCTTAATTTTTGCCTGTATGTGTGCTATTTCGTTTGTTTACTTCTGTGGGTTGTTTTTGCAACAAGATTTTCATATAGTACATAAAAGCTTTCTGTTCGGACTTTGCCTGTTTGATAATTCCCATTTGGCGTTCTGATAGGTTTCTTTTTTATTTAACCGTTTTACGCATTCCAATTTAATACGGCAGTCAATGATTTCGCATTTTTTTTCGTGTTGATTTTTGGCATCGTTTTTATTTGCCAATTAATGAAAATATTGTTTGCGAAATTGCTTTAAATAAAAGGCTTTTACAATTGGTGGGTTTTCCAAGTTTTTTGCGGATTTTAAGTTTATCTCTTTGAAACAAGTTTTCGAGTGTCATTTAAATAAATGTTTCGAATGCGGTTTTTATAGGTTATTAGGAATAATTCGATTACTGAATGTATTCACGAATACCACTTGGCAAATTAATCAAATTATATAAACCAAGCCCGATATTTTCGGTACCTTACACAATAATTAAAATCGCCATAAATCATGCATTAACATTAAATCGAGTTTTTGCGGTCGAATATCAATCTAATGAATTGGAAGACAGGCTACGAAAGAAACTTTGATGGAAAACTATTGAGCAGGACAAAAAGCCCCAGATAATATGCTCGGCTGTAATCGTAATCATAATAATCCTAATAATAATAATGGCCATTAGGCAGGAACGGCACAAGCCGGCAAAACCATTTGGCCATTGAATTCAATTCGTGCGGAAATTATTCATTATGAATGAGGAGCCGAAGACAAGGCAAAGGCCAAAAGGGGTGACCTGTGACCCCCGAACATCCGAACTTCGCCGCAAAAACGCTCGCAAATCAATTCACGAAAACGTGAGCAACGTTTTTCCTTCAGCTGCATAAGCCCAATGGGGGAAAACCGCAGAAGGGCGGCGGCCAGGGGGTGCGGGGCTGGGAAATGCCGGAAGGAAGGAAGAGTCAAAGTATTTCTGGAATTTAAGCAACTGGCATTCGTGGCCCCGAAATGTCAGCAGTCGGAGGCCAATGCGTGTCTATACCATGTTAGATGGAAATAAATAATACGTAAAGAATACGATGTTTACCAAGCATTTCGAAACTATAAGAAGTATAAGCAAGTCGTACTTATAAGACACAAGCCCAAAAATGTTTATACTTTGTTTTTAAAGTCCCAAGGATAAAAGATAACGAATGGGACAGCTTAAATAATTTTAATAAAGTATTATCTAGTACTAGAACCCAAAATTTCTGTATGTAAAGGAATTTATAAAATTTCTTATCTGTTTTAAGTGGGAACATTATAATATTTTAATATTATTTTAACCTTTTTTTCCAGTAAAATATTTAACTTCCAAAATTGGTTTTGTTTTAGGCTTAAGAACTTTTCTCAGCCAAACATTTTTTAAAATGCACTCTTATTATGATAGAGAAATAAAACAGAAGAGAGTTTTGGCGTGGCTTTAAGTGGGGAAAAGTGGATAGAAGTTAAAGTGAAAGTGCAGTCAACAGTTTAGCAACATTATTCGCAGCATAAGTCAGGATTATCACTTAAACGCAGCCCGCCCCCTGGCACTCAAGAGAAAGTCGCGGGAAAAACTTCAAAGAAGTGGAAAAGCTAAAAAAAAACCAAGTAGAATAGGAAAATGCACACTAAATTGTTGAACGCGAAGTTGCAGGAGGAAAGGCCATGCTCGGCATTCCTTCAACGTGTCGAAAGACAACGAAGGGAAATGGCACAGGAACAAGGACCGGCGAAAAGAAGAAAACGGGGCCCTTACAGCCTTCCAACTAATGTTCAAGGACGACGTTCTGGGCCAGGCCGTTACCAAATGCCCCCCTTCTCCTTCCACCATCGACTATGTCGTCAGCTGCAAAAGACGGCAACAGCTTTGGCTTCTTCACTTCATTTAAAGGCCACTTGTCAATGATGGAATGGAAATGGGGTTAGCAAAAGGAGATGGCTCCCCATTGCGAAATACAGCCAGGATCCCTCCGGTTATGCTGCTTGTGTCCCCTAAATGTTTTCCTTTCCATTCGCTCTTTTTTTGCCTTGCGATTATCTTTTCGTGTTTCATTTGTAACGAATTAGGGAGTTTAGGGCTACGTTTATTTAATTTATAAGGGACTTAGGCTTAGTACTCAACCCAACAAAAAGTCGTCCAAAACAAAAAACTTCATATGAAAAACAACGTCAAAAAATTTTGTTTCATATGAAGTTTTTGTTTTGGACGACTTTTTGTTGGGTTGAGTACTAGCCCTTAAGGCAGATGATATACAATATACTTAAAAATGTTTAATTATTTGTGTGAACAAATTTTAAATAAATAACTAGAATAAAATAAATATAAATAATTTACTTTTTTAAAGAATTTTTTTTTAATTTTTCCAAACCTTTGATTAGTTTAATATTAAATATATGATAATAATGTAGTCTTTTAAATCAGTACAACTATGTTAAGAATTCAATTTTTATTTATTTGATTATAATAATTACAATAACCTTCAAGGATGAAAGGCGAATGCATTACTATTATTTTGACCGCAGGTGTATGTCTATGACAATGTCATTCTTTCGCTTATAGCTCCGTACAAATATGCTAAAAAAACAATTTTTCCAACTTTGAGGTCAATTTTCTCATAATCCTTGAGTAGCGAGGTAAGTTTTTGGTGTCACACAGTTTAATTTATCTTGAATAATTAAATAAAATATTATAACATGCTTATGTCCTTTGTTTTCCTTCATATTGGTTACTTGACCCTTTTTCAGCTCTGTGAAAAAGGCAAAACATTGTGAATTGAATCTCCGACCAGGGACAAATGCAACTTTGTGGCCAAGGTGCAAACACAACCGCAACGGAAAGTTTTCAGACCACTCCTGGCTTAAAGTGCGCCAGGCCACACGCCTTCACAGGTCCTCTTGACTAACTAACTAACAAACAGCGACGCACAGCACAGCCAGCAACACACACACAATTGAATTGAAGTGTTTTTGCACTTAAAAGTTTAAACTTTAATCCTTCAATAATATTTTCGCCAGAGTGCAAAGTTAGACCCACCTGGTTACAACACCACCTGTTCCCCGGAATGCCCGCTTGATTTTAATTTCACCAACAGGTGGAAAGGGGGGAAAATCGGAATTCACGATGCAGTCCATTGGCCAAATTATTTGAACCGAAAAGGAGTGGGAAAATTTGCATAATAGAATCGGCGCTTTTCGCCGAAAAATACTTGCTGAGCCGGATTAACCCCTGAACTTCAAGGGCCGCGCTTTTGACCATGGCCAAGGTTTAGATCGACTAAGCCCATTTAATCGATACTGAAATTTAATATCAGCTTTAAAATCAGCCCCCCCCATCGGCCTTCGCCTCCCATTTTCGGATTGCGGTTGCAATGCACCATAATTAGCTAATTGATTTCAATTTGCATTTCGCGGCTTTCTGGGACAACGTCGAGTGGCTTTTGCAGATATCAAAATGTGGTCAGCTGAGCGGCTAAGCTTTAAGAATGACTTTTTGCGGGCTGCCCAGGTGCGCCAATGCAATTATAAAAACGTATTTGTTTTAATAAACTGACATGGATTTGCGAAAATTTAATTCCATTTTAATTAAAAGTTTTTGCTAGAACTTTAGTTATTTTTTGTATTATTAATTTAAAAGTAATTAATAAAACAGCAAAAATAATTATTAGATTGTCTTAGATTATTTAATAAATGTTTTGGAAAATTCATGAAATTATTATAAAAGTTTATGCAAGGTTTTAAAATGATTGGTATCTAAAAAAAATAGGAAATGTAGTTTAAAATTTTCAATAAATTTAAAAGAGGCATTTTTAGTTTTAAAGTAAGAACTTTTTCTTTACTGCTTTCTTAACTTATGTTTACAAACACAAAAATTGTATCTTGACCGGATAAACATGTACTAGTTTTGAAAAATGTTTCCATATCCAAAAGTTGGAGCAAACAAAAAGTTGAAAAAGGTTTAAGAAACAAAGACGGACTCTACCATACTGTTAACTGGCTTTCTCTTTGAGATTTTCTATGCCCTTTCAGCAGTTTTGTTTTGCCGTAGTTTCCGATGTAAGCTGCAGCAGGGCAAGCCAATTCAGCGGGCTGCAGGATGCAGGATGCTGGATCCTGGGAGCCTTCAATTGGGAAAATCACATCAAACGCCTTGCTTTGTGGCTACTGTTTACGGTTGGGCTTACAGTTACAGCTACCTGAACTTTGCTAAAATTTCACTTCGGCCCCAAAGCAGGCCTACTACTCACATCGACTTTCCAATCCTTGCCAAGCTTCCCAAGCCACTGCAGTCGTAGAAGTAGTAGTAGTGGCTGTGGAGGCTAATCAAAAAGCAAAAATGCGAAAATCGTCTTTGTCATCATATGTCTAACACTCGTCTCACTCGTTGGCCCGCCTTCTGGGTTTATCCATCCAACCCGCTATCACTCTCCTCGCACCTTGGTCCTTGGGCAAATTTGCATAGGCGTTGATTTCGGTAGCTAGCAGTACTGCAGTACCGCAGCAGCAGCAAGGACCAAATACCAAGGACGATGGGCGCAGAGGTTTTTGTGTTTTTGGGTGTACGGTGCTTTGACGTTGCGAGCATCAATCAAAGGATTACATATCGAAAGTTGAAAGGCTCTTTAACGCACATAAAAAAGTGACTCTGCAGGAAGGGAAAGGGACACGCCATTTGAATGTAAAGTAGACTTCCAGGGGACTTTCGATCCATCTATCCAATCATCCGTCCCCCAACACGCTGCAAAGTATCGAAAATTGTATGTTTTCATCTGCATGGAGTTTAAAGCTCTCTTGTCATGTTTTTCGTGTGTCACATATTTGAATAACAAACCCATCAATCATCAGCAAAAAATACAGTCACAATAATAATACCAACAAAAACAGCACGGAAACGAAGAGCGCCGAGCTAATGAGTGTTGACATATGTCAGTTAAAATGGAGCTCACTAATAGGAAGAGTAAGGGGAAACCGGAAAAGTAACAGTCGCTATTTGGATGATTGTTAACAAGCCGACTGACAAAAACCGCAATGAAATTGAGCATTCCAGGGGATTAATTAAAATGTTGCCGTCTACCGAAAAACCAATTGAGATGCTGTAAATAAAGGAGACATGAGCTATAAATTAAAATACAGATTGCGAGTCAACCTTGAACCGATTAAACTGCATTTAAAATTGTTATTTGATCTAACAATTACAAAAATATTTATTTTTCAGAAAATTATTAAAATGAGGAAGCCAGATTCTCCTTTAAAAATTAAATCAACAATTTTTTTTCCACCATAGAATTTTGCGAATTTTGATTATAAAATTATTATTATTTTTTTTTTAAACAATAAATAACAAGGCCCGTTTTCTCATCCTCAAGGTAAGTGAAGAAAAGGATTGTTCTCCTGATCATTACCCCAACTAATTAATTTATTAATTAATTCATTTCCCTTTGATCACCTTGGCCCACGAATTTCGCCAACATTTTTTCCCTTCATAAACATTTATGCTACTCAAAGGCACTCAGCTCACACCGCAGCCGCAACGTTAATGACAAATGTGTGGGGTGTGAATGTAATTACTGGCCCGGTATGTTGTTCAGTATGAACTCATCTACGACGGCGTCACACGCAGTTGGCCAAAACGTCCAAGTGTCCAAATGTCCCACCTCCAGCGATATATGGTTAGCAATTGCCTCGACCAGACGCACAACCACTCACAGCGCAAATCGCACATCGCACACACTGTGCAGTCACATTAATCTCGTAATTAATTAAACCAAAGTCCGGGCATAAGCACAAAAAGTGACTACTTAAGCCATTTTGTCTCGGAAGCCAGCACATGGCCAACACACACAACGCACACAAAGGCAGCCTCTAACTGACACATGGACAAGCATGTTGGACATTAACTTGGCCTACACCCACACTCCCACACACCCACACACCACCGAGGCACACACTCGTGTTGAGTGACAGGCGGCGGTTCTTGGTTTTGGCCAGTAACAGCAACAAAATGAAACATTAAGTGAGCGGAAACGGAAACGGCGGCCTAAGTGCGTGTATGTGTGTGTGTGTGTATGAGTGTGTCGGCCGTAAAGTGTTACCCAGAAAGCTAACATCCGCTGCCGGCCGCCAGTGGGCTTAGACTTGGGAATTTGTTGCCTTTAAAGCCCTTCATTTTCAGCCCAGTTACCTGTTGATTTCACGCATTTAGGATTTAGAGGGAATTTTCATTGGAAAGAAGGCGGGTGAGTAATATTGTCTTAGCTTATTTTAATTCAAGGAAGTCCTAAATTAATTCTAAAAGAAAGGAAAGCAGTTTAGAAATGTAATATTTCAAAAATTCGTCGATTTTGTTTGGCTTAAAATTAGAAAAGCTTAAATGAAGCAATTTACCCTAATGCATGGTCTTACATTTAAAAAAAAACATGAAAAGACTTATCGAAATTACCTTAATTGATGCTTTTTGAATTTTAAGACAAACATAATCGGATTATTTAAAAAAACATTGTTTTTCGGAAAATCAATGTTTTGGCAAAAAATATTCTTTTATTTAGAAAAGAAGAGAAAAGAAATAGTATGAAATGATTTGGCTTTTAACAACAATTTAAATATAATTGAATTCAGTTTATGGATTAAGTTTTATTAAAGCATTCACTACAATTAAAACCAAATCCAAGGCTAAAATATATTCCATGTAGCTACTCACTTTTTGCCCAGATTTCCAATTTACCGCCTACAAATTCAGCTTGAATGCATTTTACATGTTTCGTGCAAAGAAACCTGAACAGAGGTGGGAAAAATGATAAACAGAAATGGACGTGCGAATACAAAAGACCTGCGGTGGTCATGGTCTGGCATGGAGGGAAACTGTTTGCGAAAAAAGGGCAAAGGCTGGATGTTGGCTGGAAAAACTGCTGAACAAGGTACGGCATATGCAAATGCAGTCGGCCTGCGGACATTTAAGGTGTTCGAGCCCTTGTCGAGGTTGCACAGCTCAAAATTAAGATCATTTTGGGACTATTAAATTTCATATTTTAAATTAAGCTCAAAGTCTTTTTAAATGTGTACCTCTTAGATATTTGGAAAATGGATAATATTAAAAGATTGATTTATGACATTACACAAAACAAACACTTTTGGAACTCCATGTAACATAACCATAAAATAAATTTATTACAAAAATCTCAGTTGTTCTTCTTTTAAAAATAATAAAGTAGTAAACTTAACTTAACAAAATTCAGATAAATAAAATATAAACATTTAAATTGATTCCTTTTATAATTTTCAAGAAAGGGTAAAAAACTTTCTGTATGGTTTTCTCAACTTCAGCATAAATCCTTTGTCACAGCAGTGAGTGAATGAATGAATGAAAGAAGCGTGGCCCACGATGCCCTCGTTGCCAATAAATCGGACAATGATAGCCCTACATGATATGGGCGTCTGGATAATGCGAAAGCATTTTAATAAAATATTTTATGCCGTTAAGGGGTAAAGGGAAAAGAACGAATTTTAATGCCTGAATTAATATTGAATGAATAATAAATGAGGCGACTCATGAGGAAGGCAGAGTGCGTTCTTATTAAGTTTTACATGAATGAAAGTAAGGCAATGAATTAAGTAATTATGCTTTAAGTAGTTTGCGTAAGGATTAATATTAATATTTAATATTAATAGTATTATATTTCAAAATGAAAAGTGCTGATATATTTATTTAACGAACAAAATTAATCCTAAATATATAGGTATGCCTATTTTAAAAGTAAGAACTAACTTTTTATATTTGCCTATCTGAATTTAAGATTTTACATTATTTTTTAAATGATCCGTTGCTCAGGTAGATTCTTTTTTCCTTTGAAAATGTTCATGCTTTAATATTAATAAACAAAAATATTGTATATGCTCTTTTCAACGCTGGGAAATGAACAGTTTTTACACCTCTGGACGACCTCTACTACTTATTCAACAACAGCCACTTTTTTCGTTATTCTGTCATCCCATTGAAATCAATTGCAGTTCACGTCCATCAGAAGCGTAAACATTTTGCTGTCGGAAATTAACACACTTTCCGTTTCCGCCCAAGGGCGTGGCAGGGGGAAAAAGCGACCGATTCAAACGCCCACATGTAGCCGAATAATTTATTCATATTCTCCTGAATCTCACTGTCCTTGCGCCATTTTTCTTACCTGGAAAACAGCGATTTCGATACTCGTTTCCCGCTCTCTTTTCGGGCAGTCCGAAAATGTGCTAAATAAAAATTAATGACTGCCGGAAGGGAATTGTAATCAAGGCGCCAAAACGAACCCCAATACGTCAGTAAAGTACAGCAAAAACAGTCGGGCATCAAGCATTAATGACAACAACAATAGCTATAACCATTATGCCATTTGTATAATACATATAACCCATCACTTCCATTTGCCATATTGATTCTTTTTTTTTCTTTTTGCTTATTTCCGGTGGAAGGGCACGCATTTATTTTTTATGTGTATGTCAATCAATTTATATTGGCGCTGTATCGCCTGGTATTTATAAACGTTTGCAGCTATTGATTGCGTCAGATTATAAGAGACTTTTTTGTTGCATATATCCATAAAAATACACGCAAACCACTAATCGGTGTATATAAATAATAATAATCGATCAAAAATGTACCACAAATAGCATCATTTGAAATCGCTCCGGTGGCTAAAGGGATATGGATGGATGGGATAAATGCAAATGACGTCCAGCAAGCAAGGAACTGAAGCATCTGCTGTCGACATCCATTTTCCTTGGCCATTTGTTGTTATGGCCTTGAAGGTTGAATGGGGAGTCCTTATGGCCCCCTCAAAACCAATTGCACAGCAGCCCGGGCAGTAGACCTCAGACCTTCCACCAACCGCCAGTCAAGTGTCCTGCCAGTGACTTCGGCCAGGGAACGGGGTTAATCCAACCTGCCAGCTATCCTTGGCCATCTCGGTGTCACGCCTGCCTCCTGGCCACCCCCATCCCCCTCCTTTTCCTTGGCATCCTGTCACTCAAGGAGTGCTGCTGCTCCTGTTGATGTGCCAAGCCATTGTTATCGGGGCTATTACAAAATTCTAGAAGGCCAGTTTATGGCATTGCGTTGGACAAATTGCTTTTGAGGCCACCACTCATACGAGTTCAAGCCAAGGAATACGAAAGTACAGATGATTACTTCATTTTCTATCTCTTTTAATCAGAACTTAAGAAAACTAAGAATAGTTTATATTTTTCTCCCTTGAATTGAAAACAAATTCAAACGCGACCTTTGAGCACTTTATCCCCGCTGTCATCTGTTGAAAACAGACCTTCTTTCCATTACGCATATCCAAGATATACAAGAGAATTTCCCTCTAAAAGAAATCAGTGGTTCAGCATCATCGCAACATCCCACGCAGCTTGCAATGAAAACATTTGCAAATGTCTCCGTTTATTTTTTTAAGCGCAAGAAATGCAAAACAAAAGTGTTTTGATTGAATGGAATTTTCCGCTAATGGCAAAGAGAGTGTAAAGGGTTTATCTGGATAAGGGAATGAAGGAATATAGCGATTGAGAAAGGCAGAAGCCCTATTGAAAAATAAATTACAATCTTATTTTAATTTCAAACTAATTATGTAAAATAAATATAAACAATTTTATAATCAATTCGATTTAAATTAAATCAATTATGTAAACTTACATAAAACTTCAAAATTTAACTATACTAAATGCTTTTAATTATTTAAAATCCTTTTGCTATTCACCCGTCAGCTCTGACAAGACAATTAAACCATTATTCATACAGAGCTCTCAACAGAATGAAATCAAAATGCAAATAGATTTGTTTCTCCCCCCGCCGACCATGCCCACTCAAACGCCCACAATCAGAGCCGAAAAAGCAATCAACAAATATCAAAAACTTCGCTCATTCGTGTCATAAACAAAAAGAGCAAAAACTGCAGACGTCCAATGGACGTTACCAATTCAAGTACAAAGGCCAGTTGGCAGTTCGACCTTATAACCACCCACTGACGGGGGGTGTCGACTCACCAGGCCATGAATATTTTAGTAAATGCCGCGCAAGGCTTTGACTTTCCCACTTGGTCACCCGTGGTTCCTCACTATTTACCCAAAAAAAAAAACAAAAAGAAAAAAAAAGAAACAAAAAGGGTTCTGTTTCTGGGGGATCCGACAATTTACGCCATTTTTGGAAAACTTTTCCTCGCCTTGTGCGTTCAGTTTTGCTCATAGAACCCCGCACCACCCTTGTTTTTCTTTTTGGGGGCGGGGGGAGTGAAAAAAATGTGCAAAGTTTTGTTGGTGTCGTCGTCTACGGGGCATTTGAATTACGTTATTGCCTAGAAGTATGCTTTAGTATTTTGCGGTTGAAAAAGTTTCAATTGCTTGGGTCGTCGACATTTGCGTTTTTTATTAAATAAATTGCAATGCCACTTCCCTGGCGCTCCGCCACTTTCCCTCCATCTCAACTGCTTCCCCGCTTTGTTATGCAAAAATTTCGACTCAAAAAGGGTTGAGTCTATCTCTCCCCGGGGCCGGGGGGCCGCCAACTCACACAAGTGTTGAAGTGAAAAAGCCGGCATTGAGTAAACAAGTTGCGGGTTTTCCTTTTTCCATGCATGGCCAAAGTGAAAGAAACTGTTTTTTAACTGGGGCAAGGGTGTCAAACGGGGAGACCCGCGAAAAGTTCATTAATTAATGGAGCCAAACCAAGCCAGTCATTTGGGTTCGTAGAATATCACTGCCCTATGGCCACCTCTCTCGATATTTGATTTTGTCTATTGCTTCCCTCTTTACTTTAACATAACTTTAAATTCATATTATTATCTGTCAGTTATTTGTGGGACTTAGTAATTGTTTCTTTATTTATTTAAATTTAGGAGTACAGATGAGTAAATCAAAAATCGGTGCTGCTTTAAATTAAATTAAAAATTGTACAAAATAAAATAATCAATTTTAAGGAATCAATAAAAATAACATAATATTTTAATTTTTTTTTAAGTTGCTTATTAAAAATAGTTTTTATTATAAATAAATTATTTTTACTACTTATATTTGTTGTTTTTGAGCTGACAAAAAAAAGAAAATTCTTTTAAATAACCTAATTTCTTAAAATTTGTACAATTATAGTTCGTTTTCTTTAGTAATCAGTATTATTTCAGACATGAAGGCAAAACTCGTGTCGGAAGCCATGCAAAGCCATTAACACCATAATGCATAAGAACCCGGGAGGCGAACTTTATATATCAATTTGGTAATCCCCTGCGCTTAGCACATATCCAGAGCCGGAACTCGGGACCTCCATATACCGCATACATAGGCGTTCTTTGCGTGCCCAGAGGTCTTGTGGCTTCTGCTGTTGTGTTATCCTTGCAGCAGTCGGATAGCTTGCACAGACTTTTACCCAAACTCCAGTTGTTAGTCCTAATTAATTATCGCAATTAGTTAAATGCAGCCAAGGAAGCTCTGTATTCAGGGTTTTCGGGGGTTTCCGGGGGTTTGGGAATGGGAAGATAACGTCAGCTGACTGCGGCAAAAAATGAATTTTCTGCTTTCGTTTGCACGAAATGCTCAGATAATTCTCAGTTTTCTGTCTGCGTGTCTAGTTTTCATTTTCATTTCATTTACTTTTCCCAGCAGTTTCCGCAAAACTTTTTTCCACTATTATTCCCCTTGTTTATTTGTTGTTTATGCCCGTAATTGAATTGTTTAGAAAGGCCGAGAAGAGATCCTTTGTTTTCATTCGAGTTCGGCTCTTTCGAAAGATACTAAAATAATACAGTGGAGTAAATGTGAGGGTTGTTCGTTCGATTTGTTTGCCGATGAACTGCAAACATTTTCATCTATTTACTTGGCTACCTTGGCTCATCCATCAACCCTTTTCGCCAGCCGACAACATCCAAAAGGAAATTCTCATTGGAAATTCGAGGCACTGCAAGAAGCCATTGAAAATAGCATCTAACATCAGTAAACAATCTGCATTTTCAGTTAAAAGACAATGCATATAGGTTGCCAGCCAAAGGATATAAGCATTGCCTGCAGGACTTGCGTGTGTGTTTCTAAGGAATCTTATGCTGCACACATGACTGAACCCGAGAATGGAGGGGGAAAAATGGTGATGGGGAGGGAGCAACAAAGTAGTTGCACAATCTGCACTGATAAATAATAAATCTTCAACATCGGCAGGGAGTCTCGAGCAGTCGGGGTCGGAGTCTCCGCAGTCTGGCGTCCTGGCGACGATTCAACTAAAGCAAAGACAGTCTTAAGTTTTGATATATTTGCATGCTGCAATGCATACAATGCGGGAAATTGTTGGTAATGAACTTTAATGGTGTCGTCATAAAATTTTGGACACATCCCAGAGGAAGTGGGCCTTACAAAGTGCGTAAAATATTTGATTTATTATTATGATAAAAACTTGAATGATAAAGTCTTACAAGCGCCTGAAGAATTCGCGTTTTAATGATTGATTTATACAAATAATTACATTTTCACAATATTAAACTGAAATACTAATAGATCAAATAATAAAACGAAAACATTTAAAAGAAGTTATAATAATTTGAAATTAAGATTTTATTCATCACATTCAATAATATCCAATTTCTACTGAATCTACTGAATCACAAATATTTAAAAATATTTTATTATAATAAACTGGTAATATAAAACCCATTGTAAAGCTCCCAGTTAGATATCCTTAAAATTTTGTTTGTGTCCTGCCTGTAATCGACAAGCAAACATTAATAGCATTTCGATGTTTGCTTGGCGGGTGTGTTTCCACACAGATAAGAAGGCCAAGAAGGAAACAGCTCCGTAACCAAGCCGCAAAACTTTGGGCGACTGTGAGACTGTGCCGAAAGACATGACAGAAGTCCTGCTCCTGATTTTGGTCCTGTTGGTCCTGTGGCGCCTTTTCGCTTTGACACAAAGCTGCAAGGCAAGCGGAAAGTTTTCGGTGCGCCAAAGTTTTGGTCAATGCAGTTACACGACTACAGGGCTGAAAAACCCAATGTGTTTGTATGTTTTGGCTTTTTTTTTTTTGGCCAGTTTGGACTGGATTGGCGTGTAATATGAGCTAAGCGAGGTCGGCTAGAACCACACTGTTGTTGCATACATATATACGCTTATAATTAAGCATAATATGAGCCAGATCCTGGACCCCAGCTAGCCGTCCAGCAGCCTCCGTTCCACGTGGTGGGCACTAAGTGTTGGCATGTGGTTTTTACTGTTGCCAGGATTGCGTCGTCCTTGTTGTTGCGCTGTTCTGCATTTTGTTATTTTCCTTTGTTTCGGGGCTTGTTGCGGCAAACATGTTTGTGTCTGTGAGTCTCCGTATGTGTTTGCGTGTTTGTTAGCCTCTTTTTGCAGCATAATTTGCACAATTAACATTGCAATAAACTTTTTACGCCAACAATTAAGCGCTGGCAAAAGAAAGTTTAATTGGTCAATTTTCATTTGAATAATTATAATAACCAATTAAAAGAATTGGTTAACATTTTGGTTGCAAAACATTAAGATAAGGTGGAGATTTCCCTTTGTGGTTTTATATGTCCCACAAAATAGTGTCAGAAATTGTTTTTCTTCTTCCAAGTTATAACCAAAATTCCACTAATAAATGTTTTACATATATTACAATCTCTTTTATTTATTTTATCCAATTTCTTCACAATAAATACCTGTAAAAGGGAGACCGAGATATACAATTCAAATAAATTTCTGTTGATAGAAATCAGTACACTACAGAAAAATTTAAAAGGGCTCTTTTTTTATTACATCCTTTTTATACATATAGTGTATAGGTTTAGTTAGTACGGCAATGTCGAGCCATTGTCTTAAGAATCCTTACAAACGAAAGCGGCAGGTGAAATTCCAAGTGGGAGACGCTTCGGACGTCAAGATAGGCTGCCCTCAAGAAACACATCGAACACAAATTGGCGATGGATCGATGGGAAAAAAGAACAGCCTTCCTAAAATCCAGCCTTCCCTTAATCCTTTGCCTTTGAATGAGGGCGAAGGTAAGAACGAGGCCGAGATTGAGATAGAGGATTACCGGCAGCTGCAGAGGGTCTTCCAGAAGCTGGACATGGCCGACCAGATCGTTCTCTACCGCGCTTACCGCCTACTTCCTGCTGCCTGCAGCGCCCTCTGGCGGACGACACGCAAACGCTTGGACTTTCGCACCCTCTACAAGGAGCTCGGAGTGGAGGCCCAGAGCCATCTGCTCGTCCATATGATGGGTCATTTCAAGTACGTCTACTTCGTCGCTGATAAACTGCAGGTGAGAATTTTCAAGTAACAGTTTTTTTCAAACAAAGAATTTATTTTTGGAAATATTCCAGGAGAACCTCAATACACTGGAGCGTGCGGGAGTCAAGTCGCTGAATTCCGTGCAACGCTGCGAACTGCTGCTGATGGATGAGAAATCGCGCGGATCGGAGGTCAAGTGCATTGATCACTCGGGCGGTGGGGATTCAGCTGGAGGAGGCAAGGGAGTGGCCCAGTGGCCGCTGCACGCACTGCCCAAACTAATGCGGAATGTGCGCCGCTTGAAGGTCCACTGCGACATCCAGGTGCACTTCATCGAGCACTTCCAGCATCTGGAACTTCTTGTGCTCTACGGCGACATCTCGCAAACGGCCCTCACTGGAATTTTGGAGCGGTGCCGGAAATTGGCCAGGTTGTTCCTTCGATTCGATTGCGACACCTTGAGCCTAAAGGCCATCGACAAGTGCAGCTCGCTGAGGGATTTATCCCTGCCCACTGGACTGTTTGCCCGTCAAAAGGAGCTGGTAATGAAACTAACCGATCTTCGCCTGCTGGAATTGACCCACAGCCAAAAGGACAGCCGCCCAACACTGGAGTCCCTGAAATGTGTGCTAAGCCTACGACCAGAGTCTGTGGACCTCATCCAGATGGATTGCAAAGGATTCCGGGATCCCGAATGGATGAAGCAGGTGGGTCTGGAACGTTGCTGCCGGATGCGGGGATTGGTATTGGCCAACTGTGATTTTTGCGATCGCGAGATCAGCCAGCTGTCCTTTCCCAAAGTCCAGAAATACATTGCCCTAAGCAAATGCCACGACATCAAGGAGTACCAGATTCTGGACATGGTGCGACAGTGCCCCGGCCTCAACGAGCTCTATCTGATCGACTGCCCCCACTTAAGCTGGAAGCTCCTGCAGGGGATCTACCGAATCCGCAAGAGCGAAAATCTCAGCTACCCCATCACCGTTATTCTCGGAGAGTGCACGGAACTCAGGGAGGTTTATCAGACCATGGTAAGTACTTTCTTTCATTCATTTTGGTTCCTTTTGGTGTGATTTATAATTGCTCAATCTCATTAGATTAGCTTCTAAGTGGTACATAGTAAGTGGTCAATGAACTATCGTTGGTAAAATGTGATTAAATACACAATTAATTAATACTATTCGTCATTTCCTTCTATGAGGTATATAGTAAGTTGTCAATGATCTATCGTTGGCAAATAAGTAGATAAATAATGGACCACAAAATGTAATTAAATTCCCCATTTGTTAGATTTACCTAATAATAATAAAACTATAAATCATTTTGCTCATTGCTCTTAGCTTATATATACAGTGAAACCATGTTTTACATTCTTTTCAAGTTTTGGTTAATATTTATATTTTTCACATATTTATATATATTTATGCATCTTTTATAGTACTCTAACTACTGGTGCTTTAAGTTGCCCTACCTCAAGATTGAACGCATCCAAAAGCAAAGTCGACCCGTCGAGGATATCCAGATTTTTTTCAGCAACAGCCAGTTGGATCTCATATTGTAGATAACCAGAAGGGTTTTCAAAATGTACCAAATATATATTGTTTGATTTACACAGAAAAGCAATGCAAGCTTGGCAACTTTTTTTTATAGATTCTAGTTCAAATATTTTATGTGTTTTTTATTTAAAAGTCAAATTAAAAACCATCGAATATTTAATAATATTTCATATATTTAAAAGTCAAATTTAAAACATCTGCCGGTTCAAGGAATTTCTTTAGAAAGGACAAAAGATATATAACCGAGTATCATAATTTACTACTCAAGTTGACAAAGTTAATTTCCGTTAACCTCATAATAAGCCACACAAAGCAGATTTCTCATCCTCACCAGGACGCAAGGACTGAAACCATAGGGCATTTTCAGCTTATTACGGCTCATTTCACAAACATTTTTGTACCACCCACGTGGGTGCCGGAAAAGGCGAATGGAAAGCGGAGGAAAAGCGGGGAAAAGCGGCAAAAAATTCCGGATAAAGGAAGCCGAAAAGAATGGTAGTGAAGCCCGGAGTAAACGAGGCGTGCGGCAACCAGTAATGGACAATGGCTCACCAAAGACATGTGAATTATGTCATCTATTGTTTCTAGATTATACTCCTTGGAGGAGTCGAAAAGCACATGGCCACATCTCTACATCTCCACTTTTCGATTAATTAAATTGTGTTTTGCCTCTTCCAATGAGGGGAATTCATTGAATCCGCCACGAAGCCAATTAAATCGGCAATGAACCACGAAGAGCGTTAAATGAGATTTTAAGCTTTTGACAGATTGAGTTTTGATTGGAAATGGTAGCTGAAAGTGGAATTGGAAATGGAATTGCAGTTATCGTTTGGCGACCGTGGGCATTAATAAATTTCCAAGCACCGGGCTTCCTTCCGGTGTATGGTTTGTTTTATGGCCCAAGTGTGGGACGATGTGCGATGGGGTAAGGAAGTGTTTGGGGCCAAGATATTGTCCTGCTCCTGCCGTGCGTGAGGCCATAAAACACTCGAGAGTTATGGTCCTGGTCGATGGCTAAATGCATTGGTATGCGTAGCGTAACGAAAAACAATTAGCTGCGGCCAAATAAAAGTGGCCCACATGCTGCACACACACACACACACGTTGACCTGACACTCAGAGAAAATTTAGTCATCTCAATAGAAATGGTATTGTTAAATGTGATAACGAACTGTTTTTTTAAAGTTCTAATGAATATTTTTAAAATAAGGTTTCCAATAAAATTTAATTTTTAAGTGGTTCATTTTTTAAAAAAGTATTATTATAATTTCAAAGTGTTATGTGCCCATTTTTAAATATGTTTATTAAATGTGCACACCCTAGTTCTACAAGTTTTTATAAATTGTCTTTTCAAATCAGTGTTAAAATGTTTAGGTACCTAATTAAATTTATTAAGATTAGATTTTGTCTTCTTAATATTGGATCCACTTCCTGAAATTGTTAAGGTTTTTTGTAATTGGGTTTCAGAGTGATAAATTGATCGCTTTAATGATTTCTTAATTTAAGGTAAAGATAATTATTTTCTACAATTTTATGTACAAACCCACATAATTTGTGATACATGTCTTTCTGAGTGTCTCTGTATGGTTCCCATCATCATTGTTGTGCTGGCAGAAACTTTTATATGGCTTGTTTCCTGCCACGCCCCCGTTGCCTCCCCGGGGTCTTATCACTGTATTCACTGTCTGGAGCGGATTGCTGGCAAAGTCATGTCCTGAATGACGAATTCCAACCGGCTATTATGTTCACGACTCACTCGACCGAAAGTCGCAGGCAACTGAAATTGTTTGGCCGGAATCGTGTGCATTTTACTTTCTGATATTCAATTAATTGAAGTTTTATTTGTCTGATTGCCGTTCGAAAAGGTGGAGGAGCCACAGATAAGTGGATAACGATAAACAATTAAAGTGTGGAAATTGATTGATTGTTGTGGAAGTTCGAAGAGATTAACACACAACAAAGTTAAGATGTTTCTTTTGAAACAATGATTCGGATTGCAAACGGCTTTAATTAAGTTATCATTTAAGTTCAGATATGATATTTTTTCTTTGTTGGAAATAACTGTTAAGATCCGAAATATTCCCTGTCCCTTGCATCCTTTTTAATTTCCTTTTGCGGATCAATACCTTATAGATTGCTCCTTGCAGCAAGCGGGGAATTTAGATAGCATGTCCCCATTATAGTAAATTCCAAACAACGTAATCCTTTAATGCCTTTTTAGCTACTGCTCCTACGACTACGGGTACTTTAGCAGGAGCTTTAGCTCCTTTCAGAGCTAGCTGCATCTCGAATTCCTTATTTACTTTATAGGTGCAGGCAAAGTAAACCAATACCAAAGCTATTTTAGTCGCTTACCGTGTTTCCTCATTTTTTTGTGCTTCTTTGAGCTCCTTTCCCCGACGACTGACTTTAATCAGTGGCATTCTAGGATGCTCCCCTCCTTTCTGCTCCTCCCCTCGCAATCCGGCTCCTTTTTCCACCACCATGCTGCCGTTGTCCTGCACTCAATTCGTTTTCTTTATTTTCCATCAGACGGAAGTCATGTGTGCCGGCTGCACATCCTTTATGCCAGGGAAGGTAGCTCCTGCAGCTCCTCGGTTCCACGACGACCAGGATGAAGGAGTCCGTCTGCCGGACACACACACATACACACATATTTAAGCCATTCGTACATATAGGGCAGATAATCGCTTTACAATCAGGCAGGAAACTATTGCAAGCATGATTGTTTCCGCGAAACGTGTTTGCACCCGAGCAGTTTCCACCAAATGCCAAGGAATAAGGAAAACAACTTTTGCCCAAGCGAATCGACTTTGCCTTTTTCCATGAGGTCCTCAATAAATAATAATAAATGCATTTTTTCTGGAAAAAATGACTTAACACAGCATCAGGTCGGAAACACCTTCATAAAGCTATGAAAACATCACTTAATCAGTTCATTTATTTATTTATTATTAGTGCCGAATTAAATGTTAATGTGGGATTTTAAAAAAAGTTAATAAAATTTGAAAAAAATATTAATTTATTTAATTTGCTTTAATAATAATTTTTATTATTATCCAGGTACTTTGACTTTCACGAAATTTATTATTTATTTAATTTTGTCAAACTACTTATTACACTTAACCTAACCTAAATATCGAGTATTACCTTCTCTACCTGCGAAATAAACTATAATTACTGACTAACAAATCAGACCCACTGACCTAACCAACAGCAGAGACCGAAACTCAATTTCAAATGTCAGTCAAAGAAGAAAAAGGGCCGCTGGCCGACCGGGCCGAAACCGCAAATAAATTACTGGGCCACGTTAAAGATTTGTTAATAAAGATAAATTTACTTATCGTTTATCTTGATTATGCAAAAAGCCTAAGTGAAAACTCAAAGACCCCAGAATGGAGGTGGAGCACAAAAGCCAGAGAGACGCCTGTGGCAATTGAGTGAGGAGTGGAGGATTGGAGGAGTGCAGGAGGCCAAGAAAGCAGCAGATGGGCCTGAAACTTTTTCATTTCCTTCGGGCCAGGCCCATAGAATGGCCAACAAGAGTGATGAGGATGAGAGGATGAGTTCGGCTGGCTACGCTTTATATGGGCCATGAATAAACATAATACATATTGCACTGTTTTATACTAAATTAAATAACTTGCCGCTCGATCTCGAAGAGCCTGAGCCTGAGCAGCTATTCTGGACTTAGCATATTTGCCCCGAGGCCAGAGGTTCTTTTTTAAGAAGGCCAGACCTGGTTGTGTCAACAGCTCCTGATTAAGTTCTCAGCGGGTCCTTGTGCCAAGGAGTTTGCCACGGAAAGAATTCAGCTTTTGTGTTTGCAAAACCTTGGCAAGCAGGCTCACAAAAAATGTTTGCACTTTGGCACGAAATTAATGGGGTGGACAAATGATGCAGGAAATTGCTTATAAATTATTTCTAATTGAATTTTTTTGATATCAGTAAACTAATTTTAATAATAAAAGAAAATCTACACAGTATACAAAAATATAGAATAGAAATATACCTCTTAACCAGTGAATAAATAAATAAAATAAATAGAATAGAAATATTCACATGTTTTTAATTTCTAAAACAATTTGTTGCTATTCTTGTAAAAAATGTATTTTGGTATTTTTCATTTGCAAAAATTTGCGGATATCAAATAGTTTTCCTCTCGAGATTACCAAGCTATACAACCAATCTATTCCACTTGTCTGAAGTGGATGAAATAAAACTTTGCAGCATTCAAATCTCCAGCGCTGGCAGCCACAAATTTTAAAAATAATCTCTGGCCAAGAGCAGGAATTTGAGATACATTTATTATGCAATTTAATAGCCCAAACCAAGTGCAAATAGTTTGCTGACAGGGCGGTAAGAAGGGGTGGTTGAATACCCCTAAAAGCCCCCCTCCTAAAGCCAACGGCTCAATCAAGAGGGAACTTGGCCGGAGCAGAGTTCAACAACTAACAATTTGTTTGCCCGAGTGTGGGTCATTTGGAGATGACCAGGCTCCTTGATTGGTGGGTCCTTTTGGTTACAGTTTGCTGGGCACCGAAACGGACACACTTTAAAATGTGTTGTGTTGTGTTGTTTTGGGCTAGAGAAAGCGGCAGGGCAAAGGTTTTTATTTATTGGCATATAAACCACAAATAGCAAACATGCCAAGATGGCAACGCACCCACAAAACTTTCGGGGAAACCCACAATACATAAATATTTCATGTCTTGACTTTCAATTTCAGTTTTTTTCTCATCTCTCCGGTTTTGTCCTTTCTCGTTTCTCACTGGTTTGTTTATTTGTTTCGTTTCGTTTCGTTTCGAATGCGAAGGGGATTTTCAAGGGGCAACCACTTGATTTCAAAATGTTTTATTTATGCGCACGATTATTATTTTGGGTTCTTCGAGAATATCCTTCGTGGATATTGCCCCCACTTTTGCATGCTGTGGTCACCTAAAGGCATTTTATCATAATCGAATAGAGGAGCCGGGTTTCGTGTGGTTCTGGGTTTTTGGGTGGCGGAATGCAGTAACTGTGGTCATGGACTGCCTGATTGCTTCAATGGTTTCCTTTTCTTGATGCGGGTCCATTGTGCACATTCACATATACTACATACCATATATATCCACATATCTGCACGCATATATAAATATCCTTTTCCGTTCCCGGGGGAGCTTTTTGTGTTATAGTTGTGTTTTCCTCAAAAACACACATTTTATTATCGTATTTATTGACCATCATATTTACGACCATTTTATGGCATGTTAAATCGCTTAAAAAGCTTGCCAAATTTTCAATTCCTTTACTTTATTGATCCATCCCACATCAGTTTGTGATTGTCCGTAAACGGGTCACAATTAAAGTTGGAATATTTCCATTTGATATTTGGGCTTTGGTTAATTAAATGTTTCCAACTGAGCTGATGCTGAGCCTAAAGTATGAACCAATCAATTACATTACAAAAGTACCCACATTCCTGGTTATCAAATTAAATGAACTGCCTTTTGCACTTGCATAAATTCCATAATAAATATTTACACATTCTCTATGTCATTTGGAGTGGATTAAGTCCGATTAGATTGAGATTCATCACTAATTGGTCACCGAAGTGCTTAGTGCAATAATTATTATATTATATATCAATTATAATTGGGCTTACTTCAAGCTTTACGCGCTTTAATAAGGGATAATTTTGTTTTATTGAAATGCATCGCTGATTTTAAATCCGTTAATTCAAAAATGAGATGTCAAAAAAAAAAATTATAATTAATTATTGACTAGCTAACATTTAAATCAAAATAATCCAATGATTAAATAAAATATTTAAAAAAAATATTACGCTTTAATGGCTTTAAAGATTTTGACAAACAAATTGAGCTTTGATAAAAGTAACAAAATCCTTTAAGTGTCACATAAAATTATTTAAATACTGTTCAGACGACAATAGCAGTTCGTGGAGGCAAAAAACAATTTCAAAGCCATCAAAATTAGGTCAATTGATTTTTACAGCACAATGGACGAAAAACAAATAGCCACCCAAGCTATACAAATTTAAAAGCAATTTAAACTGAATATATACTAATAGATAGCCGAATGCTGTTTTTCACGTGAATATGGCAAGTGTCAGGCTCGATTGTTCAACAGTTGGATAAACGTTCCAAGAACTCAATTTTTTTCGCTTGACAGTCTCATTAAAACTAATAACTCTTTTATGACTTTTTGGACTGAACGTGGAATGTGTGAAGTTTTGCTGGCCAACGGCCGACATATGGCCAAGTTTGGTGGGGCGACAAAGGAGTGGGTAGATAAGACCCAGGATTACCGACCAGCACATGCCCGAAGGCCATTAAACCTAATGACTTTGGCTAGACAAACTTAATGGGTTGACTTTAGCCCATCATGCGACAATCACTCTCTCACTCAGTGCAGTTTTTATAAGTTTGATAAATAAATATATATATTTTTAATATATATATATATATATTTTTTGAGTAATCAAGGGATTTTATTGCAAAGTTTAAATTAAAAAGTTTTGGCAAACATTTCAGCTTTGGCTTTCTGTTTTATCAGATTTTAGTTTGCATAATTCTCTGCTAACAAACATCAGGCGCTTATTTGTTTAAATTGTATTTGATTTTCCTCGCTTCCCATCTGATGTAATCTGTGCAATGCTGGATTATTTATGAATTTACTGAGCAACAGCCATGCATTTAAGTTTAATTATGCAAATTGAATTCCATTCATGCATAAATAGAATGAGAGACTCGTGCCCTGACAGTTTGACTTTGTTCTCTCTGACTGCCACTCACGGTTTTGCATTTACTTTTGAATTTTTATTAGGGAATTATGCACTTATGCTAATTTTTTCAAACATTTTGTTTGCTGTTTGGCAAACCAATGAGAGATGAATATTAAAAAAAGATAAAGTTTGGCTGCGTCAAGTCCAAAAGAAAATGTGTGAAACGCATCAAAGCATTTCCACGTGAATACGAAATGCTAAAATTACTAATGGGGAATTATACTTATAAAAGTGCAAATTATAAAATATTTTCCTAAGTCTTAATTTCCTGTAAATTGTTGAAGGAATGTCTCGTTTGGTTCACTTAATTACATTGAGGTCACAGAGAAATTATTTTGTAAGTCCATTAAATAATGAAAAACAATTATGTTGACTTCGTCGACGTGCAAATTTGACTGTTGTTCAATTAGGATTTTTTGTCTAGATTTTAATAATTATGAAATTGCTCGAAATGTAATGATGCATTTAAATGCCATTATCCCGATTCGAATGGCGTGCAGAAAATTCGTTAATTAAAGCCGAGTAATTTTTGGCTTGTTTATTTACTCGCATTACAGGTATTTATTTCCATTTGTGTTTATTTCGTTATCGATTTTGTCATAGCCATTGACCAAATTAACATTGCGGGAGTGTTTAAGTGCACTTGTGTGTTTTCGTTTTATCTTTTTCTGTTCAGTTAGAAATTTAGTGCGTCTAATTCAATGGAATAATCAGAGAGCCTATGCTCCTTGATTAATGATGCAGATTAAATGACTCGCTTGGCACTAGTTTTTGTATTGTTTAGTTTGCTTATTTGGAATTTCGTTTATCGCTTTTTATATTAGCTTAATTGCCATTGGGCTTTCCATTGACTAAGCATAATTTGCATGAATTAATAATGAATTGGGCAAAACTCTGGCTTGAATTATGGTAAATTCATGGAACATTGAGGGATGCCACTGTATAAATAAATTCAAAAATCACTTTTTAATTCTTAAAATATTTAATTTGCTAACTTTACTTAAATTATGAATATTTAAATAAATGTATGTGTATGTAAATGTAAGTAAGAATATTATTTTGCTATTTCAAAATATTCTCATACTTCTTTGATATTTTTCTGCACTGAGCTACACATTTTGTCAAAACATTTAGGCATTCTTTCATCCACATTTCAGGCAAATGTCTAGCTGTCAACACAAAAGACACCAGGACACCTCTTATCAGGGAAAAATGGTGTCACAGCTGCTGGTTAAATCCGGCCTAAATGGAAACGAAAGCAAGTGAGGCTTTAATTTATTTAGCTCGCCAATAAGTTGCTAAGATACAACCTACATGGCTTAACTTTTGATCAAATTTGGCTGGCCAATTCAATTCATCCAGTAAATTTCTTAGGTTAAACTTAGCCAAATGCAATTAGTCTTTGTGCTAAGAGGTGGGTGGTGCGAGGGGTGGTTAGTGGGTGGTTTTAGGCTGATTCGGCTTCGGCTTTTCGGTGCGGCCGTGCATAAATCATGAAACCAAAAACAGAAATTTACAAACGGACAGCGGAGACGTGGCAGTAGTGGTGCATATATAATGGCTTAGAAATTGCTTGACACAGCGCACAATGCGCATGGTGCCTGGTGAAACTGCAACGCATAAATCTCGGAGATTTGAAATCTCATTGACAATTGGAAATGTGACCAAAATCATGCATTTCCGTCGCCATCTCTTGACCAAAATTCCACCCGCCTGCCTCTGTTGGCCTGGCCTGCCTCTGGGCCAATTGAAAATACATTTTACACAATTACAAATTGCAATGAAATTGATTTATCACGCACAACTGCACGAAGGTCACGCAATCCTCATAAATTTTGACACACCAGAGGAGAAGAAGAGATGGAGGCTGGTCTGGTTTGGTTTTGGTTTTAGCCCTGCCGGCAATTTGCCACAGTTTTTGGCCCTCTCCGTCCACAATTTACATACATATTAGGCTTATTACTCGACGGCCATATCAGCCCCCGATTTTCCCCCTTGCTCTCTGGCATTCTATTTAACGCTTTTAAGTACATGAATTATGCGCATTGCACTTTGGCACAAACATCACTCCCTCCGTCTGTGTCCCGCCGCTTGGTGCACATTTTATTATCAGCGGCATTAAATTTTATAAAATGTGTATGTGTTGTGCAGAAAGTTTTCATCGTCCGTAGACTACTGGCTGATGCCCATAAAGTATGTGGAGTAATTGAGAAGCGCCCCAGCCTACGTGATGCTCCAACGAAAATCGCCCAAAAGTAAAGGGAAAATGGGGAAAATTGTGAGAGCTGACCACTGAAGAATTTGAGTTTAAATTCTTGCCTCGCTGGTTGACATACAAATTACATTTTTTAAAATTTTGGGCAAAGCTCTTTGCTTTTTTCTACATAAATTGGTAAGTGGTGTTTTACAATGATATTTTATTTTTTAATTTATTTGTTTTAATATCCCGATGATGTAAGAGTATGTCTTTTTGAATAACATCGGTCACTTTGTGGTAATTATAAAATTAAAAAATTTCTTTTCAAATTACTATTCAAATTTTCCATTAGGAAAATAATAATTAAAAACAAAATTAAATTAAATAACGTTAAATTAATTTATAAATATTTCTTACTTCCAAAGGCTTTTATTAACCATTTTCCTGAAAAAAACCCCCATTTAATGACTCCCCTCCTATTTTAATGAAATTAAGTTTCTCCCCCACTCAAACCCTCAAGTTGAGTTTGTCCAGCTGCCATTTTCCGGATTTCTTTCCGAGTCCCAACTCACATCAGGGGAAAACACGAGCGAATGACCAGCAGCAGTGAGTGAGTGTTGTTGTGAATAAATGATAATACCGGTATTTGTCCGCTCCCATAAATCGCATGCATTCAGGGACTCAGACTGACTTTCTGTCAGTTCCCCGACTCCGACTGCTGAACTACTTTGGCGGATCCGAGAATGTTTGGACCACCACTGGTAATATCCTCTGACCTCCTCATCTGTTTCCCCATCCTCCACTTTATTTTTACTACGTGTTGCTGCATACTTGCAGAAATATGCTATTTATTATTGTAAAATATTTTGTAAGGCTTGCCCAGGAATTTATGATGAATATGAATGAAAATTCTTCAGCGCTGATGACAATGTTGGCTAAGGGCTGAATTATGCGGCACATTTAAAATGGATTTCTTTTAATTACGGACATGTAGTTTTACGGATTAAATTTTTATCTCATTATCTAAAAACTTAATATATAATTATTCACAATACTAATGTTGTTTTAAATTATTTGTTTATAATTATCTTATTTTAAAAATGAGGCCTGATCAAAAAGATGTCTTGCAAACCCTTTATTTGACATTTTAGTGGGTTATTAAAAATACTGTCGTTTTATTTTGCGCCAGAACTTATCAAATGCAATTTAATTACGCATGCCAGAATTGCATTTATATCAATGATGCTGCTTTAATGGAAAATAATTGAATATTTGTCATGCATTTCACCTGCAAACACATGGCCTTCAACACATGCATCGTGCACTTACACACACGCATTGCTGGACTTCCTGAAAGCAATCAAATTGAGGTCATTTTTGTAAATTGTTGTTCCTGCAAGTGAATGTGTTGTTTTTGTATCTGCTAGCGCTTTTGTGTTGCTGTTTTCGCTTAAACCTTTCGAAATATGCTCGATTGGTTTTCATTAAGCTTTCCATGCTGATAATAGTTTTAATTTGTGCTATTTAATTGTAATTAATCTAGTTAGTTAAAGTCGTTTTCGGCTGTCGATTACGTTTCTGAAATCTATTTTTTTTTCGACTATCTCATTGAAATTGTTTTTACAATTTCTGTCTCTTATCCTATCCCTACTTCCTACGTTTGTAGCAGGCTCGCCTGTTATAGTTCCAAAGGCACAAACACACGTATAATAATATATATAACAACAAGTATAACTCTAAGTTTATGTATAAGCCCAACGATCAATGTTATAATTGTGTATGTATACGCAAATGTTATAAGTATGTATGTATACGCCACTGTTATAATTATGTATGTATACGGAGAGCTAGATGAAATGCAACCCTGTAAACCAGAGAGCGGAGGTAGAGAACGAAGAGAGAGTCATTCGTCGTTTTGCAAGCGTGAAGTGTGGACGCGAAATAAAGATCTTAAACCAACAAACAACAACAAGTACTATTTAATAATAGCATAACTCGGACCCTTACAAATTCAGAAGTGGGCGTAACCAAAATGAATAACATTTCAGAGTTAAACTCAGTGTCGGTAGTGCAGTTGAAGAGATGGTTGGAAGTGCTAAATATGCCAACAACGGGTACTAAAGACGAACTGATTCTGCGGTTAAACACAATGAACAATTCTGGACATATTGAACAGGAGATTCAAAAAGAAATGCATAATTTCGTTGCTGCTTTGAAGCCGGTACAAACTGGCCAACAACAAGACCAACAATTATTGTCGGGATCGTATGACAAAGAAGACGACGCAAATACCCAAGCTGAAAAACTAACGGATTCCTTCAACGAAGACGAAGAGAATGACAACCAGCAAGAGAACGAGCAGCTACATGTCGAAGTGCGCAAGACAGAAAGAGATGTCGATATAGCCAGCGAATTGCGCCAGCTAATGCAAAGCGTCGAACTACATTTGATGACACCAAGGCGGACGCGCAACGCGAATATTCAAGGCCATGCAGAAGTAGAAGAAATGATGCAGAGCGGAAATAACCAGAGCCGAATGGCCAACGAAAACGGACAAGGCGAAAATATCAACGGCGAGATGTCTTGGAGGATGGCGGTGGAAGCTTTAAGTGTTTACGACGGACAAACATGCGCTCGTAAATGGATCGCGCAAATGAGAAACATTTCCAATATTTATGGAATTACTGGAAATCAAATGCGGATGCTTTTCGTCAGCAAGGTCAAAGGCAAAGTTAACGCCTGGTTATACGAAAACCCAAGCCGAGCTTTGCAGCAAATGGATGATCTATGCGATCAGATGATTTCGATGTTCGGAGAAACTCAGTCGAAACTAGAAATACGACGCAAATTCGAATCTCGTATCTGGCAAACTGATGAGAAGTTTGGGAAATACTTGAATGAATAGCTGATGCTAGCTCAGAACGTCAGCTTGGATCATGAAGAACTACTAGATAGATTTATCGAGCATACCAAACGGAAATTTGCGTAACCAAGCGCGAATTCAGTGTTTCCGGGATGTCGCACACATGAAACGAGCTTTTGCAGAGGTGTACTTACCGAAGAAGCGAACGAACTTGCGTCGGTGGATCAAGCTGCTGTCGACGAAATTCGATGCCACAACTGTAACGCTAGAGGCCATTTCGCTAGGAATTGTTTGAAGCCGAAGAGACAGCCCGGGTCGTGTTTTGCTTGTGGCGAAATGGGACACTGGGTAGGACAATGCCCACAGAACAAAAGTAACAAGAAAGCTGACAACGATTACGTAAGACATGTTAAAATACATTTTGTAAATTTTTCTAACAATCCAATAATTGTAGAATGCCTCATAGATTCGGGTAGTCCGATTTCTTTGACTAAAGCTTGTTTGGTACCCAAGAACATTGAAGTATTACCGGAGGACAAACGGTATTATGGTTTAAATAAAATTTATTTGCAAACGCAAGGAAAATATTTTGTTACATTATCAAAAACTTAAATAAAGTATATTTTCATTTAATAATTGTGATCGAAGAATCTATGAGTCATGATGCTATTTTGGGAAGAGATTTCATGGAAGCGTGCAACATAAATTAAGAATTAAGTACTTTAAAAATAATAACGGTCGAAGCGAAAAAAGAAGAACATATTTTTGAAGACTAAAATCGTTACGAAAATTGTTATGAAAAATAAGAAAATAGTTATGAAAACGATAAAAATCGTTATGAAGTACAAAATTATTATAAAAAAGAAGAACTTCGTTATAAAAATGAAGAAAATGTTGTGAAAATTGTGAGAAAAGAAGAAAATGTTATTAAAAGAAGAAAATAGTTAGATGTAGAAAATATTATGATAAAGAAGAACATCGTTATAAAGATGGAAACGGTTTGAAGAGGAAGAAGATTGTTATGAAGAAGAGAAATATGGTTTTGAAAAGAATGAAGATTTTTATGAAAATGATGAAATAGCTACCAATGAAAGGGAAAAAGAAGAAAAATTTAACAAAGTTGCGAGGGAATTATTAAATATTAATATAGATGAGAATGAACGTGAGTATATAATAGATGAAAAAGTAGATTACAAGGTACGATGCCAGTTTATAAAAATATTAGAGGATGAGTATATAATAAACCAAGACCAGAAAATCCCGAAATAAAATGTGAAATTAAATTGACTTTAGAAAATTCCAAAACGTTTAGATGTTCGCCAAGACAATTATCTTATATGGAAAAGGAAAAGTTACAAGTATTGTTGGATGAATATTCGAAAAACAATATTATTAGACCGAGTGATTCAGAATACGGGTCACCTATAGTTTTGGTAAGAAAAAAATCTGGGGATCTAAGGTTATGTATAGATCATAGAAAATTTAATAAAGTAACAACGAAAGACAACTATCCGTTGCCACTAATTGACGATTTGTTGGACAGGCTGAAGCACGGGTATTTCCATGTATTTGTTGATCAGGAGTCAGTTAAGTATACATCGATCATCACACCGTTAGGTCAATATGAGTTTTTGAGAATGCCAATGCACAGTGGTCGCTGCCATAGGCCAAAAATCAAAAAATTGATTTTGAGATATTCCAGCGAAAACCGGTTCTACGATCAGCTGATTGTCCAAGCTTTACGACACAATAGTTTTTTTTTTTGGAATTTCAAACGAATTTCCAACACTGGAATGCAAAGTGCGAGAACGTGCTTACTTACTTTCAATTTGTCAACAGTGAAGTGCAACGAAGTGAATTAAAAAAATTCGAATAAATTATAAAGCACGGCTTAACCCCAATCAAATATAATGGACATTGTTCATAACGGTATATACTTTGTTTATACAGATACATGAATTAATAACTTGTGCTGTGTTTTGTGTAAATAAGTGGTAAAACGTGCGTCCTATTTAATTCGTAATTGTTGTGCGTTACAATGTTTTAGGTAAAGTTTTAAGTGCTTTCACCCGGTTTTCCTCCAATGATGTTTATATCCTGTTTTTTAATAATATTTCAAGATTATAAAAATGTTTTGTTCAGCTGCCGAAACTTGCCGATGCACTTGTGCCATTAAAAAATGCAACCTTACCTCAATTACTTTAGGAGCTCTTTCTAGGAGGAAGCACTTTATTGTTCTGTGTCTATGTGTGCTTAGTTGTGGTTGTAGTTTGTTTTTGATTTGTGTTTTATGTTTGATGTTTTTTAGTTTATTTTGTCGTTTTATTAATGTTTTCTTTCATTAGGAACAAATACCTACTACCAGTATTCTCGAAAGCATGTTTTTAGCATTTGGCAGAATGAATGCGGCACTCAACACCAAAGAATTAAAAATGTGCTGGATACTTTAATTGAGGGTCTTAAAAACTCAGGATATGAGCTGGATGTGGAGGAATTAGAAAAACAAATATCCTTCATTTGTTATAAGATGGATAAGGTGGGCGTGGGAAATGGAGTGAGTAATCACTCCCATACTTTTATATTACAGTTCCAAGTTTAAAAATAACTTACATTAAAAAGTTCAGCTAATTATGATTACAAGAAATGAATTTATGACTTCTGTCTCATGTGAACGCATCCACTGAGAAAACAGTTCCTATGGAAGCTATAGGATATAGTGGTACGATCTGTCCAATTTTTGTAACATATATTTATTATATTTTTTTAGATTTTTGGTAAAAGTTTTATAACGATAGCACTTCTAGAAGTATTTATGGCCGCGGCTCCATACAAGCCCGACCACTGTGCAATGGGGCGGTATTTCAAAGGTTTATCAACAAAATTTTTGACGATATGATAAGAAAAAACACAGTAATTATATACATGTATGATATTATGATAGCTAGTGAGAATATAGAAGAACATTAAGAAACAATGAAAGAGGTATTAAATAGATTAGTAAAGAATAAACTGGAATTAAGGATGGACAAGTGCGAATTCTTACAATCGAGTGTAGAGTATTTAGGTTTTGTTATTACGAGCAAAGGAACTCAGGCAAACAATAAAGGCATTGAAGCTGTTCGTAGAATTACTTTTTATTGTTTATAATTTTAGGTTGCCCCTAGAACATAATCTAGTGTCAGTAGGCCGCTAAACCAACACTTAAATTGGGTTAACCGGCGAAGTTGAATACACAAGTATTGCTTGAGTACTGATTTTATTTGGGAATATCTGGGGTGTATATACATGATTTCAGAGTCAAGGGGGCCACCGTAGCGAAGGTATTGCATGGGGGTTTGTTAGTTATAAATACATTGCATCACTTAGGTTCTAAGATATACAGAGATACAGAGTCATACAATTTGTCTCCCATACAAGGGATAAATTGGCTAGGGTTAGTAAAAATAGAATGCTGGAACGGCAGGTAGCGGGGTTTTAGCTGGCGCTAGCTGTGGCTGCTGTTGACATCTTAGGGACTCAAGTGCAGGCGCTAACATACTCCCGGACGTTGAACAGGTGTTCAACATCATCCAATGTTGATCTCAAAGGCGTCGGAAGAAGGCATCAGATGGTGCATCCTTGATGAGCTGAGTAACCGAGGTTGTTCTGCTAGTTCGATTTCCTTTGAAGATGATGACGTTTGTGGAGGTGTCTTTTTTTGGAATCGTTTCCACAAATAAACGACTATGACTCCGAGTGACAAAAACAAGGCAACATAGGCACTTATGTGGTGGTGTGGTAGATCAATGATCTCTGTTGGCATTTTTATTTTGAGCCTGGGACGTAATTCCTTGCTAAGATCATTTAACTCATTATAACTCAGCTTCAATGAATTATTTGAATTTGAAATCTTAGTTTGCGCTGCAGACGATTGATTCAAATTGCCAAATCGAGCATATGACAATTTCATCGTTCCTGTTGACGTCACTTAGTGGCCAATCACACTTAGAATTGAGTTTCGTAGAGTGCACTCTGGGGCCAAAACTAGAAGTCCAGTATGATCAATATTAATGGTTGATAATTGATCGCCACATACTGCAGAAAGCTCCATTGGTTTTTGGCCTTTAATCTTTGCCATGAAAGGGATTTCGTAGATGTCACAGTTTGGCATAATGACGACGATTTATTATTAAACAATTGATATTCGCAGTGATTGTCAATTGAAAATATCATTTGCTTGTCTGAGCAAATATATACGTCCTCGTTAATGGACTTGCATAGATCAAATTCTTTAGCTGTCATAGCAATGAATTGATCTCTGTGTTGATTCACAGCTATAATTGGATGTTCAATAGCCAGTGATATAATTTTATTGTTGACTATCACAGGTATTGGTACCAAATTATAAATTTCAAAAAGCTGCGTTGAGATCAAAGGCAGTGTAATTTTGAAGATGACATAGTCCTTTACAACCTTTGCTTCTGCTTTCATCAACTTGTATAATTGTAACACATTATTCTTAATCATGGGAAGCATTTTTCCTTGAGGCAAATGAGTTTTTAGTTTATTTATATGCTCTTGAAGTTGCTTTGGCGACACGAGCAGCGGACTTATTTCATTGTGATGAACATTTTCAACACATGGGAAATCTCTGACTGGACTCTTTGAATATTGGCCGCCAACACACTCAATTGATTGGTTAGTGCTATATACCATTGAAAGGTTTTTAACGAATCGAGTCGCGCGTTGGCTAAATCCTCTCTTTGCTGGTTCATGATTCTGATTCTTCTGTCAATGGCTGCCTCATCTCTTTTCATTATATTTATGGTGGAATCAATTATCGATGTTTGATTCTTCACCAATTCCAAGAGATAATCTTCATTTGTTTTGACCTTTTCAATGGTCGACGACATCTTTTTGGCATACTCAGTGTCCCATACTCCAAAAAGGCTGCTGGCGATATTTCCAACAAGGTCCAGCGGCGAGCGTCTTTTCCTGGGCATATGGAGTAACTCATTCTCAGTTTGGATTTCCTCGTCGACGTGTTGAAAATGAGTGTATAGCGCAGCACATGCTTGTCCTGGTTGTATGTGAGACCACATTTGGCCGACCTTTATTGTTCCAAGGTATAATGTTTTTACGTCTTCCAAGTAAGGTTTTAAATCGTAATATGCGATAATTGTCCAATCAGCAGTTGCCAGTTGAGTTGTCCCAATTTTTTCATAATAAATCCCAGGTTTTGATCCCAACCTGGTTATATTGATTGGCCTTACTGCAGCTAGTGGTAACAGCAGTAGAAGGGCATTGACAGGAGGGGGAGAGTTGTGCCCTTGCGCCTTTTTGGTTCCTGGTCATCCTTCTCATCCTTCTCATCTTTCTCATCCTCGTCATTTATCTCCTTGCGTTTTTCTTCTGGATCCTCTTGACGAAATAGTGGAGCAAGATTATGAATCGGTCTTTTAAATACTCCCTTTGGAGTGTCAACATCTACAACCCGTACATATCCGTCTGGGCCTGGATAGAGCTTTAAAATCCGTCCAATGGGCCAATGAAGCATAGGCACATTGTCTTCTTTCATAATTACCATCATGCCCTCTTTGACGTTTTTATGTGCTTGTTTCCATTTAGGATGTTGTTGTAGACTTGTTAAGTATTGACTGGACCATTGCATCCAGAATGTGTGTTTTAGTAACTGCACCTGGTCCCACTGTGCAGATAGGGATTTTATTTTTAACGGCTCGGGATCTGGTTGTGCTACAAGTGGTTCTCCAATCAGTAAATGACCAGGTGTAAGGACCGTCAGATCATTTGGATCATCAGTAATTGGAGTCAGTGGTCGGGAATTTAACACAGCTTTGACATTTGTTATTACTGTGCTCAAATGCTCAAAGGTGACCTCAGCAGTGTACACCTTTTTCAACAATAATGTCTTTGCTGACTTTACTGCGGCTTCCCATAACCCACCAAAGTGAGGTGCTCTTGGCGGAATGAATTTAAATTGAATTCCTTTAGTGTTGCATAGCTGCACTATGAAGTTCTTAGCTTCCTGAGAGTGTATGGTTTCCTTCAATTCCATTAGCTGGTTGTTGGCTCCTACAAAGTTTGTAGCATTGTCGCAGTATAACGTTTTGCACCTTCCGCGACGGCTTATGAACCTTTAAAGCGCTCCAAGAAATGCTGCAGTAGTTTAATCTCCAATGACTTCCAAATGTACCGCCTTCGTCGCAAAACATACAAATACGGCGATGTATGCTTTGTCAGGTCGCTTGCCTCGGACCTTGTGATGTATCTTGAAGGGTACCAATATTTATGCGAAGCAATGTTTTGCTTTATGTATTTGACTAATTTAAGACAAAGGCATCAAGAAAAGCAATTGATATTTTGTTTCAGTATTTTTGTTTTCATTATTTTTTCACCTTGATTAGAATAATATTAATAACTAGCAGGGTGCCCGCAGCTTCGCTTGCGATGGATAACCCGAATATCCTACTTTTCTTTTGTTATAGGTTTGCAGTAGAACTATGTAATTTTGCATTTCAAATATATTTGTAGTTTCGGATGAAACTTTAATTAACTCTCATTTCCACACCACCCGGTGGTGGTAACGTGGTTTCCCCTAAATAGGCCTAGTCCACAAAATAAGTTCAAATATTTTTAAAAAGTTTTTTTAAAACATCCCTGTAAACAACATTTTTTGTTCGGCCATCAGGAGATAGGATGATTAAGCTCTTTGCTGAGCTAACTCTTGAACAGGCCACATAAAAATCGTCCCTTAGATCTAATCCAGCTACTTTCAAAGTCTGCCCTTGTGACTTATTTATTGTAATAGCAAAACAGACCTTTACACGAAAGTGTAGACGTTTAAACTCAAATGGTAAGTTGGATGACCTTAAGGGATTTCTTGGTATGAATACTGTCTCTCCTTTGGCACAGCCTGTAAAAATAACGGCTTCAATAACAAATTTGTGAAGAGCTTTCACTTGCAATCTCGTTCCATTGCATAACTTTGGGGGACTTGAGTTTCTTAGCAACATCCAAAGTGTTAACAACTGTACCTACACCCAGAAAAAAATATGGACTTAAAACCCAAAAAATGGACTTAAACTAAGGTAATATGGACTAATTTTGGACCTAAGGAATCTTAGACTTGTTTTAAGTCCATCATGGTTAAGGCCATGATGGTCTTAATTATAGTCCAAAATGTACCTTATATTTAAGGAAATATTGACCTTAGAAACATAGACTTAAATTAAGTACTCCCTTACCTTTAATTTAGGGTATTTTAACCCTCGAAATTAAAGCCAATATTGCACGAAATCAAGTCCATTTTATAGCCAAAAAAATTTACCAAAATGCCCTTAAATTCAAGTCCACATTATTGCCAAAAAACAAATCCCACATTCCCTTAAATTCAAGACAGAATAATTCCTAAAATCCCGGCCATAAAGACCAGGTTTTAAGCTAATGCTTTTATAAATTTTATTAGATTTTTTATAAATTACTTTTTTTTTTAAATAACATTAAAATAGCTTAGGCTTTATAAATTCATGGGATTGGTTAAAATTAATATGAACAGGAGGATTTGTTACACATTTCATATCAATAAGTGTACAGGGAAATCTAAAGGAATTGCTATCATTTTCATTGAATCTCCTTTTCCAAATATTTCCATTTACAAAATTGGTGTAGGTTGATTCGTTTTTTAAAATATTTAGCTTTGACAAAAAATCGTTTAACACATTTGGAAGCTCAAAGTATTTCTTTAGATAAAATTTTATAGGGAATATTACTCCCTTGCTTAGTTTTATGTCAAGGCCGAACGTATTTTTTTTTCTTTTTGGTTGAATTGTGTTATTAATCGTAATAATGTCCGGATCTTGCCACATTTCGCGATTCTTAAGTTCTTTTATAAGTAAATATTCCGAGCTGCATTTTTGAAACGGGTTTTCACAAAACTGTTTTAAATTTTCAATTTTTTCGAGATCGTTAACGTCAGCTAATATTTTTTCCAGTTCTTCTTTGATTGGCATTGTTATAAATTTTTTGATATTTTCTTGAAGTTCTTCTGTTTTTGATCTAGGCAGGTTAATTTGTGCGCAATTGTTGACAGTCATTCTAAGTGCATGCTCTTGAAAATTAGCAGGATTATTAAATGCTAACGCTAATGGGCAGTTGGAGTAATTAACATTATGGTTAAATTCAAAAGATGGCTCAGACTGTGAAATTGATGTTTTCGCAATTACATTCGATTTTGGCGTTTTTACAATTTGGCTTTTTGGAGCCACTACAAAAGATTGTTTTTCTTCGCTAATCATATGTTTTCTTAAAACCTTAAATGATGAAAATTCTTGGGTACATGTTGGAAAACCACATTTAAATACATGCAAAGGCAATAAGCTTATAAGCTTGATGAAATTATTATTTTTTCATCTCCTATTTTAAGTAAAGTTTGGGCAAAAACACCGGCCGTTCTATCACCTAGTAAGTGCACACGCATATTTTTCGTAAGAACCAATTTTTTAATTTTAGACCACAAAATGGAAGATTTTATGCAAGATTTTATTTCATCGGTCCTTGTTCCACGGGGTACAACTGGGAGCGCTTGTCGAAAATCTCTAGCCAATAGAACAGTTATACCTCCCACTAATAAGTCATTGCCTCTTATATCCTTTAAAATTTTATCGAGAGCTTCAAATCCCCCTTTATGAGCCATAGTACATTCATCCCAAGCAATGAATTTACAATTTTTAAGAACGAAAACAATGTTGGACTGTTTGGAAATGTAACAATAGGGTTTTTCCATATTTATTAAATCAAATGAAACCCTAAATACAGAATGGGCTGTCCGTCCTCCGTTTAATAAATAAAATAAATAAAATAAAATTTATAATGTCTTAAACTATTCTTTGGCGAAAACACAGATTCGATTGGTTAAACGGTTTAGCGTCCATAATTTTTGAAAAGAAAATTGACCTTTTTTCCAATTGGAAGCGATAGGGCCCACTTGGGGAGCCCCAATAAATCTTAGCAAATCAGTTTAAAGTTATTAGAATGTAATAAAAATGCATGTTAATATTGTTAATCAATGGATTTGGCTTTGCGTTGATTCCCAGTTTTCTTACTGATAGCTTTATATATAGAGATGAATGAATTCCCTTGGTTGCCCACCGGGAAAATTCCTCTAGAAAATAACATATTTTCATCAGGTTTCTCCACATAAGCGGAAGGGACTAAACCTCATTCACCCCATACATTTCTTCCATCTCTGGTTTCAAAATACACGGGGGTGATTTCTATCTGGATCTCTTGCAGAAGAATGCAGGACAAAATCCACTGGTTTTTCGACTTCCCGCATTATAGATTTCCTACACGTGCTCAGTTATGGTTTTCCTCTATTTGCAATATCTGCGTTTCCACACCCTCCCAGTTTTGGTTTTCCAATACTTTGCAGTATCGGATTTCCCACAATAAAAAATAACTTTTTTTCATGTAATATTTGTATATGTATTTATTAATAATATTTACAATCGAAGCATTGGAATTGAAAATTGTTAATGCCTGAAGCATTCCCGGTTTTTGCTTGGCCGAATGCAGGTCTTAGGTATCCATGTCTTCTGAAAATATCAAAAATAATTAAGATATGAATTTAAGACCAGGAATAATAATAAGAGTAATTACCATTATTACATCTCCATACAAAAAAGAAAAAATCACACACGGGAAATGCAAGCGCAACAGTTCTGGTCCCAAGAAGTCTCAATCGGCCTGGCTGAAATAAATGTAATATTTTGATTAAGTTAAACAACTAAGTTAGTACTGAAGTACTATTCATATAACCATTTAATGACACCGCACACCATTTACCACTGATGAAGATTAAAAACATTTCAAGTGTCACTGAAATGCAGAGTTTGTGTTAAAGATAGCATCTGGAGGCTTATATTTATTAATGGCGAAAATATCTGTGGTACAGAAAATGTTTAAAAATATAAAAAACAATAATATTTTTCTTTGTAATTATACCCGTTACTCGTAGAGTAAAAGGGTATATTGTATTCGTGCAAAAGTATGTAACAGGTAGAAGGAAGCTTTTCCGACCCTATAAAGTATATATATATTCTTGATCAGGATCACTAGCCGAGTCGATCTAGCCATGTCTGTCTGTCCGTCTGTCTGTCCGTCTGTCTGTCCGTCTGTCTGTCTGTCCGTCTGTATGAGCGCTGAGATCTTGGAAACTATAAAAGCTAGAAGATTGGCGTTTTGCATGCAGATTCTAGGAGTTCCTACGCAGCGCAAGTTTGTTTCAAAAAGGTGCCACGCCCCCTCTAACGCCCACAATCGCTTATATACGATTTTAAAAATTTAAATATTTCGGAAAAGTAAAAATTCAGTTTTATTGTGTTTATCAATACCTATCGAAATGTAGAAGAAATTTTTCAAATCGGACCATTCGTTAAAAAGTTATGCGTGTTCAAAGTTTCTATCTCCATCTCCCTCGCACTCCCTTTACCTGAGTAACGGGTATCTGATTGTCGGGGCACCCGACTATAGCGTTCTCTCTTGTTTTATGGTATAAATGTGATCAAATTTTGTAATCGTCTTACCACATTACCCACATTTATTCTTATTATTATGTGTAAAAATTGTGAGTAAAATAAATTAAAATCATCAATAAATATTATGATTATAGACATTATGATTATAGTATTTAGTTTAATTTATTTGATTAAAAATTATTAATATTTTTTCTACGAATTTTAAAATTACTAAAAATTAAAGATAAATGTGAGAACAAGATTTTTTTTTTTGTGTAAATAATAGAATTTATAAATATTATAAGTTGGTGATTTTTTGTTAAAAAATATTATAATCGTAGTGCCACAGAAATCACACAGCGCATAAGTGGCCTGATATTGATGCTACTCAGAAACCCATCCCCATTTAACGCTCAGAAATTATCTATCCCCACACCGCCGCCTGCAAAAAGGAACAGGATTTCAAGAACACAAAAACCAACTTCTCACTTTCCTGCTGGGTGATCGAATACGTGTGTGTATTTCTGTGTGGGCTTTTGCATATGTATATTTCATTCTTTTGAGTGTATTTGTTTTTGAACATATTCAAGAAATTAATATTTGGTATTGGGTTTGCAAAAATATTTTGTGTAATGGTATTTCGAAGATAAAAATTACAATCATAAAGCAGAGTCAGGGTGTGGAAAAAAAATGGAGATATATATATGCAAGCGCATGCTGGATATGACGGCTACTTTTTAATCGGGTATTAAAAATAGTAAAAAGTTAAAAATTGAAGCCGTCATATTTTTTAAACATTTATTATGCTTTTAACTATTTTTTAGCGAAAACCCGGTATCATCGATTGGTTTAGCGTACAGGATTTTATTTTCTAATTGAATGAGTTTTGGGGCACTTTGGTGGGGGGTGGGCCACCAATAACTATAAACTAAAGTCTACAGAAATTAAAACCGTATTAAAGCTCAATTTATATTTTTAAGGAAGCGCAGGAAGAGGGAGGGAGACGGAATCATTTGTTGACAATTTGTATGAAAATGCAGAGAGAGATAGCAATATGCAGGCAGAAAACGTATGATGCTTATGGAGACACTTAAATTCGATAATGGATCGACTTTTTGCTTAGTTTCATTGTTTAAAAGATAGCTAGAGCTTTGGTGATACCATCAAATGAATCGTTAAAGCTTACGGAAAAACTTTACCGAAGGAATTTTTGATACTCAGTTTAAAAGTGACATTTTTCGACGTTTGAAGATATTTTTGGCTAAATTGTAATTTTAGAACGTGTGTTAAAAATAGTAAAAAGCCTTAAATCTAAGCGGTCAAGTTTTTAAACATTTATAATGTCTTAAACCATTTTTGGGCGAAAACACGGATTCGATTGGTTAAACGGTTTAGCGTCCAGAATTTTTGAAAGGAAAATTGACATTTTTTCCAATTGGAAGCGATTGGGGCCACTTGGGGAGCCCCAATAAATCTTAGCAAATCAGTTTAAAGTTATTAGAATGTAATAAAAATGCAAATTAATATTGTTAACCAGTGGTTTTGGCTGTGCGTTGATTCCCAGTTTTCTTAGTGATAGCTTTATATATAGAGATAAGGAAGGCAGGTGGAAGGGGATGCCGTGAATTAAACATTTCCATTTGTTTAAACAATATGAGGCACGTGTAAGGAAGGGTAAGAGAATCAATTGATTTGAATATTTCGTTTTATTTTAATATTTTCAATGTGATTTGAATTTTAAAACACGAAAATCTGTACGAAAATGTCTTAGATCTGTTGTGGAAATGTAAATGGAATATTCTTTAAGCAAAGGGATATCAGTATTCTCATTAATTTGAATTTAAGCGAATCTAACTTCCTTAGTCAGCTGCAATGCACACACACGTACATATCTAGGGATTGTGCTTATAAAAAACTAATTTTGTGGCTTATATATATTTCGACCATGTGTGTGTGCAACGGAGCGAAATAATGTTTTTTACAAATCAGCAATTTGTCAATATCTCAACGTTTAAAAACTTATAAATAGTTTGCAGGTCGGGTTTTTGGATTTTAAAATTAAAAGCAATTTTAAAGAAAATTTCAACTGTAAAATTCAGTTAATGGGATTTCTGTAAGTCTACCGATATTTTTAAATTTAACGTTTACCTAAAAAAAGGCGCAAAAGAAAAGATTTGCGATATAATCGATTTTTTAACCGCGCGTTTTAAATGTGTTATGACTGTGGTATTTTAATTTTTCCCTTGCGCGGTCACACTTACAGTGCGACAGCAGGACATACATACATACATACATGTACGACTTATGCAAAGTGCGCCAGCAGAACATACATACTAGAGCCCTGCACGAGTATACTCGTAGAGCCCTTTTTCTCAGATTTCAAAAAACAGCTCGAGTACATCAGCTCACAAATATTTTCAAATCGAAAAGCTCAGCTCCTAAATTTTTACAATGAGCTAATCGACTCGTTCAAAAACAAAGGGCTCATGGTATCATAAGCTCATTGAATCATAGGCTATTGGAATCATGGGCTCGAGTAGCTCAGTTTTTCGACCGGAGCTGAAAAAACTATTTAACTTTTTAATTTTGCTTTAATTTGGATGACGGATTTCTGTGCCTTTTTATGCAACCGCAACAACAACTCAACAATTATCTTTGTTAAAAATTAAAAATAATAAAACGTTTTCCCCCCAAGAATCGCTAAAAAAAATTACCCTCTATGAACCGCGATTTCTTAAGAGTTTTCTCGTTTTGTAAATAAAATTGAAATGTTTTTTGTCGTTATTTTATGATTTATAATGTTACTATTTAAAAACATTATTTCCTTAACCATTTGTCCATTGGTAGCTATGACGTTTCTTTTCTCTGAAATAAGGCTTCCCGCTTTTGAAAAGCATCTTTCTGACGAAGCACTGCTGGCTGGAGTCCCCAAAATTTGGCACCTTGTCTTGAAGAGAAGTGGAAACTGATTTTTATTGGCGTTCCACCACTCAAAGTCATCTGTGTACATTGTAATGGTGGCTAAGTACGCCGTCATTTTCCTGCTTACTTTGTCTTCATCCGTTTCATTTGAGAAGTTTCTAATGAAGTCTGCAAACTTGCTGTTGCTTTTAGGTAATACATCTTCCTTTTCGTCTTGTCCAGTAATAAATGGTTTCATCAGTTTTTTACAATCTTCAATTGTTTCTGACTTTTCTGCGTCTGTGAACTGAAGTAATTCATTTCCTGGCGGAAAGAGAAATAAATCAATTTTGTGGTATTCTGTGAGGTTACATGTAACTTTTTATCTAAGTAGGTTAACAATGAAATTTTGAGGTTGTTAATAAGTTCCGAATCACTAGAATTTATGTTACATTGTTTTTTTAGCGAGTGTATTTCTGGAATGAACATGTGTAAAGTTGGGTAGTTTTCGCTTTCCAAAACTTTTGAGGCCTTTTCAAAATGTTCTAGAATTTGTGTTAGTTCTTTCAGGTTGTTGAGATTTAAATCGCCAAGACGGGACTCCTCTTTCTTTTGGATAAGAATTGAGGAGAAACAAAGACTGTACTTTTGCTTATTGTAAATGTTTGACATTAAGCCCTTGGAGCTATTTTTGTTCGAATAACGTGAGCTGTTTGTTCGGTTTGTTTTTTTGACATGTGCTACTCGAGCCGAACTGTTTGAAAGGGCTCATGGAATCATAGGCTCTTACTCCATGATTCCATGATCCCATGAGCTATGATTCCAAAGTCACAAACAAACAGCTCAAACTCAAGCTCAGAGCTGATTTTAAACTCTACTCGTGCAGGGCTCTAATACATACATACATATGTGCAGGCAATGACGTCAGACTGGCACAACAAAATTTGAAAATATTGAGGACTTGGTGAAGGATGCCGAATCTCCAAAAAATTTAAATGCAGTTATTGGCGGGATTATGAACATCACATTTTTAAACCATTTTAACAACATTTATAACAGAGAAATGGCAAAAGAAAGAAATTTAAAAAAAACAAATCGAATTTTGGGGCACTTTGGGGTCGTTTTTTGTTCTAATTTGTACCTCACACGCGGCTCCAAATTATTTTAGTAATTAATGTGATTTTTTTAGATTTTTATGTCAATCCGTTCTGGGTGGAATTTGCTACTGACCGTATTATTGGTCTAGAATTATATTAATTTAGATGAGATAAGCCTTCACGAAATAAGAAATTTAAGAGCTTATCCTTATGGAAAACAATTTTTATGTCGAAACAGATCACCGCCCATAGACATAAACAGATCACCGCTCAAAGACATAGTTATTTTCCTTAGACCCCCATCTTAACTGAATCTAAACATCTAAACTAACACGCATAAGACTAGACTTAGAAGAATTTGACTTTGACAAAAAAATCTGAAAGAATACCACGATGATCCTGTTAATGGTGGCCACCCAGGAATCAATCGAACGACAAACAAGATTCGACAAAAATATCATTGAAAAAATATTACCAATGACATTAGGACATAATAAGGATCCATTAGTTAACCCTGATACCCCTACCAAAGCTTTTGACTTAGTGCAAATAGATACAATCGGACCATTCCCAAAATCAGAAAATCAACACGAATTGGCAGTTACAATCCTATGTGATCTAACAAAATATCTTATTTCAGTACCAATCCCATCAAAACATGCAACGATAGTTGCAAATGCAATTTTCGAAAACTGTGTTCTTTTCTATGGACCAATGAGGACGCTCATTATGGGTATATAATATAAAAATAGTATTTTCCAGGAATTATGTAAGCTTCTAAATATTAATCACAAAACGTCAACACCCCTTCATCACCAAACTGTCGGGGCAGTAGCATGATCACATAGAAGTTTCAATGAATATGTTAGGAATTATATTTCTTCATACAGAGATGATTGGGACGTTTGGAAAAAAATATTTCACCTACTGTTATAATACAACACCATCAACAGTACACGGGTACTCTCCCTTTGAACTAGTTTCATTTCTTCGAACCACAACAGGAAGCCCCCTTTATAATCACGAAGCTTTTGATAAGGAAGTTAGGTATAGACTCCAAATTGTACAAAACAGAGCAAATTTTGTATTAAAGAAATTTAAAGAAAAGCAAACAAGAAAGGAAGTTAACTTCGGCCAGCCGAAGTTTATATACCCTTGCAGGTTTGCCTACTTAAAATGTTGTTTTTACAATGTCAAAAATCAAAACGCCTACTTTCGACAATGTTTTTTCTATGGAAGCCATAAGATAAAGTGGTCCGATCCGGCTCGTACCGACATATGTACTACCTGCAATAGAAAGAAGACTTTTGGGAAAGTTTCATCGCGATAGCTTTAAAACTGAGAGACTAGTTCGCATAGAAACGGACAGACGGACATGGCTAGATGGACTCGGCCATTGATGCTGATCAAGAAACGTCGCCTTCACTGCGTTGCTGCAAGGGTATAAAAATAACCTACGATAAAATTTCTAATAGCATTCAAATTAATTTAGGAGACCTTGTATTAATTAAAAATGAAACGGGACATAAGCTAGACAACGCTTATAAAGGACCATATAAAGTTATTAATAAAGATGATAGGAATCACATTAGAAAATAACAAAAATAAAATAATCACTCATAAGGATAGGTTAAAGTTATTTTCATTAGGACGATTTTAAAGCAGAATAAAAAATCATTCACGGTTGCCTGGCCAAACGGGCAACTTCAACAGAACATCTAAAGAGTCTTTAACCTTACAGTAGAAATTGTAGTTTCGAAAACACGGTAGACTTTTAGGTTATTACGCGATGTGCGTATTTATTTGTACACTTGAAAATATGAGCGGAACGTTCGTTAGCACTAGGCGTAGAAGCAAAGTGAAGCGCTCGGCAGCATCCCTGCGTAACTTGGACTGCCAGCGCGAACTGAGTGAAACACTTGTAGGACCATCCGGGACAGAGCAAGGGACAGGCGGTGGTGGATCGAAAGGAGAGATTTCTGGAGATCGCGGCCTCTGTTCACCCTAGTCTGAGAACGGTGACGCTTCCCTAAACCCGCGCAGCTGATCTCCTGGCGAGTCCAAGGCGCTACAAGTAATCGTCGATACCACGCATCAGAGACGAGCAGCGCCCAGCGTCTTCAGGGAGCTCCAAGGATCGTCGAGGGAGCTACAGGGGAGCTACAGAACCGGAGCACCCAGTCAACGAGGGGAGCACCGAGTCATCGAGGCGACCAAGAGTCGTCGACGGCCACGAGTGGCGATATCAGGGCCAGCCGAGCCTACAAGATCACTGTACTATTACATCCGTAATAAAACCCACTGAGAACCCGTGAATTCTGTGCTTTCCCACTGATCTACTGGGCGGACACGTTTATATAAATTAGGTGGGACGAACAGACAACTATACTGAGCTAGCTGCACGAATCTCTTGACCCAGCAGACCTAACAAATCAGATCGTTACATCTGAGCTACAGTAGCCATTTTTGGAAACCTCAACGTGTTATCGCAGACAAGGGGAGTGCTTTCACGTCTAAGCATTTCAAGGAGTTCTGTGGTGACGGGAAGATTGAACACATCAAAAATACTACAGCAATCCGCAGGGGAAACGGGCAGATAAGAAGAGTTAACAGGGTCATCATTTCTGTATTGACCAAAATGTCTACCGCCGAACCATCAAAATGGTACCAATACACTTCTCAGATGCAACGGGCGATCGACGCAAACGATCACTCTTATACAACATTTTCTCCATTTAAAATCTTTTGGAATTAAGATGAGAATTGAGTCAAATTCAGATTTGGTCAACATCCTCGAAGAGGATATATTGTCAGGCGTTCAAGACAAACGCAACCGATTAAGAACAGAAGCGTACAAGCTGAACTTTAACAAAAAGACAAACGCGTATACCAATTAGGTTACTTAGTCGCTATTAGAGTGCTCAATTTGTCAACGGGAAAAAGCTTTCAAACTAATTTATAGGACCTTACGAAATCATCAACGTAAAGTTAAAGTTTGTCTTAAGTTAGTGCGCCTTTTATTTGAAGTTTTAAATGACGGACGAAAAAACCAAAACCGATTTGCCGTCTAAAAAAATGTATCCTTCCTTTAGCTAAATTCTACTTTGGAGAACGGACGAGAAAACGGACCTAAGTAAAAAGAATATATATTGCTGATTTAATCAAAATCTACTATGTTTTGGGTTCAAAATCCATTTAGAGTATTCGCCCGGCTTCAAAGAAACTTCTCTGTGCTGGTATTGGCTGATACAACCTCTAACAAAATATCTGGAAAACATTCCGAGTTTTATGCGACAATTATAATGAAATGTACCACTTATTATCCTATGAGTGTTCCTACGATGTGAATTCAACCAGAGTCACTGCGTTCCTGTCATCCGCAAATAATCAATCATATTGAAAATTTCTTGTATATTTTTTAAGTCCAATGAGCTGTCCATAGCTTTATATTAAATAAATCAATAAGTTTGTATCACGGCTATCAACGGTATCATCGATGATACTTTTCAAACTTGAAAGAAAGTGCCAGGCTCAGCACTGGTTTTTTCTTTCCACAATGGGATATATTGTTCAATTTTCCTAAAAATCATCAATAGTATCTTTATGACAGCTATATGATATAGTGATCCGATTTTTTAAAAATTCTTAGTTCAGAAATATTAAAAAAATAATATTATCAAGAGTAGAAAGTATTATTTTAAAAAACACCGAAGCTGGAATTTATTTTACGTTTTTTTCCGATCTTTTCTATAGGAGCTATAAGATATAGTTGTCTGACCTGGCCGGTTCCGGCTTATATACTATCTGCAATAGAAAGAAGACTTTTGGGAAAGTTTTATCACGATAGCTTGAAAAGTGAGACCCTAGTTTGCGTAGAAACGGACGGACGGACAGTCGGAAATACGGGCATGGCTAGATCGACTCGTCTAGTGACGCTGATCAAGAATATATATACTTCATTGGGTCGGAAACGTCTCCATTACTGCGTTGCAAACTTCTGACTGTTGTTCTGTTCTAAAGTTGTGTTGTCATATCTCTGCGTACAGGGCAAATAATTTTTAATTTGTCACTTTGTCACAAAAAATCTTCGGCAAGACGTGTTATAAAAAAATTATGCTTTTTGTTACGGATAGTCCCAGCAATTACCTTCATATTCCATATTTTAGAAAAGTTGTATCTTCTTTGGTACCCTTATAATTGGGCCTTCTCAAGATTTCGCGGTTTTTTATATCTATCTCTCACTTGTCCCTTAACATTTTTATTTTTACTGAAAAATAGTCATTGATTGTATGTATTGTATGCATATTTCAAAAGTAATTAAATATTTTTCCATTAGCATTACGTTTGCCAGAAGTAATGAATTATTATACCCTTGCGAGGGTATTATAAGGAGTTTCCGACCACATAAAGTATATATATTCTTGATCAGCACCAATAGCCGCGTCCATCTAGTCATGTCCTTCTGTCAGTCTGTCCGTTTCTATGCGAACTAGTAACTCAGTTTTAAAGCTATCGCGATGAAACTTTCCTAAGAACGAGCCGGATCGGACCACTTAATCCTATGGCTCCCATAGGAATAATCAAAAAAATAATAGAAAAAACATTGTAACTTTGTAAGAAGTAGGCGTTTTAATCATCTTATAAAATAAGGTCAACTATCCAAGCACCAATAGCCGAGTCCATTTAGCCATGTCAGTCTGTCCGTCTGTCCGTTTCTATGCGAACTAGTCTCTCAGTTTTAAAGCTATCGCAAGGAAACTTTTCCAAAAGTCTTCTTTCTATTGCAGGCAGTACATATGTCGGAGCGAGCCGCATCGGACCCCTATCTTAAGACTCCCATAGGAATCATCAAACAAATATAAGAAAATTCATTGTAACTTTGTGGGAAGTAGGCGTTTTGATTTTTGACAACTTAAAAACAACAATTTTAATAGGCAGTAATATATCGGGAATCCCTTGAACTGCACCGATAGAGTGATCATTAAACTATAGGTATTTATTTTATCCGCAAAGAAAATATAAGCTTCGGCTGGCCAAATCTAGTTTCCTTTCATGTTTATCCTAATTTTTTTAAAACCCTTTTTATATTAATACCCTTGCAGAGAGCATTATAATTTCATTCAGGTGTTTGCAATGCAGTGAAGGAGACGTTTCCGACCACATAAAGTATATATATTCTTGATCAGCAACACTAGACGAGTCGATCTAGTCATGTCCGTCTGTCCGTTTCTATGCGAACTAGTGTCCTTTATTTTTAAAGCTGTCGCAATGAAACTTTCCCAAAAGTCTTCTTTCCACTGCAGGTAGTACACATGTTAAATCGAGCCGGATCGGACCACTATATCTTATGGCTCCCATAGGAATATTCGAACATTATTCGTTTTGAAAAAGACATTTTGATTTTTGACAATTTGAAAACCAAATCTATAAATGGGCAATAATACATCTGATATACCTGAAACGGAACCCACCGAGATAGAGCGTTTGAAGCTCTCAAAGAAGGCTAATTAAACGGTAAGCATGTATTTGAACTGCAAGGGTAAGCGAACATCGGCATGCCGAAGTTAAATTCCTTTCTTGTTTTTATTTCTATTATACTTGCTTATATATTTATTACATAGTGCATCAACTCTATTATCTTTTTAGGTTACTTACGCATTAAACGAATAAATTTAAAGATGGATTTCTATTCGGGAATAGTTTTATTAATTAGCTGCTGTGTAATGTCTTTTTCTTATTCCTCATCTGGTATGTATTGACTTTTAATAAGTAAGAACCTATATATTAGGTTGTCAAAAAAGTCTTGCGGTATTTTCGCTAGTTGGCACTGAAAGCGCGTAGTTCTTGTTTTATTTGTCGCATCTGGTCTTAATATACCTTTTTGGAAAGCTCATTTCACGCGCTAACACGTGTTTGATTGATTGTCATGAGTCATGGAGAAAATAAAGAGAAAATACGGCATATTTTACAGTACTACTACGATAAAGGCAAAAATGCATCTCAAGCCGCCAATAAAATTTGTGCAGTTTATGGACACGATACAGTTTCCATTTCCACCGCACAACGATGGTTTCAAGGTTTTTGTTTTGGTGCAAAGGTGGTCAAAGAAGGAAGGCTTGTCGTAGAAAATTGCGATATAACCGGCATTGTAGTAGCCGTAGCATCGGTCAAGAGCTTGGCTTAAGTCATGAAGCCGTTATAAACCATTTGAAGAAGCTTTGAGTCTCTTAAAAGCTCGATGTAAAAAAATAAAAAAATAATATAATAAAAATACCGCAGGACTTTTTTGACAACCCAATATGAATTTAATTATTACCTTCGTATTCGACTTAAAAATAAATCGGTCATTGCACTATGATCAAAAATTCATTTAATGAGGCAAAAAAAATCTGTATTTTGTCCTAAGCAAAGCAATACAAGTCGATTGGGATTAAAATCCTAAACATTTAATTTATGACTATTATAAAAAAAAAGAGTGCTTTGCCATTTTCATAAGTTTGTCAAAAGATATATTTGTTTAATAGTATGTTTAGTCAGGCCGCATCATTGTTCACGCCAAAAAGGGCGTTTAATTTCTGGAGGCAGTGTCTAGCGGCAGTTTTCTCCAGATGTCCACGTCTTGCTCGCTCGCACTGCCCTTCGCTCTCCCTCTCCAACTCTCCCCCAAGTCTCCGCTCCGCTCAGGAGCCCCTAAGCTAAGATTATTGTAACCAGTTCCTATTTACATGTGTACTAATAAACAGCCGCACGTCGCGCTAAACCCCGAACGTTTATACCCGTGTTTTCGAAACTTATTTCTGCGCGGATTTAATCCATTTCCCTGGGACTCATCATCATCTTCTGCGATCAAGCCACCCCCGCCCCAAACAAATATCATTGACATGCGACGTGAAGTAGTGTTCCCATAGAAACACTGTGGATAGAAGATGAGAAAAGTTTTTTGAACGTTTTTTGTATTTTTTTAAAATCTAAAACTAGCGGTACTGGTTCCGCAACTTTGTGGCAACCTCAAATCCCAGAAAAATATTAAACGATATGTTAGTATTTTCCAGCACTGCTTGTCAGAATGACAGTTAACAGCAAATTGCACATTTTCGTTCGGCGAAAGCACACGTGCTCTAATTCCAAGCGAATTTTATAAGTGGTTGGGCGCGTTCAGAAGAACAACATGATCACTGATGGATCAGAGGATCACACTCTAGCTTGAGAAGCCAAAACCCAACACTAAGATCAACGGAACGTCCTAGCATTTCCGAAACTCGAGTACAGCAGCCAATTACAGAATCCTTAGAAACCTTTCGCGTCAGCATGGTTGCTGCAGTGGCTAATAGGATCAATACAACGAAATGTCAATCAGTACAATGAAATCCCAGTTGAAATCCCAACTTGACTACTGCTTGATTTGTTGGTCGTTGGTCATGTTGAGAAACATTGAGTACGAACGTTGGTCATGTTGAGCAACATTGAGAACGAACAGATCCTATGGTACTAGTACTGCCCGTAATTCGTCCTGACAAAGTTACAAGCGTTGTTTCCAATTTGCGTGTGAAATTTACTGGTATGGCCAATGGCGTACTTGTTGAAGACTTTGTCTATAATATAAATAGTTTAACTATTCAATGCCTAAACGCGAACTGGAATTTGCCAACGTACTTTTTTCCGGACCAGCTCTACAATTTTACTGGCGTCTTCAGAGAACTTCAAGTGAGCCGAATTGGTTTTACCTGTGCAGAAGTCTCCGTGAACGATATAGAAAACAGCGCACTGAGGAAGAAATTAAAGACTCTCTTCGACATAGGAAGCAGAAAGGCGGACAGAATATTGATGATTTTCTAGATGGTATCCTAACGATTGCATGTGCTTTTCGTGAGCCTATGACCGACAGTGAACTAGTTACCAATGTTTCAAAGAACCTTAAACCTGAATTACGACTTGAATTATTACATGTTTTGACTCCAAACATTGCCTCCTTGAGAGCAGAGTGCCACAAGCACGAACGGTTTCTTAATAGCATGGCAGGTAGATCGGCTACCCAACCACATCCAAACAGGCGATTTGTAAATGAGCTAGTACAGGATGAAGAGTCTAGGGAAGAAGAGAATTATCAAAACCTGAACGACATAGAATTAAACGCGATGCGTAATGCTGAGCGCTTTAAATGTTGGAACTGTGAGGAAACCGGACACAGATATCCTGTTTCAAACCCAGCATCAGTAGTAGGTACTAATCATATTCAATCTTCTAATTTAGCTAACTCTCAACCTGAATCGACATCATCTAACCCAGAATTAGGCCCTTTCTCCATTATGGTCGCTTCGCGTTTGGATCCATTTACCGTTTAACGCGCCTCAAGTACGATTCAAACTTGTAGGTGAGGGTTGGTAAGGGGAGGGTGGAAAATTGTCGTGTTACAGGGTTGCGAAGTCAAATTTGTGGTACCTTGCAGCAGTATTAACCAGGCACGATAATTTTTCTGGACCCGAAACTGAAACCGGCTCCATGCTCTTGACGCTTGCTTCTGATCACGTGCGCCCGCCTTTCATCCTGGTGGGACTTGGGGATCAGGTACACGTTGACAGGCGACGACGGGAAGCCGCATGAACCACCTCCTATTTGTCTGATTTTACTTTGCTCGTGGTGCTACTGGCCTCGAAGAACTGCTGACAAAGGGCCCCTCTCCCTCTGGCGTACAATATCCTCGTAGGCGTTTAAGCCCCGGCTTAGATTCTGTTCACTGACTAATGTGCCGCCACAGAAGCTGTAGCTACTGCTTTTGCAGCAGATCCCTTTACTTTCTATTGTCTGGACACCCGGTACAGTTTCTGAATCATTTTTCCCTCTACCCGATCTTTAGTTGGAGCTTCACCAACTGGTGGCAATAGATGCTCACGCAGAATAGCGTGGGATGTGGTAATTGCTTTCATTAATGCAGCCATGTTTCCACATAAATTTACGCTGTGCAAATGCTGTTCTGCGATTACACTTATCAATAACCAATTATTTAAATCTATTGTTTTCTTTGGCACGCGACTGACTATTTCACAGAACAGCTGTTTTCAATCGCGTTTGCCAATGGAAACACCTCACATTTGCCTATCGCGTTGTCAATGGAAAATTCACAAAAATTCCCAAAAAAAAAAAACCCATAGTTGAATAATTTCTTTGGCGTAGAGCGAAAATATTTACTATACGAATTAATTTCGTCAACAAAACTCGATCGGCTAATCGAATGTGTTAATTTTGGAAACAGTAGCGCGAAATGAAGAAGTACCGTCCGTGACAACCGTCCCAACATCGCGTTGGAATTATTTAACAAAACTTGCTTGGCCTTGCTAGACAGTGGAGCTAACCAAAGCGTAGTGGTAGGTAATTTGGCTAAGTTTATTCCTTCAGATTATCCAGGGCTAAAGTTAAAATGGTATGTTCATACCGCCGAGGGTCAAAATCAAGTCGCCACCGCTACCATTGTGGTTCCGATTTACTATAACTCCTTATCTCAGGATGTCGAATTTTAAGTAGTACCCAGTATTAAACAAGATATAATCTGCGGAATAGATTTTTGGCAACTATTTGGTTTTGGAATATCCAGTTCAACATCAGTTTGTAAAATTTCTGACTCCAATGCTTTAAGTGACACACTTCTGCTTAATGCATCGAAATCGTTTACAAGCTGTTATCAAATTCTTTCTATCGTCTGACAAAAGTGGTTTATTTTCCATAGGCCGATTTACTGCCTATTTTCATCACCTATTCACAGTCTATTTTTTTCACCTATTCACTGCCCATTATCATCACATATTCACTACCCATTTTCATCAAAAATATGTATATTCATTAGGTTTATTTTTTTCATTTAATTCTACTACATCATTTTTATACCCGTTACTCGTAGAGTAAAAGAGTATGTTGTATTCGTGCATAAGTATGTAACAGCTAGAAGGAAGCATTTCCGACCCTATAAAGTATATATATTCTTGATCAGGGCCATTGGCGAATCGATCTGTCTGTCTGTCCGTCTGTATGAACGCTGAGATCTCGGAAACTACAAAAGCACACATATTCTTGGGCTTCCCACCCAGCGCAAGTTTTTTTCAGCCGAGGTCCACGCCCACAATCGCCTTAAACAATTTTAAAAGATGTCTGGAAAAGTAAAAATGCAGTTTTATTGTGTTTAACAATACCTATCGAAATGTAGAAGAAGTTCTTTAAATCGGACCATTCTTTAAAAAGTTATGCGCAATCAAAAAAATTGTATATATCCATCTCCCTCGCACTCCCTTTACCTGAGTGACGGGTATTAGATAGTCGGGACACCAACCCGACTATAGCGTTCTCTCTTGTTGTATCTACACTTGATTCATAAACATTTACATAATTAAAAAAAAAAAAAATAAAAGAAAATCTTTTGTTTTTTTCGACAAAAATATGGATTACGGTGAACACCTAGCCTCGCTTAATGAGTTGTATTGCTTATTTTTAACCTTTTACAATCAGTGGCTTTGTTAATTTTTAAAGAGAGAGATTAAGAGAGAGAAATTTGGGAGAGCATCGTCTCTAGGCACTCATTCACTGGTATTTCAGCGCCTTAATTTCGTAAAGAGAGTGATTGAGAGAGAGGGGGTTGGTGAGAGAGTGGATCGATGCCGTGAATCAAATTGTTTAAACATTTCCATTTGTTTAAACAATATGAAGCACGTGTAAGGAAGGGCAAGAGAATCAATCGATTTGAATATTTCGTTTTTATACCCGTTACTCGTAGAGTAAAAGGGTATATTGTATTCGTGCAAAAGTATGTAACAGCTAGAAGGAAGCGTTTCCGACCCCATAAAGTAGATATATTCTTGATCAGCACCAATAGCCGAGTCCATCTAGCCATGTCCGTCTGTCCGTCTGTCCGTTTCTATGCGAACTAGTCTCTCAGTTTTAAAGCTATCGCAATAAAACTTTCCCAAAAGTCTTCTTTCTATTGCAGGTAGTACATATGTCGGAGCGAGCCGGATTGGACCACTATATCTTAAGGCTCCCATACGAATAATCAAACAAATATAAGAAAATTCATTGTAACTTTGCAGGAAGTAGGCGTTTTGATTTCTGACAACTTAAAAAGGTATTTCTTTTATCTGCAAGGGTATATAAGCATCGACTGGCCGAAGCTAGCTTCCTTTCTTGTTTTTTTTTATTATTATTTATTTATTCATTTATTTATTTTACTTTTTTTGTTTTTTTTTTTTTTGTACATAGTTGTTACGTCCTGGTGTTCAGGATCTTCCGGAAATCCCTCCGGGCCTCCGCGCACCTCTCCGGGTCACGCTTTGCGAGCTTGTCTGCTGCGCGGTTCATATGTCGGAGGAGCCGCTGCTCCTCCCGCTGCCGCCTATGGACATCAGTTCGAACTGTTGCCATTTGTCGATGTATCCTGCTGCGCAAATCCTGGTCCCGTTTTATGCTTTGTTTGAGTTCTTTTAACTCGTGGTGCAGAGGTGCGTTCCTCTCCCATTCCTCGGGCTCTCGGAGTATTTGTTTCTCGAGCTGCTGCACCCGATCCCCTGTCAACTCTAGGCTCCTCTCGAGCCCAAAGAGACACTCCATGGTGGAACATAGTTCCCTTAGCTCCCGTTGGATCGTACGCCTGAGTATGGATTCACAATTTGGCGGTACCATCCATTAGCCTGCATGGTTGTTTCTGGTAAGGTGTCGTTGCCTTGTCGGGGTTTATATGGCGGACCCGCTCTCCCGGATTCCATGTTCCCTAGTCCAATTCCGACGTTCTGAGCTTTTCACTCTCTTGCACTTTGGACGATCTTCGGATTTCACCCAGGGGGTCAAGCGATATAGAGGTCTTTGTCATGGAATATGCCAACGCTCTTTCCACCGACATTTTCCAGTTCGTATAACGCCTTGCCCTTGCGCTGAAGTACAACACAGCGAACCCGATTCGGGCCGAGCTTGGCATTGTATCCCTCAGCTTTGTTACTCTGCCGGTAGTTTTTTCGATAGACAACTTGTCCAACGGAAAATTCCACTGGTTTGCTGCGGGTGTTATAGGCCTTTTCTGCACGTTCATGGGTCCTGTTTAGCCCCTGGCTCACTCTTTGTCGGATAAGATCCATTTTATCCGGTAGGCTTATCTCTGGATCTCCAGTCTGGATTCCACCCAGCTTCCTTAAGATAGGGTATGCAGTACCGTGTGTCACCATTTGTGTCCCAAACATGGCATAGTAGGGTTCCATGCCTATCGATTCGTGTCTGCCACTCCTAAGGGTACATTCTATTCGGCTTAACTGGGTATCCCAATTTCGCTGATCCGACGCAATCGTTGCCCGCAAAATTTGGAGCACCGATCGGTTTACCCTCTTCGCTTGCGGGGAGTAGAGCCCTGTTCTCACATGTCGAATACCGTAGCGGGTCATTAGCTCGGCAAACATTTGAGACACAAATTGTTTTCCATTGTCAGAGTGTATGTACTCGGGTACTCCGTACTGATGGAAAATTCGGGTCTCGAGGAATTTGACTACCTCTGATGCCACTGCATGTCTCATAGGCTGCAGCCAGACAAACTTGGAGAAATGATAGAGGCATACAAAAATCACTGAGTTCCTCGTTTTGGTTCTCGGATACGGCCCCATAAAGTCGATAAACAACCTTTGACCGGCCCGTTCCGTGACCCTTTGTTCTCCCATGGGTGGTCGGACATTTTTGTTGGTGGTCTTGCTGATCTTACAGACCTCGCACTCTTTCACTACCTTTTGCACATCTACCGCCATCCCTGGCCAGTAGTAAAACTGTCTCAGTTTGGCTAGGGATTTGTGCAAACCCCCATGCCCTGCGGTCATGGCATGATGTGCTCTCCAGACTAAATCAGATCGCAGCTCGGCGGGTACCCAGAGCTTCCATGCTCGAGTTTCATCGACGACATCTCCCGAGCTGAACCCAATCCGCTTGTATACAAAGCCGTCTGCTGTTTGCATGTCCGAGATTTTCCCCTCATTCTGGCTTACTGCGTGCACCAATTTTACATATTCCAAGGACTGGAACGCTGGTGAGTCTAAGTTTAACTGGATATCCTGTTCCTCTGCTTTCTCTTTCTGTAGCTCGTCCATATGCACTCGTGAGAGTGCATCTGGTACGACGTTAAGTGCTCCTTTACGATGTTCGATGGTAAAGTCGAACGCTCGCAGCTTCAGACTCCATCGCGCTAATCTGCCGGATAAATCCTTTTGACACATCAGCCATTTTAGACTAGCATGATCGGTGATCACTTTGAACGGCATGCCTTCTACGTAAGCGCGGAATTTGGTGATGCTAAGAAGAGCGGCATAGCAATCGAGCTCTGTTATGCTATAATTCCGCTGTGCCTTTTTCAGTTTGGCTGACATGTAGGCGATCGGGTGTTCGCCGCCTGAGTCATCCGTCTGAAACAAAACTCCTCCTACACCAGTTGTTGAGGCATCGCACTGAATGGTGAAGGGTTTTTTAAAGTCAGGGGTGACAAGTACAGGTGCTGATGCCATGTTTGCTTTGAGTTCTTCAAATGCCTTAATTGCCTCTTCGGACAATTCGAATTTCTTAACGCGGTCTTTCTTCAAACAATCATGAAGAGGTGCTGCTGTTTGGGCATAGTTTTGAATAAACCTCCTGTACCAGCCAGTCATCCCCAAAAACCTCCGCATCTGTTTGGGAGAGCTTGGTTGAGGAAATTCTTGGATTGACTGGATTTTTGAATCGTCCGTGCGTATGCATCCCCCTCCTACTACATAGCCTAGATATCTAGCCTGGCTATAGCAAAACTTACTTTTGTCGACATTTATTGTCAGTTTTGCACGCTGCAAGCAGTCACTGACCTGGCTCAACATATCCAGGTGTTTTTAAAAAGTAGGTAAACAAACCAGTATTTCATCGAGGTACACGAATTCATTCTCGCGAAGCGACGCCGGTATTACTTTATCCATTAGTCGGCACATTCTTTGCGCTGCATTGCACAGGCTGAACGCCTCAGCTTACTGTGTTGTTCTGTAGATAGCTGATGAGGCATGTAAGCGGTTTCGGGTTCAGGAGGGTCGTTCATATCCAAGTCTCCAGTCATTAAGTCGTACTCCGGTGGTGCTTCGATGGCTGCAAACTCGTTTCCGCCCTTACCAAGGAATGTTAGGCCAAACGTATCCCAGAAGTTGATTCCGAAATAAAAACGTTGTGTCAGACCTGTTACTATCAAAAATTCCAGATCCTTAGTCTCGCCTTCCCATTCCACGGGTAGGGTTATTGCTCCGACTACTCGAGTTTCGCCGCCACTAGCTGTGCGCACACATTCTTCGCTTTCTTATGGGCCGCGTCCGGTTCCATAAGAAGGCTTGCGCTCCTCTGCCAATGCAATTCGCACTAGCGCCTGTATCCAGTAACGCTAGTATTTCTTCTCCGTCGACTTTAGTTTTGGCAAAGAAACGGTTATCGTTTTGTATGCTTACTACCGTGTCTACTACTTTTGGCTTAAGCTTGCGATATTCTGCTCTGGTGTCATATAGCTTGTGCATCTTTCGTAAGTCCCGGGTGGTGTTGTCCGTATCTTCTGAGCCGTGGAAGATACGCCTTCTTGCCAGATCATACTCCCTCTCTCGTTGTTCTAGGCTCTTATGAGGAGAGATTTGTCTGGGAATGGTTGTCTCTACGGGAATGCGACTGCCTTGGTCCGCCCGGCTGTCCCGGTCTGGCCTGACGGACTCCGCGAAAAGCCGCTGGGTTAGCGTCTGCATTGCCTCCTACCTTCTCACACACTCTACAAGTGGCGTCATGGAATCTAGTAAGGCAGGGATCTTCTCTTGGATGTTTTCTATAAAAGTTCGCTGATCTGCCGCATTTATAGCATCGGCACCCCTGTCCGTTTTCTAGCCCCGATCGGGTGTCTCTTCGGTTCCGGTTAAATTCTTCCACAGTCACAGCGTCCGGAAAATCCTGTGGTGTTTGGTAATCCTCGAGTTCACTGACCGGCCTGCTTCGCGCGGTCCTGCCGTTACTCCTTAACCAGCGGTCTTTTTTTCAGATCTACTAGGGACCTAATCTGAGATGTCAGCAACAAATTTCCCATCTGGGCATTTAGATTATCCTTGATGAGCTCAACAAATTTGTCTTCCTCTAGCTTGTTCTGCAATCGGAAATGCAAGTTATGCATATCGGATACATAGTCGCTAAAATATTCGTTTTGTCCTTGTCGCCGTTCCATCAATTCCTTGATTTTCATGAGGTCACTTCCGGACGAAGAAAAAGCACGTTTCATTTCTGTCGTTAGCGAGTAGTAATCGAAGTCGTAGTCGTCCGCTCGATCCTCCATCAATTGTCAATACCATTTGCTCCCACCAGTAGGCTATGGAATTCGCGGAAAACTTGGCTCGGCGCTATCCTAAAAAGTACTTGTAAACGTTCAACGCGAAACAAGAAACTTTCAACGGTCATACCGCGGCTATTTCCGTCCAACTTCAAATTCCATTTGTCTAGCCGAACTTGTTTTGGTGCCTGGGATCCGGGGCTCTGGTCGTACTCTGAGTGTCGTAGGTAACTCGTGTCCGGGCCGTTATTTCGAGATTGGTGGTGTTGGGATGTATCATGGCGCCGGTGATCTCGTAGCCGATGCCTCTGACTGCTGAGAGTCTCCTGCGATAACGGTTCGAGAGGTGGCGTCTCTTGGAAACAAAAAAAGCTGTCAGATGGGTGTGCCGTAAACCGCTGCGGTGGTGGTAATACTGGCTGTTAATACGTTATCCTTAGCGTGAGTGGCGTTTCTTCGCCTGGTCACAGGAATTGTGTATCGGGGGGTTGGGTAGTATACAGCACATAAACTGTCTACTGATTAGGTGTCGCACCCAGCACTTGGAACTAGGTGGACGGCGGAGAATGGTGCGCAAGACAGCCTCTGTTGATTGCGATGGTAGATGAGTAACAGTCAGTGGTATTCTGAGATTGAGACTGATTTTATTGAACAAACTTAACGGTATTTATAGGTACAAAAGTGTTTACGTTAACAAAAATATGTAGAAAGGGGAAATGAAATTACAGCTATTCTTCATAACTCGCAGTGGGTCAAAGTGCTATATGCAGTGCTAAGTTATTGCTCTATTTCCGAATTGTGGAGTCAGCTATTTTCGCTGCGTCGGCAGATTGATGACTGTTAAGCATACTGAAGGTCGAGCTGTATAATTGCAGTATCGGCAGCAAGTGTTATGATATATGATTCTTTGTTCGACATTCGTAATTGCGATAATACTTATATTATGTAACTCGATGAGTCTTAACATTCTCCCGGCCGTTGAACAGTTGTTCAACCATCGCTAATGTTGAACGCAAAACTGCGTGGGGTAGGTTCCGGTGCTTGCTGCTCGTCGTTCTCTTCCTTGTTGCCGGTACGTTGTCGTGGATTCCAGTTGACGAATCGCTTTCGGAGACTATATGCTATGATTAATATTATTGATATTACTAACGCAGCATACGCGGCTACTTGATGATGCTGCACGGTGGTAAATTTATTTGACCATGCTGTGTCCTTTAGCTTAGCCAGCCTTTGTTGTAGACGATCCAGTTCGTCTGTTTCAGATGGTTGAGTTGCAGTCTCTCGAGCTGGCTCTGATGTATTTTCCACAACGGGTGTTGTTATATTGCCAAAACGAATATACGCTAAATGTGATTCGGTGATCATCGTGCTGAATGTGCTAATACTAATGTTGGCGTTTCGTGCGGTGCAGCCCGGGGACAGAGACAATAAGCCCGATCCATCCAGGTGAATGGTGGATGGTATTCCCTTGCATACAGCTTGAAGTTCTATTTGGTTGTGGGTCGCAAACATCCATCTGTTTCGTTGATGCGTTCTTAACCAAAATCAACTCTGCTTTCGACTTAATAATCTCACAGAGTGTTTCAGATTTGTTGTTGAATAGCTGAAACTCACACCGATTTTCAGCGTTGAATGTGGCTTGATGGTTAAAGCAAATGTGTTCGTTGTTGGATAATACTAGACATTGCTCGAACTCATCCTCAGTAAGACCCATGAATTGATCTCTGTGGGAATTTACAGCTATGATGGGTGTCTTAATGTCGAATCGATTCCAGCCTCCTGATTTCCACGTCGGGATGGGAATGATACTGAAGACTTCCTGCTGTGCTGTTGCTACCAGAGGCACTGTTATTTTGAATATAACATGATCTGTAGTTGTGGTTCCCTCAGCGCGCATGATTTTATAGAGTTCCATTACATTTTCTGATGAGACCGGCAACATCTGATCCGGAAGTAGATGATCCCGAATTTTGTCTAATTGGTCTCTTAGCTGCCTAGGAGTTACCAGCATGGGACTGATGGTTCGATGACGAACGTCGGTAAGAACGCTGGCGATTTCCGCTTGCATCCGCTGCATTCCAGTTGCCAGTAGAGTTAGCTGGGCAGTTAAGATTACAAATGCTTGCTGTAAGTGGTCGCCTTGATATCTGCCTCGTTCCTTGTTGAGGGTTGCTAGTTGATGCTCCAAATTTCTGATGCGGTTATCAGTGGATGACTTGCTTTTTCTGACTACGTTTATTGTAGAATCCAAGATCGACGTTTGGTTTTTGAGTAGCATCATCAACACGTCTTCTCTATATTTCACCTCATTTATGACTTTGGCCATGTCGTCTGCGTACCTGGCGTCAAGTACACCAAATAGTGAGTTAGCCACGTTACCTACTATATCAAGTGGTGATCTCCGCTGTCGGGAATGGTTAATCAGATAGCTTACTTTTTGTAGCTCGCCATATATATGTTGAAAATGCTCAAATATAGAGTTGCATGCGTTTTCGTTATGTAACTCAGAACACTTGTGCCTGAGCTCCTTGATCCCAGTGGACAATATTCTCATATCGCTCCAATATGGTTTCAAATCATAATAGGCAATTATGGTCCATTCCGAAATTGCCGTTCTTGACGTGCCGAGTCGTTCATAGAATATTCCGGGGTGGTCTGTGGAACGCGTAATATTGACAGTCTGCGCCAGTGCTATCGGCAGGATCAACAGCAGCGCCAGTAGGACTGAGACTGTGCTGCCCATCACTACTTTTTTCCGACGTACAGGTGGTTCATCAGGTTCCAAACCGGATTCAGCTTCGGGCCTTTGGCGCTTGCCACCGCTCTCATCTGGGAATAATGGCGCCAACCGAGTGATGGGCCTCTTAAATATCCCAGATGCTGTTTTTACATCAACAACCCGAACGCGATTATCCGCACCATGATAAGTTTTAATTACTCGACCCAGTGGCCAATTCATTACTGGTAAATTATCTTCTTTTACCACCACCATTAGTCCTTCTCTGACGTTCTGTGCTTCTGTCTTCCACTTGTGCCGAGCCTGAAGCTCTTGTAAGTACTCGGCTGACAATTGGTTCCAGAATAAATGCTTCAGCCTGGAAACCAATTCCCAGCGCTTTACAAGTGAATTTGGCTTGCGATCGGCATTAATGTCAGGTGGAGCATTAGATATAGGTGTGATTGGTCGTGAGTTTAAGATTGCTTCAACTTCAATTATTACTGTGTTTCACTCTTCAAACGTCAATGATGCCGTAGAGCTGGTTGTCAATAACAGTTTTTTGGCGGATTTTACGGCTGCCTCCCAAAGGCCTCCGAATGATGGTGCTCGTGGCGGTATGAATTTAAAGTCAACTTGTCTTCTGCTACATTGACTTATAATTCTATCCATAGCCCTTTCCGTGAAGAGTGTCGTTTCCAATTCCTTAAGCTGGTTGTTAGCCCCAACAAAATTAGTTGCGTTATCGCAATGGATTGTCTGACATCTGCCGCGGCGGCTCAGAAATCTCCTTAAGGCCGCTAAGAATGCGTTTGTGGTTAAATCGCTTACCAATTCAAGATGCACGGCCTTTGTGGAGAAACAGCAAAATACGGCGATGTATGCTTTGTCGGGTCTTTTTCCTCGGATTTTGTGATGAATCCAAAAGGGACCACAATAGTCTACGCCGGACTTTAAAAATGGGCGTGCTTGTGTGACTCGTTCAGCTGGGAGGTCTCCCATGATCTGTTGCATCAGCTTGGGCCTTGCTCTAGTGCATCTCACACAGTTGTGAATAATGCTTCTGGACATGATCTTTTCGTTGAGAATCCAGTACTGTTGTCGCACGATTGCTCGTAGTGCTTGAGCCCCGCAGTGCATGTTGTCCTCATGCGTCTCTCGTAGCAACATTTTTACAATAGGATCATTGTACGGCAATAGAATCTGATGCTTAGATTCGTAGGGAAGTGCAGAGTTTTCTAGCCTTCCTCCAACTCTTATAAGACCATCATTGCCAAGTATGGGAGATAGTGAAACTAGTCGATTTTTCTTGTCCACCGTCCTATAGCGCTGCAGCTGGATTAACTCTGCAGCGAACTCCACTTGTTGGATGGTACGTAGAATCACAATTCGGGCTTGATGCAATTCCGCGGTGAGTATCGTTGATGTTGGCGATCTGTTAGATTTGTAGCAGAACCGTAACATGTACGCCACTATTCGCTGCAATTTGTAGAACGAATTATTGTGCTTACAGCTGTAGATCTCTTCTCCGATTGTGGTTGGGGAGATCGGTAAACTTATATATTTTGTCCTCCTTTCTAGATCGCTCGGCTTGAGGTCCGGAGTGCTGGTCCACTGGCTTGACGATCCATGTAGAAATAGTGGCCCATAGAACCACAGATTATGGTCGCCTAACTTGCTGGCGAGGATGCCTCTTGACAGAACGTCAGCTGCATTGTTTGCAGATGACACGTGACGCCATTGCGCTTGGCTTGTTATTGCCTGAATTTTGGCTATTCTATTGGCCACAAATGTGTGATAGGTAGATGCAGCAGCATTAATCCATGATAATACCACCATGGAATCACTCCAGTAGTATCCTGCCACGCTGCTATCGAACGATAGGTCCTTTCTGACCTTGTCGCTTAGTTCGGCTCCTAACACTGCAGCACATAGTTCCAATCGGGGTAGTGTCTGCTGAGCCTTTGGAGCTACTCGTGATTTCGAACAGAGTAATCTAACTGAGACCTGGTTATTTTTGTATGTTGCCCGAACGTAGATTGCTGCTCCGTACGCACGTTCCGATGCATCAACAAAGGTGTGTAGCTCTTGGGTGACTGGAATTTTTCCATCATATATGTGACGAGGAATCGTTATCGTATCCAGGGTTAAAAGATCATCCCGGTAATTTTTCCATTCTGTTTGAAGATCCTCTGGTAACTCATCATCCCACTCAAGTTTGGTTTCCCAAAGTTGCTGCAAAAAGATTTTTGCTTTTACTACAACTGGTGCAAATAACCCTAAGGGGTCAAAAATTTGTGCCAACTCCGAGCAGACAACTCTTTTCGTAATCTTGGTAGAGTGGCTCTTTTGCGTCCTTCCGCATAGGTGATCTTTCTTAGGCATCCAAATGAGACCCAGCGTTTTTACGCTGTAATGTTCAAACGATTCATCTAGTTTGACATCACTAACAATGTCTTCCTTTGGAATTCCTTGTAACAATTGTTCGTTGTTTGAGCACCATTTGCGGAGTTTAAATCCATTTGGAACTAGGATTTTGTTTAGCTCATCGCGAATTTGAATGCTTTCGGCAATTGAATTGGATCCAGTGAGGCAGTCGTCCACGTAGAAGTCATCTCGGAGTTTACCTGATCCCAAGGGGTGAGTGGCCTTTGATATGAGTGCTAAATGGTTTAAGCATTTTGTTGCCAGAAACGGAGCGGAGGTGGTTCCGTATGTTACAGTCTTCAAGCGATAGTACTTAAGATCCTCTGATGGATTACTTCTCCAGACGATGAGCTGATAAAACTGATCATCCGGGTTTATCCAGACTTGACGGTACATTTTCTCTATGTCCGCTGTGAACACATACTTGTGAGTTCTGAAGCGTAAAAGTATCGCGAATAACTCACTTTGTACGGTTGGGCCGGCATGCAAGATATCATTGAGAGATTTTCCGCTCGATGTTTTGCATGATGCGTCAAATACTACCCGTAATTTTGTGGTAGTGCTGTCCGGTTTGAGGACACAGTGATGAGGTATGAAGTAATGACTTTTGGGAATCTGTGCTGGACCTACACTTTTCATGTGTCCCAATTTTTCATACTCATCCATGAAGGCAGAATACCCTTTCCAAACTTCTGCTGATGTTCTTCGCTCCAATGCGAGAAACCTTTTCGTAGCTATTTCCCTTGACTCCCCCAGGGCTGAAGATTGTTCAGAGAACGGGAGTTTTACAATGAATTTTCCATCTGCTGCTGTCCTTAAATTTCCCATGAAATGCTTTTCGCAATATGCTTCTGTGGGAGACCGATGTTTTTCGGTTGTGTCCAAGTTTTCCAATGTCCAAAATTTTTCTATTAAATCATTGGTTTCTTGTATGGAATTAATCGCGCAGACGGCAGACGAACTGTCAGTAGCATTCACCTTACCAGCTACGATCCAGCCAAACTTTGTGTTTTGCAGAATTGGACCTTTGGTGGTGAAGTTCTTCTGGTTTGGGAGCAGCAAAGAATAATAGTGCTCTGCACCAATGAGCAGGTCTATTTTTCCTGGTTTGTCAAAGTTGGGATCCGCCAAGGCCATTCCCTTGGATAACTTTGTAGCCGCTAGCGAAAGTGGCTGGGCTGGCTGATCAGGTATTATTTGGGGTAACACAAAAGCTTCAATCCGTTGTGTGAACCCACTATGAAGTGATTTAACTAGTATGTTGACTCGTGCCTTACTAGTTTTCGGGAGTCCTCCAATGCCTTCAATTCGTAACTTAGCATTGTGAAGCTTTAGTGATAACATTGAAGCCATTCGCTCTGTAATCAGATTTATCTGTGATCCAGAGTCCAGTAGTGCTCTAAAGTTTGCACACTGCCCATTGTTGGCCTGTACTGCAACCTTAGCCGTGGCGAGTAGATTATAATTCTTATTACTCGCCGCCCCTACAATTGGTGTACGAGGCTCTACTGTAGTGTCGAGATGAAGCAGAGTATTGTGATCCTTCTTGCACTTAAAACACTTTCGACTACGGCAGTCCTTTGTTTTGTGATCAGTACCGAAGCATTTGACGCACATTTTTTGTTTCAGTACCCAATTTAATCTTTCAGATGTGGGCCTAGATCGGAAGTCTTCACATCTATATAGGGGATGGGCTTCCTTTTTACAGAATTCACATGCAGAGAACTTTCCAGTTGTTGACGACGCACACGTTGAGTTCTTTGGCTCTCTTTTCGACGATTTTTCCGATTTTCCTGTGTTTAGGACTCGTACTCTTTGATCCAAAAAATCTATCATTGTATGTAATGGTTGGATCTCAGTCGCGCTTCCAAGTGATTGCTCATACAAAGCCCGGTTATTCATGTCGAGCTTGTCTGTCAGGAGCACGACTAAAATTGGATCCCATGTGGATATGTCGATGCCTAGGCCCTTCAAGGAGGCGAGAGACTCAATCGTTGTTATATATAATTCCTGCAATGACTTTGCGCTATCACAAGATGCCTGTTGATGCAACAATTTGCGAATTACAGTATTTGCAAGCTGTCTTGGTTTGTCATACGAATCAACAAGTATTTCCCAAGCTTCTTTATAATTGTCTTCCTTGAGTTCTATATGCCGAATCAACCTTTCTGCATCACCGGTAAGTGCGGTTTTTAGGTACCACATTTTCTTTATGGTGGGCATGTTGGTTTCATGAACCATGCATGAGAATAAATCGAAGAATTGTCTCCATTTTAACAGTTCTCCATCGAATTTCGGAATGTTTATTCTTGGCAGTTGCACATCAGTGCTGTTTGTGGCAGATGCACTTGGCCCAGCCATGAGCGCCTTTTGCACTTCCACTTGTAACGTCCCGTAGGCTTCCTTGTTGTAGCCCTTTTCTATCGGGTTGTCAAATTCTTCATAAATTTTTAGATGGACCTCTTGTACTTGTGCCCACAAAGAACTTATGAAGTTAGTGGAGGCTTGACCCTTTACCGTCGCGTACTCCTTTAGCGCCATTCTAAGGGATTCAATAACCTCTCCTTGGCGTCGGCATAGTGAGGCTAGCCTTTTGTCGCTGACTTCTGTCATGGGTGGCTGCCAAGTCTTGACCGAACTTTCATCCTCCTTGCTGCTACTGGCTAGGAGTAAGTCAAGACCTTCCTGAAAGATCTTGGTATATTTCTCGTAAGTCGATCGAAGATCGTTTGCATACTTCTCGTACTTAGATCCTTTCTGTGAGTCTGGCAGATGAGTCTCATTTTCTTTAAACATCTCCCAGGCTTCATTAATTGCCAATAATCGGGCTTCAAAATATTCAGGCTTTTGTTTCCGTGCAGGTCCATCTTTCTTGAAATTATTGATGCACCTAGCAATGTCATTGCCTAATTCTTGTTGTGCATTTAGAATCTTTTGAATGTCCGATGAAGGATTCTCTTCACCCATGCTGTTAACCATTTTGATCTTGTTCTGTGTTTCTGACCCGGTGGGAGTATTTTATTCGCTTACGCTGGATACGCTCCGATTCGCAACCAGATTTGGTCAGAAACTGAACAGTAATGGTGGATAAAGGTGGTCGCCTTGTTGACCGGTCCTTTATTGATCCTGAGTCGATAGGTTCGATCTCAGGTGTCCCTCTGTGGCCACGATGGCACTTGCTGTGAGGATGGTGTTGGTTATCAAAGTGTCGCGTGTTGACAACTTTGAGAATGTGTCCGGGATTGGATTCACGAATCCTTTCCTGCTGGGATCACAAACGATTTTATCAAATCGTTGACGGAACTGGTCGCCTTGTTGACCAGTCTTCCAACTTCCTGAGTCGACTTTTCTCAGGTGTCCTTAATCTGTCGCCTTGTTGACGACTTGGGCAAAAGGACTCGTATGGAAGATATCTCCAACGTTGTGTTCTATGGTGTGATCTCTTGGTGAGATCACGTCGGGGTCACCAAATGTTAATACGTTATCCTTAGCGTGAGTGGCGTTACTTCGCCTGGTCACAGGAATTGTGTATCGGGGGGTTGGGTAGTATACAGCACATAAACTGTCTACTGATTAGGTGTCGCACCCAGCACTTGGAACTAGGTGGACGGCGGAGAATGGTGCGCAAGATGAGGATCTGAAGACTAAAGCGACAGCCTCTGTTGATTGCGATGGTAGATGAGTAACAGTCAGTGGTATTCTGAGATTGAGACTGATTTTATTGAACAAACTTAACGGTATTTATAGGTACAAAAGTGTTTACGTTAACAAAAATATGTAGAAAGGGGAAATGAAATTACAGCTATTCTTCATAACTCGCAGTGGGTCAAAGTGCTATATGCAGTGCTGAGTTATTGCTCTATTTCCGAATTGTGGAGTCAGCTATTTTCGCTGCGTCGGCAGATTGATGACTGTTAAGCATACTGAAGGTCGAGCTGTATAATTGCAGTATCGGCAGCAAGTGTTATGATATATGATTCTTTGTTCGACATTCGTAATTGCGATAATACTTATATTATGTAACTCGATGAGTCTTAACACTGGCTGCTCCACCCTCATGGATTGTGAGGATCGCAGTTCCACTACTTGCGCCTTTAATGCTTCTATCTGCGCTTGCATGGCTGCCTGTGTTTCATTGTTCTGTTTTATTACCGAGCGCATTATTTGCTCTCTTCTCTCGGCAGCTTCCAAACCGCTTGTCGGATTGGGCTCATATTGCGGGAGCATACTTGAGCGTCCCTTTGGCTGACCCAGGGGCAACTTTACTCCCCCTACAGCTCCTTCTGTATCGTCTAACTGATCCATATTGTCTTCAATAGATCTACTTTCTTCTTGCTCTTCCGGCTCGCGGAATATACTAAGTTTGTCTATATCTAGAGAACTGGTGAAGAATCTGTCCGATATTTAAGCCCCACACAAAACAAATATCCTTAACTAGAGGTATTAGCAGCTTCTACACAACTGGGTTCCACTGAACTAACAGCTCTTCTCCCCTTCTAGTCAGCTTTAACGTTCACAATGGGAACTAGCTACGCCTAGAAGAAAAGTCTGTCCGAAATCCCCCTCCCGCCAGTCGTCGGAAATCAGGTTATTTGACCGATCATTCTCGGGCTCCACAACCTGCTGCTATCTGACCGATCATTCTCGGGATCCACAGCAGTTTTCCTATTTCTCTGGACTCGAGCCTATCAAACGACCGGACCATCTAGCCCAGTACGTCGTGTAGCGTCGGCCAGGGAAACTAAAATACGTCCCCCTCCCATATATGTCAAAGGAAGCCGTAAAGACTCGAGCCTATCAAACGACCAGACTCTTGGCCTAGTACGTCGTGTAGCGTCGGCCAGAAAGCACATCTAAATTGTATTTACGTTAATTTCAAAAAGCGTCAGTCGGCACATAGTTATATACGGCCCTGTTCTAGTTTTCACTTCCGAAAGATTCACATGGAATCGAATTTCCCAGACCTGTTCCAGGACTCACTTCCGAAAGAACTCCACGGATTCAAATATCCCTCGTTGTTACTCTGTTAACTTCCGTAAAATTCACACAAAAACTTTCCGCCAAGCATTTGACCGGCGGACTTAAATCCGCTAGCATGAAATCAAATTCACTTCCGAGTGAAAGCTGGAACAGGCCGGATAGTATTATTAAAGGAAACCTCCTATTTGATTTAAAGAATTTTTCTTAGTAACTTTACTCATAATAAAACAAAAGATTCTATGATTCTAAAAAGGAAACGATGTATAAAGTCACCCCCTATTCTGAAACAAGGTCCTGATTGATCAAATCTGACTGTCGCAGAAATTGTGGACTTTAAATTTACAATCAATAATTAAAATTTTTAGCTAGCTTTGTTATTAAATTACTTAACTCCCTTGTTCTAGATATAGTCAAGTTATTTCTGGCATTTAAAGATGGAAGCTATGCCATACCTAGGTTCGCTAATCCAAATACTATAGGTATTTAGATGGTTGATCCTAATTCCTTAAAGAATATGAAAAATCCTTGCGTTGGGCGCCAATTCTGTTATGTGGGCATATAAGTGCCCCAGTCCTGAGAAGGACTTGGGCCGAGGGAAAGTCATCCGATGTTCAGGCACCAATTTTGGCGGCATAAGCTCGCCGGATGGGGTGGGTTCTTGGTAAGACTCTTTCCTCTCCAACATAACGAGAATAAATATTGAGATGCCTGAAAAATAGTATGAGTCGTAAAGTCCGTCGGTCATCAGTCTTCATTGCCCCACAAGCTTAGCTTTCGCTTGATCGTAACACGATCGGGCAATGTTTCGGCCACATTCCCTCCCCTTCAAACATTCGTGTGCCAAATGGATCGTCGCGGGCCGCGCAATACGATCCCCTATTGTCAAGGTTGTTCGTCAAAAGTTATGTCATTATTCTTCACCTACTCCACTTATCGCGTCAGCAACGTTTCACATTATAATTTTATTGGATAAAATATTGGCAAGTGCCATTTATGAGTAATTAGAATTATTAGGAATACTTTTGAATTTAATTTTTAGATGACCAACAAAGTTTGTTAGCGGTGAGTATCGAATTTATCACCCATACAAGGTGCACACGTCAACAGATTGCTAACTATTCACGATTGCAAACGTCGCTCTGAAGGCCCTTGTGATTGTTCATACAAACATAAGGCTGATACTCGCCGCTGAAAAGTCAAAGAATAACTTATGCAAAGATATAGTTAAAAATAGCTAGGTAATGTATTAGTGTGTCTTTCCAATTATTGTATTATTTATCTAATTAGTTCATCAGATGGATGACAAAGGTACTAACCTCCGAAAGAAATTCATTAGAGAAGTTTTTAGAATAAACAGTAGTCTTGGGTACCATGGCACAAACTATGGCTTTTTCTACTTTAGTACAATGTAAAAGTGGGGAAAAATCCAGACGGAAGGTCTCAATGTATAAAAGTTCTAGATCATTTATAGTAATAGGCGAATTTACTTTAGACAATAGATACTGGACTTTAATATAAAAATGGTGTTCATTTCTAAGAGTAACTGCTAGGGCCTGATGGTTAATCATGGTGCACGGATATATATATATATTTGGTATATAAAAAGGAACCGTGTTCCGACAAACTTACCCCTTTAAGTTCTGGGCGATGAGATCTCGACGCACTGGATCCTGGGCTTTTTTGAAGAAATTAGAAACATATATATATATACGTGCAAAACACTATCGTTGAAAGACACAATAAAAAAAGTTGGTTCTTAAACACAATCACTAATTGAATATACATATGTATGTATGTATGTATGTAGGTATGTATGTCAGTGTATCCCACGGCGGCACACGTCTGGTTTGATGAGTTGCGAGCAGCGGCGTCTCCGATGTCTTGGTCACTTCCCTTGATATTATTGCTGTTGCACTTGCATTCATAAATGCCTGAGTTCACAATTTGTTTATGTTCTTTTCACTTCACGTTTGTCTGCAATTAAGGCATTTAACTGCCCTTATTTTTGTCACTTTTTTATGGTTTTTGGGTCTGTTTCTTGCACTTTATTGTCTTTTTAGACCTGGTGGCATATCACCTGTTCCAGGGCATGCTTTTGGTTCCTACGTCCTTGCACGGATCGCTTGTACATCTGGAGCACTTTTAAGACGGCCACGAAAGTTATGATGCAGATGACGATCTTTAGGTTGCGAATTACGTCCTGGATGTCGTCCTTGTGATCAATTATTTTAACAGTATTAATCACGTTGGCGGTATTATTGGCCACTTTGGAATAAGTTCCACCCATGGTGAAGTCCTTGTTGTTTATGTATTCGCAAATTGATGCTCGTCCTTCTCGGAGCTAGGATTTAACAGGACTTCCCTTAGTTGAAATCGTGGGCAGCACGAAAGAACTTCCTTCAGGAAAAATAGCAGTCCTGTGGAATGCTTAAGGACTTCCTTCTATCGTCTCGCTCTTGGTTTCAGTTTTCAAGGCTTTGGGAAATATAGTGCTTACACTATAGTGCCCTGAGATCAGAGTAGACTCTGTCTGTCTTTTCTATCTGGCTACGGTCTTTAATACCAGTGTAGAGCTTTTTCTAGCCTCCCGTGATATTTGGGTTATTTAGGTGTTCCCACCTATGATTTCCCCTATCGGTAGTGTCAATGCCCGACTGATGCACTTTGCTAGCTACTGGTGTAGGGTTACGGTCGTTGTTCTGACCGTATGCCATTCAAAAGAACGTCAAGTTGCACATTCCTTTGCTTGTTTTCGGTGAATCAATGTGTCGATTGCCCCTCTCCCTTTGCCTTGAGATTAGTTGTGGTTTTTCTACGTGCATCTTTCTCCATCAAATAAATTGAAGGAGAGGGCGTACGTAACAGTACCTTCCATCAAAGCATCCAATCTGCTTAACTTAACTCATTAGTTGAGACAACAATAACGCTCCAGACAATTCCAGCTTTGGGACGGTAATCGTTTTTAACGGGGCTATGACTTCATGACTTCGAGCACAGCAAGTGACGAATTCCCTCAACCGACTTGGAGACAATGTACACGCAAGCTCAATAGGCCTCAATGCTGGGATCACAAAATCCATGAACTTCTATGGTAGCATTTGGATCTAATACTAGTCTTGGAAAGCAAACCGCCGAACATTCCCGAAACTGCTGCTAATATCCATCCAAGTTGAGTGCAAGTTTAAAGGAAGACTCTCATCCCAAGTCAGCTTAGCCTTCCATAGATTCTGCAAAAAAATCTTGCACATTGCAATTACCGGTCCGATAAGGCCAAGGGGGTCGTAGAAATGGGCCACAGTTGATAGGATGGAACGATTACTGGGTTTTGTACTTTGGGGTAGCGATAACAATGAAAATAGTAAATTGTCACTAGAGGGATCCCATGCAAGACTCAGTGTCTTGGTTATATCACCTCCGTCATCAAATTGTATAAACTGCTCCTTATTAGCCTCAGCTACAGTATTTAAAACGGCTGCATGACTAGAACACCATTTGCTAAGTTTGAAGTTCCCACGAGAAAGAATCTTAGAAGTCTGTTGTATTTTGTTTATAACCTCCGAAATTGAGTTGCCCCCAGAAATGAAATCATCTACTTAGAAGTTTTCAAGCAAGGCAGTGGATCCAATTGGAAAGTTTGGGCCTTCGTCCCGAGCCAGCTGGTGCATGGTCCTAGCCAAAAATGACGCTGGTTTTGTTCCATAAGTTACTGTATCTAGCTTGTAAACTCGCAATTCCTAATTCCAAATACTCGTGAATGAATGATGAATACTGCTCTTTAAGGTGAGGTTGATGATGTAGTTTGTGCTCCAGATTTAAAAATCTACGATGCGCTTGCGCGTATGACTCGCCTAAGTTAATAGACTTGGAACTAAATGGCAGATTAACCGAGTATTCACCTGTAGTTAATCTCACAAACGTGCTGGCAAAATGCCTTTCGCATTCAAGCTCCCCCTTTGTTCGGACGGAAACTGCTTCATTTGAACTTTCTAACTGCCAAAACCGACGAACAACATCATCAAGATGATCCTCTAGTTTACCATTTGAAACACAACAAGCAGTCAAAGTTTTTGTGTTAAAATGGTTTTGTCCTCCTCCAGAAACGACCCAACCAAGGCGAGTTTTCTGAAGAAGCGGTAGCCCAGGGATCAGTTTAATCTGCCCAACACATAACAAATCATAAAACATGCTAGCTCTAATTAGTAAGTCTATCCGTTGAGGCTTGTGGAAAAAGGGATCTGCTAGTTGGATATTTGCCGGAATATTCCAGTCCTCTATGTTCAGGGCTATGCTTGGTTGATTATCAGTGATAGTAGGCGTGATGAGTGCAGATAGAAACGCCGAATAATCAGATGCCTGAGATTTTAAGCAGATATCGACGGTATATCCCTCAGTTAAAACCCTTGTCTCACCGAGTCCCGAAACCAGAGATGCTGAGCGAGTCCTTTTTATACCCTTGCAGAGGGTATTATAATTTCAGTCAGATATTGTAACGCACTGAAGGAGACGTTTCCGACCACACAAAGTATATATATTCTTGATCACCACCAATAGCCGAGTCCATTTAGCCATGTCCGTCTGTCCGTTTCTATGCGAACTAGTCTCTCAGTTTTAAAGCAATCGCAATGAAACTTTCCCAAAAGTCTTCTTTCTATTGCAGGTAGTACATATGTCGGAGCGAGCCGGATCGGACCACTATATCTTAAGGCTCCCATAGGAATAGTAAGATTTTTATACCCTTGCAGAGGGTATTATAATTTCAGTCAGATATTGTAACGCAGTGAAGGAGACGTTTCCGACCACATAAGGTATATATATTCTTGATCAGCACCAATAGCCGAGTCCATCTAGCCATGTCCGTCTGTCCGTCTGTCTGTCTGTCCGTTTCTATGCGAACTAGTCTCTCAGTTTTAAAGCTATCGCAATAAAACTTTCCCAAAAGTCTTCTTTCTATTGCAGGTAGTACATATGTCTTAGCGAGCCGGATCGGACCACTATATCTTAAGGCTCCCATACGAATAATCAAACAAATATAAGAAAATTCATTGTAACTTTGCAGGAAGTAGGCGTTTTGATTTCTGACAACTTAAAAAGGTATTTCTTTTATCTGCAAGGGTATATAAGCTTCGGCTGGCCGAAGCTAGCTTCCTTTCTTGTTAAATGGTTTTCAAAGTCATATGCAGATGTACTTGACATTATACCCAATTCTTTGACGTTTTCAGTTAAATGTAAAAGACTGTGGACATTAAACGAAATGCTGTTAATACCGAACACTTCTGAGAATTTTTCAACAAACAATTCTGCCAAATCCTTTGAAAACTCAATGGTATCTAAAAAAGTTTCAGGACAAAGAAGAAGTCTGCATTGACAATGTAAAAGCAAAAAAAGTTCATAAACTTCATTAGCAACTCTACCTTTAAGAACCGTAATTCCAGTGTAAAAAAGAAATTGTCGAAATTATGTGGCTTTCTAGTTGGCGATGTCATCGAAGCTTCTGACTTTCGAACAAATTCGGATGGAATAAATGGCCGTAAGCCCATAAGATTATTTGACATTGAAAGTATATTTGGTTTTTTGACTTTAAAAAAGGTTTTGTTACGGAGCAATCGTAATATAAACTTTTTAGTTATACATAAGTCGATAAATGCATGGTATCAATTGAAACTAGGCTTATCATATTAATGTTTATTTCTTCAAAGGGGGTTTTTGTGAAGTGGTATTGAGGTAGATGATGTAATTTATTACTTCTGTTTTTAAAATCAGCATCACTTATTGGTGTTCCAGACACTGAGCTATATGTAAGCACATTTTCAATTTTTCTACCCATTTGCTTACATCTCACGCATCCATGCATCGAGGTATGACCTGGAACTCCACAAATGTATGCCCTAGCTGGAGTATCGCAAACGATTGCTCTGACTTTAATGAAAATCTGATTATTGTTAAGTGTTAATCCATTTTTTATGAGATCTTTCATTTCACTTATAGAGTCATTTAAAAATTCGTTTTGACTTTTTGGCTTCTGATATCCTACATATACTCCCACTGGGAAAACAGAGATTTGTTTAAAATCTACAATTCTTATCAGTATAGGTCACAATTGTGTCCGAGAACTTTTAAAAAGTGGAATACCATCAATTTTTATATTAACTTTTATTGTGGGCCAATGTGAAAATAACTCCCTGGATCTCCATTTTTGGAAGAATGGTTGCGGAACTTAATGGCAAGACTACATTTTCTTCTTTTAATATGCCAAGATGCTCCTCAAACGCCTTTCGAGATATGCTATTTCTTAAATACCATTGAGATAATTTTGTTTTTAAGGAAAACTTTTGCGTAGTTCCAGGATTATTAGTAAAATTAGGTACATTTGTGAACTGATTAAACTCCTCATGATTGTCCTCTATTATTTTATCTACAGTGATATTAGAAACTATGGGTCTTTTTTTTTTGCGATAGTTTAACCTATCTATTGTAAATAAATTAGCTTTTGTTTTTTTATAAGTCTTAACAAATTTCTTTTTGTCATTATACCCTTGCAGAGGGTATTATAATTTCAGTCAGATATTGTAACGCAGTGAAGGAGACGTTTCCGACCACATAAAGTATATATATTCTTGATCAGCACCAATAGCCGAGTCCATCTAGCCATGTCCGTCTGTCCGTCTGTCCGTTTCTATGCGAACTAGTCTCTGTTTTAAAGCTATCGCAATGAAACTTTCCCAAAAGTCTTCTTTCTATTGCAGGTAGTACATATGTCGGAGCGAGCCGGATCGGACCACTATATCTTAAGGCTCCCATACGAATAATCAAACAAATATAAGAAAATTCATTGTATCTTTTCAGGAAGTAGGCGTTTTGATTTCTGACAAATTAAAAAGGTACTTCTTTTATCTGCAAGCTTATCTATGGGCTTCGGCTGGCCAAAGCTAGCTTCCTTTCTTGTTTTTATTGTGAATTTAACTACTTTTATTATTTATTTCTTTAGTTTATTTATTTATTATTAGTTTATTTTAGATATTTATTATTTTGTTTTCTTGTACCAACGATTTAAATCTATGTAAGATGGATAATGAAATAAAATTTATGATAAACTTAATATTAATAAATCCACAGCCGAAGTATAGGGGAAATATTCACAATTAAGTTTTTAAATACCATAGAATAGAGCACAATAAAAAACGAAACGCAAAAACCCATAAAATCTTCAAATGAGGATGACCCAACAAGAATAGTCTTTTTATTTTCCATATGCTTCGGGTGGAACTTTGATTTGAGCTCAAAACTTTATTAACATACTTACCAATATAAATTGCAGCTCAGCTTAAAGATGCTAGACGATCCGCTTTTCACAAATGCACAATTGCTTCGTAATTATTTTTGACAAGAGCAGCAATGTGACCTATTTTATTTTAGCATTCTTCGCAGAATCTAGTGTTTAGTAACATTTTCTTTACAGATTTCGTAATGTCCATTAAAGAATATAGTTTTGTGCCTTTCCTTATCGCTATCGTTTAGTGCTTCGACTATTCAAATTTTTCCTTTTTCCGCTAATCGCAGATAGCGGATAAAAAAACGTTTCTATCATTTTATTATAAATTATACTTACCGCATTAGTTGTAAGGCAATAAATAATTTATAAATTATAAATTATAAATTTACTTTAGTCATACTTTTCAGTCCGAATGGCAACCAGCCAAGACAATTTTCTACGTTACTAGTTTTTAAGAATACCTTTTTCGACTGATCAATATTTAATACATCCTGTATAGCTTGTAGGTGGTCAATTTCTAGTTGCTTTTAAACTAGATAATGACTTCAATTTAGGCTATAACTTGGACCTTATGTAGTCCGATTGCAACTAGTTAAGTCTTACCTGTTTTTTAACTAGACTTTAACTTGTATTTGTTCTACCAATTAAATATTTGTGGTGGTTTTCTAGTCCGAATGGTACCAGTCTGAGACAAGTTTCTTTTTTACTAGTTTTGTATTATTCCTTTTTTTCGACCAGCACAAGTTTTCTAGACCCTGCGTAGTCCAAATGCATTCAGACAAATTCTGGCTGTTTTATACTAGTTGTACAATTAGTTGTTTTTCAGACTAGTTCGCATTTTTCCTGCAGGGTATTTAATGATTTGCATAGGCTACTAGATTTAATTTTCATCAATTCGATTGTTCATTCCTCGGTAAGCCTTGCTGAATATACTATTTCTAATTGTGATTCTCATTATAAGCCAATTTGCTTTAATATTGAATTTTATAATTTTTTACCAACAGTTAATGTAGTTCCTATGTATAACTTTAATGATTCCAGCCTGGCTGCCGTAAGTGATTGCCTCGTATCTATTAATTGGGTTTCTTTACTATCGGATGCTTGCATTGAGACCAATTATAATAATTTTCTAGTTGCACTCAAAAATACTCTGGATAGCATTGTCCCAACCAAGGTGCGTGGTTCCTATAGGCTTCCGTGGTACACTAAGGGCCTCCAGAAGTATACAAATTTAAGGAATGAGTTCTATAAAAGGTTCTTGAGATGGGGTAATCCGGTGAATGGCGATAGATACAGGCAACATAAGCGAGAATTTGAGTTTTTTAATAAATTTCTATACAATCAGTGCGTTTCTGATATTGAAAATAGCTTAAAGTCCAATCCTAATTCGTTCTGGCGCTTCGTTAATTCTAAAAAGTCATTAACACCCATATCTTTAACTATGACATACAAGGATATGGTCGCTAACTCTGGGGCTGATATTGCCAACTTGCCCCTTGCTCTTTATCATTTTCATTAATGACATTTGCTTCTGCATTCAGTCAGCCAAATATCTTCTCAAGGGTGAAATATGCTTCATTTATTTGGAATCCCTCAAGCACAGTGCATAGCAATAGGGTTGAGCGGCTTCAGAAAAAATTTCTGAAGTTTTCACTTCAGCCGTTGCATTTTTCTGAACCATTGCCATCTTACTCCAGCCAATGTCGCCTACTACATACTTGTAGTCTTAAAGACAGGCGTTCAATAGAGGGCCTACTCTTTGTGAATGACTTAATTATTGGTAACATTGAGAGTCGCTTCCTTTTGAGTTTAATTACCTTTAATGCTCCAGCCAGGAATCTCCGTACCATGGTCCCTTTTTTTGAAAGTGCTGCAAGGACCAATTATGCTCGGAATGACCCAATTTTAAGGGCTTTGTGTTTATTTAACTCCCTACCATCTAGCATCCGGTTATGTTGGGGATCCAAGAAAGATATGCTTAGGCAATCGCTTAGGGAATATTTTTTATGTAGTTCTTAGTCTTAGATTTAAGTTTATAACCTACTAGCCAGATAAGGATTTAATCCATTGGCGGAATAAATAAATAAATAAATAAATAAAAAAGCATAAAAAGTTCTCAGAGCCTAACTTAACGACAGTTGACGAAGACGGGGCAAATTCGCACCCGCCTTCGCCCTAAACTAACTTCAACTACTACTTCAAGTTACAAATTCAATAAAATCTCTCAACACCGGTGCCGTTGAACGCTTCAGGCTTCAACTAATAGGAAGCGGCGCTAATTTATGGATGGCCCGCCGAAAAACTCATCCTCCGCTCGTCCTAACGTCGACGACTCTGACCATGCCGTCCTCCCCTGCGTGCCTGGCGATGATTCTCCCCAGGAGCCATTGTTGGGGCGGAAGGTTGTCCTCGGCCACGACGACGAGATCCTCGTCGCTGATGTTCGGCTGCTGCTGGTGCAACTTGCCTCGTATTCCCGGGACTATCGCCGCCAGAACATTTGCCTGACTGACGAGACATGCCGCCATCGCTGTAAGCAGCTGAGACCCTCTTGGCCCGGGGTCCGGAGTGCTGGTGTGGCGAGCAGCGGCCCGCCTGTCAGCAGGTGCCCGGGAGTCAGCGTCTCTCCGTCGCTTGGGTCGTGGCTGGTCGCTCCGAGCGGGCGGGAGTTCAAAACGGCCTCGATTCCGACGAGCACTGTCGCCAGCTCTTCTGCGCTTAGGAGCGCGCTACAATGGACGACTTGGGGACATCCTCAGCGCCCAACGAACCTTTAAAAGGCAATAAAAAGGAATCTGTGGTTAGATCTGAAACAACTTCTAGATGAACCGCCTTGGACGCGAAACAAACAAAGAGCGCAATGGTGGACTTATACGGAGGCCTACCACGAATTTTCAGTGTTGTATAGACAGGGCCACGAAAATCAACGCCACATATAGACGATCTGCGGGTAAATTTCCTATAATTTGTGTCATCAGTCGAGGCTTGCACTTGAAACAGCGTATGCATGATCGAACTGTCTGACTGCAGACCTTTTGAGCGTTTACGATCCAAATACGCTTTCGAAGGAGACTTACAACATGAAAATTTGAATGGTGCAGATGCCGGACATAGCCCTGCACAAATTGGGAGCGTTTCGTCAACAAGCCAGTTTTCATCTCCTTCCTTTTGATACGCTGGTCCAGTAAACCATATCGACTGTATGATTTCTTCGACGTCACAACCTCTTGACACAATATCTGCTGGGTTCTGTTTCGTTGGGACATGCCGCCACGAAGCTTCACCTGACCACTCTTGAATCTCGGCATCTATATTCCATACGAATGTGGACAACGAAGATGGATGAGACCGGATCCAATGAAGCGTAACTTCAGAGTCCGACCAATACACTATAGGTACCTTTAATAGGGGCTTGATTCTGTGACAGAGATCTGCGAGAAGGTGAGCGGCACATAACTCAAGTCTTGGGAGCGTCTTAGTCTTGAGCGGCGCTACTTTTGGACTTTGAAGGCAAAAGTGATACTTTATAACCTTCTGCAGTTTTGCTCCGAATGTAGACGCAAGCTCCATAAGCTCTTAAGGATGCGTCGGCAAAGGCATGTAATTGGATTCTAACGATTTAGTAGACTCTGAGTACGAGATGGGTTTTGATTTAGCTGTGCTCTCAGATGCGGTGACGTCAGGTGAGTTTGAAAACCACTTTGTCAATTCAAAACCTGCAGTTTGAAGAAGCTGAGAAACTTCCGACTTAACATTCTTTAACTCCTCTACGCATACAGCACCAGTCAACATGTCATCGACATAAAAGTCGGATCCAATAACTTCACTTAAGCCTTTCAAACACCGAATAGCCAGAAATAAGGCTGGTCCAGTCTCATATGTTACGGTGTTGAGCTTATATAATCTCTTCTCCACAAAATAAGTTGAAACTGCCTATCCGCTTCATTAACCATCACTTGGCAACACATTTTCTTTACATCGGCGGTCAGGGCGAACCTATGCAGCCGGAAGCGAAGTAGCGTTGAGTACAACTCATCTTGGATGTACATTCTTGGGCTTCCTACGCAGCGCAAGTTTGTTTCAGCCGAGGGCCACGCCCCCTTTAATGCCCACAATCGCCTTAAACGATTTTAAAAGGTGTCTGGTGCCCACACCTTTAAAGATTTCGAAAAAGTAAAAATGCACCTATTGAAATGTAGAAGAAATTGTTCAAATTGGTCCATTCGTTAACAAGTTATGTTCGATACAAGTTGTATATCTCCATTTCCCTCGCACTCCCTTTAGCTGAGTAACGGGTATCTAATAGTCGGGCAACCGACTATAGCGTTTTCTCTTGTTTTTAAATAAATTTATATACATAGGCCACGAAAAAAAATATATATAAATAATTATATATAGAACTAGCAATACCCAAAGCGACGTTGTCCGCTACTTTTAGCAAAGCATATCCGAGTAAAATCCCGCCTAACCTTAGCTAAACAGTAAACCCACCTAGAACGCACTAATATTCTATCCATATCCTCCTAACCATAACATACCTTACCATTAACCCTAATATTACTTCACCTTAACCCCACCTATTTTATTCTCTTGGCACACTTTTTTAGCACCTTAATGCTGTTTTCACCTTAACACGAGTTTTTCCTCTTCCTAGCTAACCTAACTTTAGTCTGAAAAAAAAGGTTCCTTGCTTTACTTACTTACTTTAACTTCACTTTTTCTTATTAAAACTTGTTTGTACTTATCCTCGCTAAAGTCCAAACGAACCTTACCATTCTCACCCTCACCCTTTCTTTACATTACTTTTACCCTAATCTATCTAATACCTCCTTAATCGCAACTTAACCCCGCATTAACCTCACCTTATTCCCACCTTAACTCCACCGTTCTGGTAGCCTAAATTTATCATTTTGGTTAACTAAGCGAATGCAGAGAAAAACTCTTACTATTTTTTATACCCTTGCAGAGGGTATTATAATTTCAGTCAGATATTGTAACGCAGTGAAGGAGACGTTTCCGACCACATAAAGTGGTCAGCACCAATAGCCGAGTCCATCTAGCCATGTCCGTCTGTCCGTCTGTCCGTTTCTATGCGAACTAGTCTCTCAGTTTTAAAGCTATCGCAATGAAACTTTCCCAAAAGTCTTCTTTCTATTGCAGGTAGTACATATGTCGGAGCGAGCCGGATCGGACCACTATATCTTAAGGCTCCCATACGAATAATCAAACAAATATAAGAAAATTCATTGTAACTTTGCAGGAAGTATGCGTTTTGATTTCTGACAACTTAAAAAGGTATTTCTTTTATCTTCAAGGCTATATAAGCTTCCCCAAAAATCTTAAAAACTTAAAAAAGAATATATAAAAAATAACACACACCTATGAAAGGCTACGGACAAAATGGTTTAAACAAAAAACGGATCCGCCGGTAGGTAAACAAAACAAGAGAGAACGCTATAGTCGGGTGCCCCGACAATCAGATACCCGTTACTCAGGTAAAGGGAGTGCGAGGGAGATGGAGATAGAAACTTTGAACACGAATAACTTTTTAACGAATGGTCCAATTTGAAAAATTTCTTCTACATTTCGATAGGTATTGATAAACACAATAAAACTGCATTTTTACTTTTCCGAAATATTGAAATTTTTAAAATCGTATATAAGCGATTGTGGGCGTTAGAGGGGGCGTGGCACCTTTTTGAAACAAACTTGCGCTGCGTAGGAACTCCTAGAATCTGTATGCAAAATGCCAATCTTCTAGCTTTTATAGTTTCCGAGATCTCAGCGTTCATACGGACAGACGGACAGACAGACAGACGGACAGACGGACAGACGGACATGGCTAGATCGACTCGGCTAGTGATCCTGATCAAGAATATATATACTTTATGGGGTCGGAAACGCTTCCTTCTAGCTGTTACATACTTTTGCACGAATACAATATACCCTTTTACTCTACGAGTAACGGGTATAAAAAGAAGTGGCCCAATGTCGGCTGGGGGTCAAAATAAGGAAAATTTAAAAAAAAAGCGCACATAAAGCTCCAATTCTTTTTAGTGAAAACTGTGAATGTAATATGACGTGTGAGCCTTTTGGAGACGGAATTTTCCAACAATTTCCCCACGCCTTTAACACAATTTAAAACCAACTTTTTTAAATTTTTTTGGGTATGTTTTGGCTGGTACAATTTCCATATTATCAACGTTGTGCGAATACTACTGTGACGACCCAACGTTACAAATAATAAAAAAAGAACATTCCAAAAACACATCTATCTTTTTTATTCTCCCTACGCCGCACCACATTCAAAATACGAGCCAAAATCGCAAACGTTCAAAACGCGCGCCCAAACGGATACGTTGGTCGCACTAATATATCGATAATCAACTACCAGGTTTGGCCACACTAACCCCACCGATACTTCGATAACCTAATACCATCGCTATATTGGGGACCCGATAACGAGTTATCGATAGCGGTATTATCAACATCGACCGCTCTGGGCACACTCAACGGGGCCTATATAAGCAGAGGCAAGACCCCAGATGAGTCACTTGCGTTCCGACGATCTTCGAGGAAACACATCAGCAACAAGGAGAAATATCCGGGTAAGTGTTCTGGTAGCTAGTCTTGGCATTGGTGGTGGATCCGTAAGAGTGCGGTTTTAAATCGGCTCTGCGACCTGGTGAGGATCACTGGCGTCCCGGTGTGGTTTCCCTGAAATCAGCCCAGACCCAGTCGTGATCACTGAGGCGGCCCGGTTTACGTAATTCAGGTTTACGTAATTCACCTCAGTGAGTTCCCCCAGACGTCACGTTTCCGGCTTCCGACCCGGAAACGAAACGGATGTAGAAACGGCAGGTCGAAACTAACGATGCCCGGCAGCCCGAAACTAACGATGCCCTACATTCCCGAATCCCACTAGAAATCCAAGTAGATCGTTTTTAACGAACCAGAACACTACGAACCCAACGAACACGACGTACACACGACGAAGCATTTCACGTACCGGCCCATCCGCAGCGCCAACGCGATCACTCGGCCTATCCGCAGCGCCGAAACTCGCAACAAGCCGTGCACCTCTTGGCCAAGTCACTGACCAGCAGTCAACGACAGCAAGCAGTTCATCACTCACGCTTCCGTAGCATCGGATCCACGACAGCAAGCAGTTCATCACTCGCACTTCTGTAGCGCTGGATTCACGGCGGCAAGCAGTTCATCAGTCATACTTCCGTAGCATCGGATCCACGACGGCAAGCAGTTCATCGCTCACGCTTCCGTAGCATCGGATTCACGACAGCAAGCAGTTCATCACTCGCACTTCTGTAGCGCCGGATTCACGGCGGAAAACAGTTCATCAGTCACACTTCCGTAGCATCGGATCCACGACGGCAAGCAGTTCATCATTCACGCTTCCGTAGCATCGCGTCCACGACGGCAAGCAGTTCATCACTCACGCTTCCGTAGCATCGGATCCCGACAGGAAGCAGTTCACCACTCGGCCCTCCCGGAGCGCCAAACCGACAGCAAGCAGTCCATCCTTCGGCCCTACCGTAGCGCCGAACCACCAAAGCAAGCAGTATCGACTCACGTATACGTCATCACCCGACAAACCCCACTGTACAACTACTACGAAATACACGCCTACTTTATAGCTCTATCCCTCTGGGTCATTATTGGGGAAAGGGAGGTAAATCGATCTATAGAGGAAATATAAATATCTATTGCGAACCCTGACCACGGCGAGCTATACCGCCTCCCAAAACAGGGTCGTTACACTACCTTTTCTTAAATTGGAATGTTATTTGTGCACGCATATATTATTGCACGCATTTTATTGTTTTAAAGTACAAAAATGCATATGTACGTATGTATACGTATATCTCAATAGTTTCTGTAATTTTTTTACAGATTTCGAGTAGAGCCCAGAAACTAAAACTCCTTAACATTTTACGGGATACATACACATTTTGATTTAGAATTGCATCCATTAGGTGATCCGTTATTTTATCCTAATTTAATCATTACATACTTATGTACATGCCAATTTGTCGATGTGTGTGTGTGTCATTGCGTTTCTTACATTCAAATGTGACGACTGAAAGTTTTCCCTTGAAAACCAATCTAATTTTTTTTTAAATCTAAACGAAAATTCCTTATGCTTTTTACGGGTTGGCTAAACACTTTGACTTAGAATTGCGTCAATTAGGTGATACGTTCTAGTATCCAAATAGTAAAATTTTGATCAGGTTTTTCCAAAGCAGAAAAAAAAAATCTCTTTTGCTTCAAATGACTCTCTCTCTGCTCCCTACTCTCTCGCTCTGCTTCTGCTGACGTTGTTTTTGTGAGAGCTGTGTGCGGAATTCGTTCGTAAGTGCTGCGAACTGCCGAAGCATACAAAAACCAAAAACAACGTCTTACAACAAAAATCATATAAAATCAGCCGTGGGTCCATAAAAAAAATAAAAATACCTCACTGATTGTATGGCATAGCTCCATACAATAAACCAAAAACGGATCCGATCGCATAATCGGTGCGGAAAAATTAATTAGTGCCCCAACCGGAAGTCGGTTGGGGCTCATCTTCTGGGTTTTCAAAGATTTCCACAAATAAAGCTTAAAATAAAAATATCAACTTGTTTGGTTGAAAACTGTGGGAATGGTTGATGATTTAATCAAGCAATTCCGCATTTTTCGAGAGTCCTGGGAGTCCTTAGGAGCCGAATTTTAAAAAATCCTTTCTTAGTGCACACCTCCTCTAACACACGATTCAGACCCAATTTTTATTCCAAAATTTTGGGTCTAATGGTTTGGGCTGGGGGAACATGACGCAGTATTACTCGATAAATTATATATCCACCAACAATTTTAACTAAATTGAATTAATTTAATTTAAAAACAAGAAAGGAAGCTAGCTTCGGCCAGCCGAAGCTTATATACCCTTGCAGATCATTCCTATTAATTTACAAATCGCAAAAATGTTAAATTTCCTATTATTTCTCTTATTTCCGATCGTTCCTATGGCAGCTATATGATATAGTAGTTCGATTTTGATAAAATTAAAATCGAAATTCGGAAATATTTAAAAAGAGTCATATCCCAGAGTAGAAGAGAATACAATAAAAACCAACGAAGCAATAATTTATTTCCTATTATATTCCCATTAATTTTCCGATCGTTCCTATGGCAGCTATATGATATAGTGATCCGATTTTTTAAATATTTAATTCGAAATTCAGAAATATATAAAAAATAATATTCCAAAGATTAGAAGGTTTTATTTGAAAAAAACACCGAAGCTTTTTTAACGCTTTTTTTTCCGATCCTTCTTATGGGAGCTATAGGATATAGTTGTCCGATCCGGTCGGTTCCGACTTATATACTACCTGCAATAGTAAGAAGACTTTTGGGAAAGTTTCATCCCGATAGCTTAAAAACTGAGAGACTAGTTTGCGTAGAAACAGACAGACGGACAGACGAACGGACAGACGGACATGGCTAGATGGACTCGTCTAGTGATGCTGATCAAGAATATATATACTTTATGGGGTCGGAAACGTCTCCTTCACTCCGTTGCAAACTTCTGACTGAAATCATAATACCCTCTGCAAGGGTATAAAAATTTATAATTCAAATTAGAACGGTGATAATAATAAATAAGTTTTGAAACAAAACAAACGAGAGTTAATAATAATTTTGTCTATAATTATTATGTTCTAAAAATGTTCTCAGTAATTATTCACAATGAAAGGGACGAAACAATTAAATTAATCAAGCCACGTAGTATCAAATTAATAGTGGTTGCAAATGACGGCAAATCAGTATACCCGACCGAATGCAGGGTAGCGCGTCACTTAACGGTCAGCTAATCATCAGCACCAAAAATCCTATAACAATAACAACGTTACTAGCGGCAGACAAGCGAAAGCGAAAACCAAAAAATTCACCGCTGCAGCTGCTTGTATATGAGGGCTGATGTATTGGTTATGTATAGCGGCTGGGATTAACTTTCCCAACTATTAATTTTTCGAGTTTTAACAAAATGTAGTGGGTGGAGGGGGGGGCGAGGTCCGATTCGGCTGGACTATATGCAGGATCAAAGAGCGGGGAGGCCTCCCGCGGTGCTACAGAAGTTTGGAGACAGGGCACATCGCTAGCAAATGCGAAAGCCGGATCGACCGACGCGGCTACTGCTTCAAATGCGGCGAGCAGGGGCACAAGGCTGCACAGTGGTCCAACAAGTCGGCGTGTTTCGTCTGCGCAGTGGCTGGTAGGAAGGATACGAGTTACCAGGCTGGAACAAAGAATTGCCCGTCGAGGACCATGGTGCAGCCCCCTCAAAAGCGTCATGCAACTGATTCAACTCAACCTGAATCACTGCAGGAAGGCGCAGGACTTGCTGACGCAGACCGTGCGAGAAGCAGGGGCAGAGGTGGCGATCCTAAGCGAGCCATACAAGAAAGGAACCAGCAGGGAGTGGATAGTAGACCGCACAGGTAAAGCTGCTATCTGGTTGTGCGGCTTGGAAGCAAATTGACTCAGCGAAGTCTGGGCTGCAAAAGGCTTCGTACGTGGGCTGATAGACGGGGTCTGGGTAAACAGCTGCCACCTGACCCCAAGCCTTGAGAAATTCACCAAAACCATGGACGTGCTTAGCAGCGACTTTCGTGGTCGCAGCAACGTAGTGGTTGGCAGCGACTTCAACGCCTGGGCCCAGGATTGGGGCTCGCCAACGACAAACGCCAGAGGACGAACGGCCTTTGCCGCGCTCGACATAATTTTGCTGAACGAGGGTACACAGCAAACATTCAACCGGGTTGGAGCGAGGTCGATAATCGACCTCACGTACGCGAGCAGCTCCCTTGCACGCCAGGTACGATGGAGGATCAGCGACATCGACACGGGAAGCGACCACGAAGCCATCCAGGTCTCAATCAGAGAGGAGAAGAGCCCGCCACTCTTCGAGCCTCGACGCAACGAAAAGGCACCCGGCCCGGAGATGGTCCCCAGCGGAGCAATCAAGCTTCTGCTAGATCTGCACCCCGAGAAGATTGCAGCGCTCTTCAACCAATGCCTGAGTGAAGGTACCTTCCTCGAGCGCTGGAAGCGGCAAAAACTGTTGCTCCTCGCCAAGCCCGGCAAATTATCAGGGGATCCCTCCTCCTTCAGGCCGATTTGCCTATTGGGTACGATAGGAAAGGTATTCGAAAGGGGTGATCGTTACCAGGCTGGAGGCAGCAATAGAGCACGCAGGTGGACTGTCCCCAAATCAGTTTGGCTTCAGGAAAAAGAGGTCGACCCTGGATGCGATCACAAAAGTGACAAGCCTTGCCGAGAAAGCCATCGAGGGTACTAGGTGGAAAGGAGGTACGAAGCAGTACTGCCTAGTGGTAACGCTGGACATCCGCAACGCCTTCAACTCGGCGGAATGGGGGCGGACGTTGGAGGCACTGGAAGCGTTCCACGTTCTAGAATATCTGCTGAACATAGTTCACAATTACTTCGGCAACAGGGTCCTCTTTCTGGACACCTCCGAAGGCATCAGGTCTCACGAGGTCACCGCCGGAGTCCCTCAAGGCTCACTGCTGTGGAACAACATGCATAACGGTGTGCTAAACCTGTCCCTACCAGAGAACACCACAATCGTTGGTTTCGACGACGACGTCGCGCTGGTAGTGGTGGCAAAAGAGATCTGCAATGCAGAAACGGCGGCCAACACAGTGGCTGGCCTGGATCTGGCCTCGCAGAAGACGGAAGCCGTCCTGATCTCAAGCTGGAAATAGGTGGAATCGGCCAAGATACTGGTTGGCGGAAGCGAAATAACTTCTCAAAGGGCAATCAGATACCTGGGTGTCATACTGGACACCAGGCTCTGCTTCAAGCAGCACCTGGAGTACGCACACGAGAAGGAGAACGCGACTGCCAGAGCCCTGTCCAGGATTCTCCTTAACACCAGAGGACCGAAGCAAGGGAGAAGGAAGCTGCTTGCGAGCGTCGTGACGTCCCAGCTGCTATACGCAGTCGCGGTGTAGGCAGACGCTACAGAGCTTAAGAGCTACATGAGCGGAGCCATATCCACCTATCGCCTGTGCGCCCTGAAGGTAGCTTTAGGACGGTCGATTCGGCAAACGGCTGCCCGGAGTGTGTCAGCGGCGTCAATGAGGATGAGCTCGTCCTATTCGAGTGGAAACACTGGTTCCGACCATGCTGGTCAGCCAGAACTTTCGGGACGCAACGGCAGAATTCGCTGCCAAAATCATGAAGACGCTAAGACGTCTGGAGAGAATGAGGAACGGGAGGGTGGAGTAGCCGGTGTAAGTCGCGCGAACCAATGCTTTGCGGCAGTCCCATGCGACCGAGCCTCCTATACTACCCGAAGTATTATTGTTAAATACTTTTAATTTAATTCAAATAAAGGACTATACAAAAAAAACTCGTACATATACTCGTACACACTTCTTTATAATAAACATGCATTCTTATTTGGTACTCCAAGCAATACAGTCGTTTGTTTTGCAAGCTTCCTTCCAGCATTTTCTATAGTCATGTGAGACCTCCTCTACTCCCTCCGTCACAGGACTGTAACTCGCTCGGCATAATTTTAGAATATTCGAAGATGATTCTAATAGTCTAATCACACTTTAATTCAGCGGTCTGCTCTGCACATGCCGCACACTCATGCAAGCATTTTCTATAGCGGAAGGCACTATATAGCGACTTCTAGAAGATGAAAACGATCGTCCTCTATACCGCATTCGGATCGGCGAAGTGACTTTCGTTGGGAAGTAATGTGTCACTTTGGCGGCACTTCTACAAGTCACTTCTGGAAGTCACTCAGCGTTGCAGTTTTCGCATGATCGAAACACGATCGGGCCAAATGGATCGTCGCAGGCCGCGCAATACGATCCCCATACGATCTTCCATGTTTACCAGCTCCCCCTTTTAATTGGATTCTACCAAGACATTATGAAGTTCGATTCACATTATAAATTTATTGTAAAAAGGTTTCGTGTATGTGCGCATAATGTTGAAAAAAAAATATATATGATTGGTGTATGTGTTGCTGATGATAAAAGTATCTTTGTATTTATGGGAGTAAAACTAAATGAAATATAAAAGTATTTATGGTGACTAATATTAAAAGTTTACATAGAAAAGCAAGAGAGAACGCTAAAGTCGGGTGCCCCGACTATCAAATACCCGACAAGCGCCCTACATGCTATTTGGTGAGAGTTGCTTCATAAAGGATAGTTCATCTCTATTTTTCTCAGCTTCTAATGCTTTGCGGAGTATGCAGTTGGCTATTTTTAGGCGCTCCTTGGAGGCTGGGGATCTATGGGCTTGCCACTCTCGACGAAGTCTTCTCTTATTGTATAGCAGTTCTTCGATGTGCCTAGAAGGACGTCTGCTGTTAAATGGTTTATTAGATGTTATAGGTTGCGTGGAATGTTGTGCAGCCAGTGTAATAACATTCACTAACGCTTCAACTGAATTGTCGAGGTCTTCTTCACAGGAAATGTTTGGGCAGTCATTAATATGGGTACTTACATACTTTCTGTATTTGAGCCAGTCTGTCTTACCAGTAGTTAGAGAATGTGGGCGTTCTTTAACCTGAGGATGGTCGTAGAGGTGAAGCAAGATGGGCGAATGATCTGATGATAGATCTGATAAGTGCTCCTCACGAACATGAGCCTGCGGCACTCTTCTTGTGATAGCAAAATCAATCAGGTCAGGTTTCTTATTTGGATCTGTTGGCCCAAAATTAAAAAAATATTTGTTTCATGTTAAGATTTTATTATTTATGTACATAAAAGTAACAAATTAAGGAAGAATGGGAGATATTTTTCATATTCATACATATTATCAAATAACTAAAAACAAAATCAACAAACCAAATATTAAAGAAATAAAAATTATAAAGTATTATCAAGTAATTCATACACAGATGTAATCAAACTCGACTTATCTTTTTTGGATGTTGTCTCTGTCCTGTTAAAAATTGATCTGAACGCAATAACAGGTTGTTCATGACATCTGTGTTTGTTAAAGTACGGGACACTTTCCGACTGTGCTGAAGTCTACATTTTTTTATTTCCTTGTTATTGGACTCAGCAGTTTCCTACGAAAGCTCTCCAATCGATACTAAAGCATGCTCTATTACAGCTGACCCATGAAGCAATACTTTATGGACGGTAGCCGGTAAATAGTACCATGGATATGCATCTATTAGATGTTTAGCTGTATCCAGCGCGTAATTTTGAAACTTCTCCACATTAATTTTGTATCCCGATGCCATGGCATGCAATAATGATGCACATCTGTGAATCAAAGATGCATCGATTCCTGTTATTTCGGAGCTAAAAGCTGCATTAGAAAAGAATTTTCTTGCGATATTTCCGTCGTTTGACGATCCTCTTCCTCCATCTCTAGGTTTGTCCACTAGTATTCCCATTTTTTCGCGAAATTGCTCCTGAATGTGTTTCTTTCTGTTTAATACTTGAATCTTTTTTTCCTCATCTCGCACTTGCCACATTTTGACCTCTAGTTTATATGAAATGTGTAAAAAGTATTCAAAGAAGCGTATATATGAATGTAGTGGAGATAAGACAAATTTTTCAAAATCTTGTGTGAACTTCTTTACTCAAACATTTTTGTATTGGGTGGGCAAGAAAGTAATGTCTTTTTTTTTAGTAATCGTTTTTAATCTAATTTATTTACGACTAATGGAGCACCAGGGTCACACTTTTTAGTATCGTTTTAAAGCTTATTGTCTTAGGTATTATCGATGAAAATTTGGTAATTATTCGATAACATTTGTGGAAGCTATAGCAAATTAAACATGGAGGATCAAAGTGAGCATTTTCGGCATATTTTGCTTTTTTATTTCCGAAAAGAAAAAAAGCGGTCGAAGCTCGCGAAAAATTGTGCGAAGTGTATGGTAAAGATGCCATGAGTGATCGCCAATGTCAGCGCTGGTTTGCCAAATTCAGGCTTGGAGATTTTGGAGTTAAAGACGCCCCACGTTCTGGTCGACCATCGGCCGTTTTTGACGAACAAATTCAGGCTTTGCTGGATGAAAACCGGCGTTATTCAACGCGGGAGATGTCAGAGAAGCTCAGTGTGTCGCATACAACGGTTGAAAACCATTTGAAGAATCTTGCCTACGTAAACAAGCTCGATGTTTGGGTTCCGCATAACAAAGGAAATTCACCTAACTAAGCTGCAACGGATTAAAAACGATCCTTTTTTGAAGCGGATCATTACTGGTGACGAAAAGTGGGTTGTTTACAATAATGTCCAACGAAAAAGATAATGGAGCAAGAAAGATGAGCCAGCCCAAGCCACATCAAAGGCCGATATCCATCAGAGGAAAGTTATGCTGTCTGCTTGGTGGAATTGGAAGGGTGTAGTGCACATTGAGCTGCTGGGACGGAATGAAACCATCAATTCAGATGTGTACTGTCGCCAGCTATCCAATTTGGCGGAAAAAATTAAAGAAAAGGAGCTGGCACTAGCTAATCGCAAGGGTATAGACTTTCACCATGACAACGCTAGGCCCCACACATCTTTGATGCTCGGCAAAAATTAACGGAGCTGAATTGGTAAGTGCTACCACATCCACCTTATATCCGGACTTAGCACCTTCAGATTACCATTTGTTTCGCTCTCTTCAAAACTTCTTTGAATGGTAAAAACTTTAGTCGAAAACCACTTGTCTCGATTCTTTGCTGGAAAAGACCAAAAGTTTTTCGAGCGCGGAATTATGCAGCTGCCCGAGGAGATGAATGATTAATGGTCGAACAAACGCCGCCTTATATTGATTAATTTTTAAGTCCTGATATAAATAAATCATCTTTGAAAATATTGAAAAAAAAAACGACATGACTTTCTTGCCAACCCAATACATTGTTCATTTCTGTTGGTTTTGCTCCACATATATAACACGTTGCCGAGGATGATTCACTGATTGCGTTGCACCTTTCATCTACCATAGTAAGATGCAAGCTATGCGTAATATAAATGTTTTTATTAGAGACGATAAATTCTTTTGGCTTTAATTGTTTTAATTTTGCTTCAAAATAATTCAACTACGTCTTTTGACACCTTAGCGGTCTCTGTCTTAAATTGAAATCTGATTGGTCGACAGTAACGGGTCGATGATGGCTAGGGTTTTCAAATTATTGTATTATCTATTTAGAAACCAGATGGAGGTACGTAGAAGGTTACAAATAAGCTTCTGTCGTCCGAATCACCGTTTGAAAACTTTTGCTTATACTCGCTATGCCCCGTACTTCCATCAAAGCCCCAGTTTCCAATTAAAGTTAAATTCTTAACTATATTTTCAGGAATAGTTTCAATCATGTTGGTTTGAAGCTCTATTATACTAGATGCCGTATTGTCTAGAAAGCTCTGTAATTCGACTTCCGCAAGAGAATTGCCTATATAAATTCCATCAGGGTACCTTGTTTTTTTTTAACTTAGTACTCTTTGATAACTGGGAAAAAATGCAAAGGATATTTTACTATTTACAAAGTTTCTTATCAGCAAATATTGGTGTTTTGTTATGGAGGTCTCCATTAAAAGTGAAATAACTTCCATGGGATCTGCTGGCAAGAAATTTTGATGTGCTCCTCAAGCCGTAGAGGCGGCAACTTGAACTGTCATTCGATCAGCTGACCTACACGTCGTCACTTTATTTCTCTTTGAAGCCTTCTCCAAAATAGGTTAGGACGGCCCCGATTAGTACTTTCCTCTATTTGATTTGATTTGCAATCTCAGCGTTTTATTGAAATTGATTCTTTTTTATTAAGCCATCCAGATTTATTTGAATACATTGAACATTTTTTGCGTTTGTAATTTTTCAAAAAAGTGCAATGTTTTGCAGAGGTTCTCCATTTTTTTTTGAAACTTTGCTCCACTTTTTTGAAAATAATACATGCATTGTTTTCAATGTTCGCTTGCATATCAAAATCAATTTTACTTTAATTTTTCAGCGTTGGTTCCATTTTCCGTGCACCACAAATTAAAAATATATTGACGTGGAAACACACACTTTTGCGATGCACCTACCAAAATCAAATATGATTCAAAGGGAAAAATAAACAAAATTTTAATAAGAATTTATAAATTAATAGTTTGCAAAAACACAAACCACGAAAGACGAAGACAAAGCAACACCGAAGAGTCACCTTTGACTGCTTTGATATTTTTACTAGTAAACACACATCTGCAAGTTTCTGCATCTAAATTTAAAAACATTTAACACCTTAAAAGTAAGACAAACACAATGACGTACAAATTATTCGTCGCTTAGTGAATTTTAGAAAAAACAAGAGAACGCTATAGTCGGGTGCCCCGACAATCAGATACCCGTTACTCAGGTAAAGGGAGTGCAAGGGAGATGGAGATAGAAACTTTGAACACGCATAACTTTTTAACGAATGGGTGGTTGAAAAATTTCTTCTACATTTCGATAGGTATTGATAAACACAATAAAACTGCATTTTTACTTTTCCGAAATATTGAAATTTTTAAAATCGTATAAGCGATTGTGGGCGTTAGAGGGGGCGTGGCACCCTTTTGAAACAAACTTGCGCTGTGTAGGAACTCCAAGAATCTTCATGCCAAATACCAATCTTCTAGCTTTTATAGTTTCCGAGATCTCAGCGTTCATACGGACAGACAGACAGACAGACGAACGGAAGCGGACATGGCTAGATCGACTCGGCTAAGTGATCCTGATCAAGAATATATATACTTTATGGGGTCGAGGGAAACGCCTTCCTTCTCCCTGTTACATACTTTTGCACGAATACAATTTACCCTTCTATAAGTATCGGGTATAAAAATACTTGATGAAAAAGCCCATATCAAAACTGACTCTGGAAGAGGCAAATCGAAGTACAACAAGTTTGGTATTCAACGCTCTAGACGCGCCGTCAGTAGAATTAACCGACAAAAGTACAAGTTTTGGGATTAAAAAATCCTGAACACGCCGACGTTGAATTATCCGTCTTTAATAGTAATTTGGGATACAAAAATCCTGAACACGCCGACGTTGAATTATCCATCTTTCATAATAGTTTGGGATACAAAAATCCTGAACACGCCGACGTTAATTATCCGTCTTTAATAATAGTCTGGGATACAAAAATCCTGAACACGCCGACGTTGAATTATCCGTCACTGACAATTTAAACAATCTCAATTGTGAAATCAGCAAAAACAGTTCTGATATGAGATACCGAATATTAAAGAAAGTTGAAACTGAGCATTCGAAAATCAACATGAAATCCCATTTGTACAGATAAAAAGGGGAAATCACTTTGGATTCACGACAGACCTATATACGGAAAGCAATCTCCGTACTCGTTGTCAGTCGCCGATTACGTTAATAACGAAATCAGTAGAATGCTTAAGAAGGAATCGACCTAGTCGGAGTCCTTACAATTCTGCAGTGTTGGTGGTACCAAAGAAAGGCCAAAACGAGGACGGAAGTCCTAAATTAAGACTAGTTATTGACTATAAAAAGTTGAACGAAAGTACCATACCCGACAGATATCCCATGCAAAACCCGTCGGTAATTCTAGCTAATTTGGGAAAGGCTAGATATTTTTCAACCATAGACTTAGAATCAGGGTTTCATCAGATTCTAATGAAAGAATCAGATGTGGGAAAGACTTCATTCTCAATAAATAACGGGAAGTATGAATTCTTAAGGATGACATTTGGATTGACCAATGCACCAAAAATCTTCCAAAGAGCATTGGACGACATTCTAAGGGAAGAAGTAGGTAAAACATGCCATGTTTATATGGACGACATAATTATTTTCTCTAATACACTTGAACAACATTATGTCGATTTAACTAAAATAATTGATATATTATTTAAAGCTAATATGAAGATATATTTGGAGAAATCAAAGTTTTTTAAACACGAAACCAGTTTTCTAGGATACATTGTATCCTATAACGTCATCAAGACGGATCCGGAAAAAATTGACACCATTATTAAATATCCGCCTCCAAAAAATATTCGGGAACTAAGAAGTTTCCTCGGCCTTATCGGTTTTTATAGAAAATTTGTTCCGAATTATGCCTTCAAGGCTAAACCACTAACTAAATACTTAGGAGGACATCATGGTAAAATCTCGAAAAGAATGTCAACAAAAACGTTAATTCAGCTGGATGACCCAGCTATTAAAGCTTTTAACGAGCTAAAAGAAAGTCTCATTGCTCAAATAGAACTGGTTCAACCAGACTATAGTAAAAAATTTACATTAACCACAGATGCTTCGGACGTCGCTATTGGCGCGGTATTATCCCAAGAAGGTAAACCAATAACATTTATTTCAAAAACCCTGTCTAAAACTGAACAAGTCTATGCAACTAACAAAAAGGAACTATTGGCAATAGTGTGGGCTTTGAAAAATTTGAGAAATTACCTATACGGAGTGATTGGAATTGAAATTCAAACCGATCATCAACCATTATCCTTTGCAATTTCGGATAAAAATCCAAATATAGAAATGAAACGCTGGTATTCATTTATAGAAAGTTTCACTCCAAAGGTCATATATAAACCAGGCGCAACTAACGTAGTTGCCGACGCATTATCACGAATACAGATTAACAATTTGTCCGATAGCGATCAGTCGGAACCATCCGAGTCCGATCAAAATACTTTGCACTCAGCAGAAAGTAGTTTCGAAAATGTAATTGAAGAAACAAAAAAACCCTTAAACCAGTTTATGATTCAATTATTAATAACAAAGGCTAGGTTCACAGTTCTTGAATCTGTTAACGTATTTAATAATACCAGACATATAGTCGAGTATGACACTCCGGAAAATTTGATTTCAATTCTAAGAGAATATTTACAACCAAATGTCACCGTCGGTATACATTGTACACTTGAAGACTTTTATATAATTCAAAAACCTTTAAAAGAAATCTTCGTTAATAAATTCCTTTACACAAGGACATTTCTTCAAGATGAAGAAAACAATGAAGACAAGGCTATTATAATAGAAGAAACACACAGTAGAGCTCACCGAGGACTAGACGAAAACTACAAACAAATATGTAGATTGTATTACTGGCCCAAGTTATTTTCAAAATTAAAAGAATATATTAAAAACTGTAATATATACGCTTATATACGATTTTAAAAATTTCAATATTTCGGAAAAGTAAAAATGCAGTTTTATTGTGTTTATCAATACCTATCGAAATGTAGAAGAAATTTTTCAAATCGGACCATTCGTTAAAAAGTTATTCGTGTTCAAAGTTTCTATCTCCATCTCCCTCGCACTCCCTTTACCTGAGTAACGGGTATCTGATTGTCGGGGCACCCGACTATAGCGTTCTCTCTTGTTATAACTTGTATTGACGCCTATTCAAAATTTCTAGTAGTTAAAGAAATCCAAATAAATTAAATATTGAAAATAAAGTAATGGAACTACTTCAACAATTCCCTCTAGCCAAGGTAATAATGACCGATAATGAACCGAGCTTTACTTCTGCGCAATTTAAATCCTTTGCACAAAGGAACGGTTTAACTTTACATTACGCAGACCCAAGACACAGTACCTCAAACGGTCAAGAGCACATTCGACATTAACAGAATTAGCCCGCTGCCTTAAAGATCAATTTAATTTAACCGACTATACCGAAATTGTAATACGAGCCGCGCAAGAATATAATAAAACCATTCATTCAACAACCAACCAAAAACCCTTTGACATACTTTATAATAAAATTGAGCATTGTTATTGTTAAAAACTACACAAGAGAAAATGTTAGAGGGACATAACAAGGACAGAAAGGAGAAAGACTATCTTGTAGGGGAAGTTATTTTTGAAAAGAAGCATGGGGAAAGAAACAAGCTTAATTCTCGATATAAAAGACAAGTAGTTAAGGAAAATCTACCCAATAAGGTTATTATAAATAATAGGAACCGTACTATTCATAAAGACAACATCAAATTTTAAACACAATTTGTTTTAAATTACAGAAAATGAATTCAAAAATATACGTATTGTTGATGATAGTCGCCACCAATTCCGAAATAATGGACTATACGAACCATGATTTTTTTATTTACAAGGATACTAAAGACGTTCTAATTTATGAATCTTACGCTGACCTATTCCATATAACTAATCTAAGTCTATATAAAAACATAATTCAACTCGAATCAACTCACTTAAATATAAGCAATCAGAATTCACAGTGGGAAATTTCCTATGACTTAGACATTATTAAAATTCTTATCTCGCAAATTACACCCAATAGAGCTAAAAGGGGAATCAACGAATTAGGTACACTTTGGAAATGGATAGCAGGAACACCAGATCATGATGATTTCATAGCAGTTCGTAATAAAATTAATGATTTAATCCGTAATAATAACGATCAATTTGTAATTAATTCAAAATTATTCAAAGAAATAAAAACCCTAACTGAAAATCTTCAATCAGTATTTTCAAACCAAGAATTCCCGCTTAGAAAACACCGCCTTCGTCTGCTAACTTACGATCTTATGAATTTAATGGATACAATAACATTAGCAAAAATAGATGTTTTCAACACTAAAATTCTAAACACTGAAGACATCCAGGAAATTTTTAAACACGAACAAAAACCTGTAGTAATTACAGACATATTAGATATTTCTAAATTTAAAATCGCCATACACCAAGAGTTAATTATAATATATATAAAATACCCCATTATTACGAACCGTTGCGAAGTGTATAACGCACGATCCATCTCACACCATGATGGAAAACTCTTAATTGATAATCAGGTCGCTAAATGTAATCTATGTAATCTCTAATTATAAGACAGAAGTATTTAATAATTATGGCACTTTAAGCCCAGACAACACTTGTTTTACCAGACTACTAAATGGAGAAAAATCTCGGTGTAATAAAATCAGAGAATATAATAAAACAAGAAAGGAAGCTAGCTTCGGCAAGCCGAAGCTTATATACCCTTGCATATCATTCTATTAATTTACAAATCGCAAAAGTGTTAAATTTCCTATTATTTCACATTAATTTTTCGATCGTTTCTATGGCAGCTAAATGATATAGTAGTTCGATCTTTTTAAAATAAAAATCGAAATTCGGAAATATTTAAAAATAGTCATATCCAAGAGTAGAAGAGAATGTAATAAAAATCAACAAAGATATAATTTTTTTCCTATTAATTTCCATTTAATTTTTCGACCGTTCCTATGGCAGCTATATGATATAGTGATCCGATTTTTAAAATATTTAATTCGAAATTCAGAAATATATAAAAAATAATATTCCCAAGATTAGAAGGTAATACTTCAAAAAACACCGAAGCAAGAATTTTTGTAACGTTTTTTTTCCGATCCTTCCTATGGGAGCTATAGGATATAGTTGTCCGATCCGGTCGGTTCCGACTTATATACTACCTGCAATAGTAAGAAGACTTTTTGGGAAAGTTTCATCCCGATAGCTTAAAAACTGAGAGACTAGTTTGCGTAGAAACAGACAGACGGACAGACGGACAGACGGACAGACAGACAGACGGACAGACGGACAGACGGACGGACAGACGGACATGGCTAGATCGACTCGTCTAGTGATGCTGATCAAGGATATATATACTTTATGGGGTCGGAAACGTCTCCTTCACTGCGTTGCAAACTTCTGACTGAAATCATAATACCCTCTGCAAGGGTATAATTAGTATCATTTACAGTATTATGACCATTAATAAAAATGGCTCCTTCTTGGATTACAACAATTTTTTTTATTATATTCTCTGATTTTATTACACCGAGATTTTTCTCCATTTAGTAGTCTGGTAAAACAAGTGTTGTCTGGGCTTAAAGTGCCATAATTATTAAATACTTCTGTCTTATAATTAGAGATTACATAGATTACATTTAGCGACCTGATTATCAATTAAGAGTTTTCCATCATGGTGTGAGATGGATCGTGCGTTATACACTTCGCAACGGTTCGTAATAATGGGGTATTTTATATATATTATAATTAACTCTTGGTGTATGGCGATTTTAAATTTAGAAATATCTAATATGTCTGTAATTACTACAGGTTTTTGTTCGTGTTTAAAAATTTCCTGGATGTCTTCAGTGTTTAGAATTTTAGTGTTGAAAACATCTATTTTTGCTAATGTTATTGTATCCATTAAATTCATAAGATCGTAAGTTAGCAGACGAAGGAGGTGTTTTCTAAGCGGGAATTCTTGGTTTGAAAATACTGATTGAAGATTTTCAGTTAGGGTTTTTATTGCTTTGAATAATTTTGAATTAATTACAAATTGATCGTTATTATTACGGATTAAATCATTAATTTTATTACGAACTGCTATGAAAGCATCATGATCTGGTGTTCCTGCTATCCATTTCCAAAGTGTACCTAATTCGTTGATTCCCCTTTTAGCCCTATTGGGTGTAATTTGCGAGATAAGAATTTTAATAATGTCTAAGTCATAGGAAATTTCCCAATGTAAATTCTGATTGCTTATATTTAAGTGAGTTGATTCGAGTTGAATTATGTTTTTATATAGACTTAGATTAGTTATATGGAATAGGTCAGCGTAAGATTTATAAATTAGAACGTCTTTAGTATCGTATAGTATAGTACAGTCCATTATTTCGGAATTGGTGGCGACTATCATCAACAATACGTATATTTTTGAATTCATTTTCTGTAATTTACAACAAATTGTGTTTAAAATTTGATGTTGTCTTTATGAATAGTACGGTTCCTATTATTTATAATAACCTTATTGGGTAGATTTTCCTTAACTACTTGTCTTTTATATCGAGAATTAAGCTTGTTTCTTTCCCCATGCATCTTTTCAAAAATAACTTCCCCTACGAGATAGTCCTTCTCCTTTCTGTCCTTGTTATGTCCCTCTAACATTTTCTCTTGTGTAGTTTTTAACAATAGAGGAATAGTATCGTGCTCAATTTTATTATAAAGTATGTCAAAGTGTTTTTGGTTGGTTGTTGAATGAATGGTTTTATTATATTCTTGCGCGGCTCGTATTACAATTTCGGTACAGTCGGTTAAATTAAATTGCTCTTTAAGGCAGCGGGCTAATTCTGTTAATGTCGAATATGCCCTTTCGACTTGACCGTTTGAGGTACTGTGTCTTGGGTCTGCGTAATGTAAAGTTAAACTGTTCCTTTGTGCAAAGGATTTAAATTGCGCAGAAGTAAAGCTCGGTTCATTATCGGTCATTATTACCTTGGCTAGAGGGAGTTGTTGAAGTAGTTCCATAACTTTATTTTCAATATTTAATTTATTTTAGGATTTCTTTAACTACTAGAAATTTTGAATAGGCGTCAATACAAGTTATAAAAATGAGACTTTGCGCATAATATATATCGATATGTAAATTTTCGCCCTCTTTAGATGGAATTGGGGCTTCACCAATAGGAATTTTAATTGGGTGTCCATTATATTTGTTTTCATTGCAAATATTACAGTTTTTAATATATTCTTTTAGTTTTGAAAATAACTTGGGCCAGTAATACAATCTACATATTTGTTTGTAGTTTTCGTCTAGTCCTCGGTGAGCTCTACTGTGTGTTTATTCTATTATAATAGCCTTGTCTTCATTGTTTTCTACATCTTGAAGAAATGTCCTTGTGTAAAGGAATTTATTAACGAAGTTTTCTTTTAAAGGTTTTTGAATTATATAAAAGTCTTCAAGTGTACAATGTATACCGACGGTGACATTTGGTTGTAAATATTCTCTTAGAATTGAATCCAAATTTTCCGGAGTGTCATACTCGACTATATGTCTGGTATTATTAAATACGTTAACAGATTCAAGAACTGTGAACCTAGCCTTTGTTATTAAAATTTGAATCATAAACTGGTTTAAGGGTTTTTTTGTTTCTTCAATTACATTTTCGAAACTACTATTTTGATCGGACTCGGATGGTTCCGACTGATCGCTATCGGACAAATTGTTAATCTGTGTTCGTGATAATGCGTCGGCAACTACGTTAGTTGCGCCTGGTTTATATATGACCTTTGGAGTGAAACTTTCTATAAATGAATACCAGCGTTTCATTTCTATATTTGGATTTTTATCCGAAAGGATAATGGTTGATGATCGGTTTGAATTTCAATTCCAATCACTTCGTATAGGTAATTTCTCAAATTTTTCAAAGCCCACACTATTGCCAATAGTTCCTTTTTGATAGTTGCATAGACTGGTTCAGTTTTAGACAGGGTTTTTGAAATAAATGTTATTGGTTTACCTTCTTGGGATAATACCGCGATAATAGCGACGTCCGAAGCATCTGTGGTTAATGCAAATTTTTTACTATAGTCTGGTTGAACCAGTTCTAATTGAGCAATGAGACTTTCTTTTAGCTCGTTAAAAGCTTTAATAGCTGGGTCATCCAGCTGAATTAACGTTTTTGTTGACATTCTTTTCGAGATTTTACCATGATGTCCTCCTAAGTATTTAGTTAGTGGTTTAGCCTTGAAGGCATAATTCGGAACAAATTTTCTATAAAAACCGATAAGGCCGAGGAAACTTCTTAGTTCCCGAATATTTTTTGGAGGCGGGTATTTAATAATGGTGTCAATTTTTTCCGGATCCGTCTTGATGACGTTATAGGATACAATGTATCCTAGAAAACTGGTTTCGTGTTTAAAAAACTTTGATTTCTCCAAATATATCTTCATATTAGCTTTAAATAATATATCAATTATTTTAGTTAAATCGACATAATGTTGTTCAAGTGTATTAGAGAAAATAATTATGTCGTCCATATAAACATGGCATGTTTTACCTACTTCTTCCCTTAGAATGTCGTCCAATGCTCTTTGGAAGATTTTTGGTGCATTGGTCAATCCAAATGGCATCCTTAAGAATTCATACTTCCCGTTATTTATTGAGAAAGAAGTCTTTCCCACATCTGATTCTTTCATTAGAATCTGATGAAACCCTGATTCTAAGTCTATGGTTGAAAAATATCTAGCCTTTCCCAAATTAGCTAGAATTACCGACGGGTCTTGCATGGGATATCTGTCGGGTATGGTACTTTCGTTCAACTTTTTATAGTCAATAACTAGTCTTAATTTAGGACTTCCGTCCTCGTTTTGGCCTTTCTTTGGTACCACCAACACTGGAGAATTGTAAGGACTCCGACTAGGTCGTATTATTCCTTCTTTAAGCATTCTACTGATTTCGTTATTAACGTAATCGGCGACTGACAACGAGTACGGAGATTGCTTTCCGTATATAGGTCTGTCGTGAACTAAAGTGATTTCCCCTTTTATATCTGTACAAAATGGGATTTGCATGTTGATTTTCGAATGCTCAGTTTCAACTTTCTTTAATATTCGGTATCTCATATCAGAACTGTTTTTCCTGATTTCACAATTGAGATTGTTTAAATTGTCAGTGACGGATAATTCAACGTCGGCGTGTTCAGGATTTTTGTATCCCAGACTATTATTAAAGACGGATAATTCAACGTCGGCGTGTTCAGGATTTTTGTATCCCAAACTATTATTAAAGACGGATAATTCAACGTCGGCGTGTTCAGGATTTTTGTATCCCAAATTACTATTAAAGACGGATAATTCAACGTCGGCGTGTTCAGGATTTTTTAATCCCAAACTTGTACTTTTGTCGGTTAATTCTACGACGGCGCGTTCAGGATGTTTGAATACCAAACTTGTTGTACTTTGATTTGCCTCTTCAGAGTCAGTTTTGATATGGGCTTTTTCATCAAAGTATTTTTATACCCGTTACTCGTAGAGTAAAAGGGTATATTGTATTCGTGCAAAAGTATGTAACAGGGAGAAGGAAGCGTTTCCGACCCCATAAAGTATATATATTCTTGATCAGGATCACTAGCCGAGTCGATCTAGCCATGTCCGTCTGTCCGTCTGTCTGTCTGTCTGTCTGTCTGTCCGTATGAACGCTGAGATCTCGGAAACTATAAAAGCTAGAAGATTGGTATTTGGCATGAAGATTCTTGGAGTTCCTACACAGCGCAAGTTTGTTTCAAAAGGGTGCCACGCCCCCTCTAACGCCCACAATCGCTTATATACGATTTTAAAAATTTCAATATTTCGGAAAAGTAAAAATGCAGTTTTATTGTGTTTATCAATACCTATCGAAATGTAGAAGAAATTTTTCAAATCGGACCATTCGTTAAAAAGTTATGCGTGTTCAAAGTTTCTATCTCCATCTCCCTTGCACTCCCTTTACCTGAGTAACGGGTATCTGATTGTCGGGGCACCCGACTATAGCGTTCTCTCTTGTTTTTTCTAAAATTCACTAAGCGACTTAATAATTTGTACGTCATTGTGTTTGTCTTACTTTTAAGGTGTTAAATGTTTTTAAATTAGATGCAGAAACTTGCAGATGTGTGTTTACTAGTAAAAATATCAAAGCAGTCAAAGGTGACTCTTCGGTGTTGCTTTGTCTTCGTCTTTCGTGGTTTGTGTTTTTGCAAAACTATTAATTTATAAATTCTTATTAAAATTTTGTTTATTTTTCCCTTTGGAATCATATTTGATTTTGGTAGGTGCATCGCAAAAGTGTGTGTTTCCACGTCAATATATTTTTAATTTGTGGTGCACGGAAAATGGAACCAACGCTGAAAAATTAAAGAAATTGATTTCCGATATGCAAGCGAACATTAAAAACAACGGCTACATTATTTCAAAGTTGAGCAAAGTTTCAAAAAAAATGGAGAACCTCTGCAAAACATTGCACTTTTTTGAAAAATTACAAACGCAAAAAATGTTCAGTTATTCAAAATAAATCTGGATGGCTTAATAAAAAAGAATCAATTTCAATAAAACGCCGAGATTGCAAATCAAATCAAATAGAGGAAAGTACTAATCGGGGCCGTCCTAAACTTTATTTTGAGAAGGCTTCAAAGAGAACAAAGCGACGACGTGTAGGTCAGCTGATCGAAATAGACGAGTCCGCTGTTTCTGCTCTACGCAATGATAACAAATATCAAAATTTCTTGCCAGCAGATCCCATGGAAGTTATTTCACTTTTAATGGAGACCTCCATAACAAAACACCAATATTTGCTGATAAGAAACTTTGTAAATAGTAAAATATCCTTTGCATTTTTTCCCAGTTATCAAAGAGTACTAAGTTAAAAAAAAACAAGGTACCCTGATGGAATTTATATAGGCAATTCTCTTGCGGAAGTCGAATTACAGAGCTTTCTAGACAATACGGCATCTAGTATAATAGAGCTTCAAACCAACATGATTGAAACTATTCCTGAAAATATAGTTAAGAATTTAACTTTAATTGGAAACTGGGGCTTTGATGGAAGTACGGGGCATAGCGAGTATAAGCAAAAGTTTTCAAACGGTGATTCGGACGACAGAAGCTTATTTGTAACCTTCTACGTACCCCTCCATCTGGTTTCTCAAATAGATAATACAATAATTTGGAAAACCCCCAGGCCATCATCGACCCGTTACTGTCGACCAATCAGATTTCAATTTAAGACAGAGACCGCTAAGGTGTCAAAAGACGAAGCTGAATATTTTGAAGCAAAAATTAAACAATTAAAGCCAAAAGAATTTATCGTCTCTAATAAAAACATTTATATTACGCATAGCTTGCATCTTACTATGGTAGATGGAAAGGTGCGCAACGCAATCAGTGAATCATCCTCGGCAACGTGTTATATATGTGGAGCAAAACCAACAGAAATGAACAATGTATTGGGTTGGCAAGAAAGTCATGTCGTTTTTTTTTCAATATTTTCAAAGATGATTTATTTATATCAGGACTTAAAATTAATCAATTATGTGTTGGCCGTTTTGTTCGACCATTAATGACCATCTCTCGGGCAGCTGCATAATTCCGCGCTCGAAGAACTTTTGGTCTTTTCCAGCAAAGAATCGAGACAAGTGGTTTTCGACTCAAAGTTTTTACCATTCAAAGAGTTTTGAAGAGAGCGAAACAAATGGTAATCTGAAGGTGCTAAGTCCGGACTATAAGGTGGATGTGGTAGCACTTACCAATTCAGCTCCGTTAATTTTTGCCGAGTGACCAAAGATGTGTGGGGCCTAGCGTTGTCATGGTGAAAGTCTATACCCTTGCGATTAGCTAGTGCCAGCTCCTTTTCTTTAATTTTTTCCGCCAAATTGGATAGCTGGCGACAGTACACATCTGAATTGATGGTTTCATTCCGTCCCAGCAGCTCAATGTGCACTACACCCTTCCAATTCCACCAAGCAGACAGCATAACTTTCCTCTGATGGATATCGGCCTTTGATGTGGCTTGGGCTGGCTCATCTTTCTTGCTCCATTATCTTTTTCGTTGGACATTATTGTAAACAACCCACTTTTCGTCACCAGTAATGATCCGCTTCAAAAAAGGATCGTTTTTAATCCGTTGCAGCTTAGTTAGGTGAATTTCCTTTAAGTTATGCGGAACCCAAACATCGAGCTTGTTTACGTAGGCAAGATTCTTCAAATGGTTTTCAACCGTTGTATGCGACACACTGAGCTTCTCTGACATCTCCCGCGTTGAATAACGCCGGTTTTCATCCAGCAAAGCCTGAATTTGTTCGTCAAAAACGGCCGATGGTCGACCAGAACGTGGGGCGTCTTTAACTCCAAAATCTCCAAGCCTGAATTTGGCAAACCAGCGCTGACATTGGCGATCACTCATGGCATCTTTACCATACACTTCGCACAATTTTTCGCGAGCTTCGACCGCTTTTTTTTCTTTTCGGAAATAAAAAAGCAAAATATGCCGAAAATGCTCACTTTGATCCTCCATGTTTAATTTGCTATAGCTTCCACAAATGTTATCGAATAATTACCAAATTTTCATCGATAATACCTAAGACAATAAGCTTTAAAACGATACTAAAAAGTGTGACCCTGGTGCTCCATTAGTCGTAAATAAATTAGATTAAAAACGATTACTAAAAAAAAAGACATTACTTTCTTGCCCACCCAATACAAAAATGTTTGAGTAAAGAAGTTCACACAAGATTTTGAAAAATTTGTCTTATCTCCACTACATTCATATATACGCTTCTTTGAATACTTTTTACACATTTCATATAAACTAGAGGTCAAAATGTGGCAAGTGCGAGATGAGGAAAAAAAGATTCAAGTATTAAACAGAAAGAAACACATTCAGGAGCAATTTCGCGAAAAAATGGGAATACTAGTGGACAAACCTAGAGATGGAGGAAGAGGATCGTCAAACGACGGAAATATCGCAAGAAAATTCTTTTCTAATGCAGCTTTTAGCTCCGAAATAACAGGAATCGATGCATCTTTGATTCACAGATGTGCATCATTATTGCATGCCATGGCATCGGGATACAAAATTAATGTGGAGAAGTTTCAAAATTACGCGCTGGATACAGCTAAACATCTAATAGATGCATATCCATGGTACTATTTACCGGCTACCGTCCATAAAGTATTGCTTCATGGGTCAGCTGTAATAGAGCATGCTTTAGTATCGATTGGAGAGCTTTCGTAGGAAACTGCTGAGTCCAATAACAAGGAAATAAAAAAATGTAGACTTCAGCACAGTCGGAAAGTGTCCCGTACTTTAACAAACACAGATGTCATGAACAACCTGTTATTGCGTTCAGATCCATTTTTAACAGGACAGAGACAACATCCAAAAAAAGATAAGTCGAGTCTGCTTACATCTGTGTATGAATTACGTGATGATACTTTATAATTTTTGTTTCTTTAATATTTTGTTTGTTGATTTTGTTTTTAGTTATTTGATAATATGTATGAATATGAAAAATATCTCCCATTCTTCCTTAATTTGTTACTTTTATGTACATAAATAATAAAATCTTAACATGAAACAAATATTTTTTTAATTTTGGGCCAACAGATCCAAATAAGAAACCTGACCTGATTGATTTTGCTATCACAAGAAGAGTGCCGCAGGCTCATGTTCGTGAGGAGCACTTATCAGATCTATCATCAGATCATTCGCCCATCTTGCTTCACCTCTACGACCATCCTCAGGTTAAAGAACGCCCACATTCTCTAACTACTGGTAAGACAGACTGGCTCAAATACAGAAAGTATGTAAGTACCCATATTAATGACTGCCCAAACATTTCCTGTGAAGAAGACCTCGACAATTCAGTTGAAGCGTTAGTGAATGTTATTACACTGGCTGCACAACATTCCACGCAACCTATAACATCTAATAAACCATTTAACAGCAGACGTCCTTCTAGGCACATCGAAGAACTGCTATACAATAAGAGAAGACTTCGTCGAGAGTGGCAAGCCCATAGATCCCCAGCCTCCAAGGAGCGCCTAAAAATAGCCAACTGCATACTCCGCAAAGCATTAGAAGCTGAGAAAAATAGAGATGAACTATCCTTTATGAAGCAACTCTCACCAAATAGCATGTAGGGCGCTTGTCGGGTATTTGATAGTCGGGGCACCCGACTTTAGCGTTCTCTCTTGCTTTTCTATGTAAACTTTTAATATTAGTCACCATAAATACTTTTATATTTCATTTAGTTTTACTCCCATAAATACAAAGATACTTTTATCATCAGCAACACATACACCAATCATATATATTTTTTTTTCAACATTATGCGCACATACACGAAACCTTTTTACAATAAATTTATAATGTGAATCGAACTTCATAATGTCTTGGTAGAATCCAATTAAAAGGGGGAGCTGGTAAACATGGAAGATCGTATGGGGATCGTATTGCGCGGCCTGCGACGATCCATTTGGCCCGATCGTGTTTCGATCATGCGAAAACTGCAACGCTGAGTGACTTCCAGAAGTGACTTGTAGAAGTGCCGCCAAAGTGACACATTACTTCCCAACGAAAGTCACTTCGCCGATCCGAATGCGGTATAGAGGACGATCGTTTTCATCTTCTAGAAGTCGCTATATAGTGCCTTCCGCTATAGAAAATGCTTGCATGAGTGTGCGGCATGTGCAGAGCAGACCGCTGAATTAAAGTGTGATTAGACTATTAGAATCATCTTCGAATATTCTAAAATTATGCCGAGCGAGTTACAGTCCTGTGACGGAGGGAGTAGAGGAGGTCTCACATGACTATAGAAAATGCTGGAAGGAAGCTTGCAAAACAAACGACTGTATTGCTTGGAGTACCAAATAAGAATGCATGTTTATTATAAAGAAGTGTGTACGAGTATATGTACGAGTTTTTTTTGTATAGTCCTTTATTTGAATTAAATTAAAAGTATTTAACAATAATACTTCGGGTAGTATAGGAGGCTCGGTCGCATGGGACTGCCGCAAAGCATTGGTTCGCGCGACTTACACCGGCTACTCCACCCTCCCGTTCCTCATTCTCTCCAGACGTCTTAGCGTCTTCATGATTTTGGCAGCGAATTCTGCCGTTGCGTCCCGAAAGTTCTGGCTGACCAGCATGGTCGGAACCAGTGTTTCCACTCGAATAGGACGAGCTCATCCTCATTGACGCCGCTGACACACTCCGGGCAGCCGTTTGCCGAATCGACCGTCCTAAAGCTACCTTCAGGGCGCACAGGCGATAGGTGGATATGGCTCCGCTCATGTAGCTCTTAAGCTCTGTAGCGTCTGCCTACACCGCGACTGCGTATAGCAGCTGGGACGTCACGACGCTCGCAAGCAGCTTCCTTCTCCCTTGCTTCGGTCCTCTGGTGTTAAGGAGAATCCTGGACAGGGCTCTGGCAGTCGCGTTCTCCTTCTCGTGTGCGTACTCCAGGTGCTGCTTGAAGCAGAGCCTGGTGTCCAGTATGACACCCAGGTATCTGATTGCCCTTTGAGAAGTTATTTCGCTTCCGCCAACCAGTATCTTGGCCGATTCCACCTATTTCCAGCTTGAGATCAGGACGGCTTCCGTCTTCTGCGAGGCCAGATCCAGGCCAGCCACTGTGTTGGCCGCCGTTTCTGCATTGCAGATCTCTTTTGCCACCACTACCAGCGCGACGTCGTCGTCGAAACCAACGATTGTGGTGTTCTCTGGTAGGGACAGGTTTAGCACACCGTTATGCATGTTGTTCCACAGCAGTGAGCCTTGAGGGACTCCGGCGGTGACCTCGTGAGACCTGATGCCTTCGGAGGTGTCCAGAAAGAGGACCCTGTTGCCGAAGTAATTGTGAACTATGTTCAGCAGATATTCTAGAACGTGGAACGCTTCCAGTGCCTCCAACGTCCGCCCCCATTCCGCCGAGTTGAAGGCGTTGCGGATGTCCAGCGTTACCACTAGGCAGTACTGCTTCGTACCTCCTTTCCACCTAGTACCCTCGATGGCTTTCTCGGCAAGGCTTGTCACTTTTGTGATCGCATCCAGGGTCGACCTCTTTTCCTGAAGCCAAACTGATTTGGGGACAGTCCACCTGCGTGCTCTATTGCTGCCTCCAGCCTGGTAACGATCACCCCTTTCGAATACCTTTCCTATCGTACCCAATAGGCAAATCGGCCTGAAGGAGGAGGGATCCCCTGATAATTTGCCGGGCTTGGCGAGGAGCAACAGTTTTTGCCGCTTCCAGCGCTCGAGGAAGGTACCTTCACTCAGGCATTGGTTGAAGAGCGCTGCAATCTTCTCGGGGTGCAGATCTAGCAGAAGCTTGATTGCTCCGCTGGGGACCATCTCCGGGCCGGGTGCCTTTTCGTTGCGTCGAGGCTCGAAGAGTGGCGGGCTCTTCTCCTCTCTGATTGAGACCTGGATGGCTTCGTGGTCGCTTCCCGTGTCGATGTCGCTGATCCTCCATCGTACCTGGCGTGCAAGGGAGCTGCTCGCGTACGTGAGGTCGATTATCGACCTCGCTCCAACCCGGTTGAATGTTTGCTGTGTACCCTCGTTCAGCAAAATTATGTCGAGCGCGGCAAAGGCCGTTCGTCCTCTGGCGTTTGTCGTTGGCGAGCCCCAATCCTGGGCCCAGGCGTTGAAGTCGCTGCCAACCACTACGTTGCTGCGACCACGAAAGTCGCTGCTAAGCACGTCCATGGTTTTGGTGAATTTCTCAAGGCTTGGGGTCAGGTGGCAGCTGTTTACCCAGACCCCGTCTATCAGCCCACGTACGGCCTTTTGCAGCCCAGACTTCGCTGAGTCAATTTGCTTCCAAGCCGCACAACCAGATAGCAGCTTTACCTGTGCGGTCTACTATCCACTCCCTGCTGGTTCCTTTCTTGTATGGCTCGCTTAGATCGCCACCTCTGCCCCTGCTTCTCGCACGGTCTGCGTCAGCAAGTCCTGCGCCTTCCTGCAGTGATTCAGGTTGAGTTGAATCAGTTGCATGACGCTTTTGAGGGGGCTGCACCATGGTCCTCGACGGGCAATTCTTTGTTCCAGCCTGGTAACTCGTATCCTTCCTACCAGCCACTGCGCAGACGAAACACGCCGACTTGTTGGACCACTGTGCAGCCTTGTGCCTTGCTCGCCGCATTTGAAGCAGTAGCCGCGTCGGTCGATCCGGCTTTCGCATTTGCTAGCGATGTGCCCTGTCTCCAAACTTCTGTAGCACCGCGGAAGGCCTCCCCGCCCTTTGATCCTGCATATAGTCCAGCCGAATCGGACCTCGCCCCCTCCACCCACTACATTTTGTTAAAACTCGAAAATTAATAGTTGGGAAAGTTAATCCCAGCCGCTATATACATAACCAATACATCAGCCCTCATATACAAGCAGCTGCAGCGGTGAATTTTTTGGTTTTCGCTTTCGCTTGTCTCGCCGCTAGTAACGTTGTTATTGTTATAGGATTTTTGGTGCTGATGATTAGCTGACCGTTAAGTGACGCGCTACCCTGCATTCGGTCGGGTATACTGATTTGTCAGCCATTTGCAAACTCATTATTAATTTGATACTACGTGGCTTGATTAATTTACTTGTACTCGTCCCTTTCATTGTGAATAATTACTGAGAACATTTTTTAGAACATAATAAATTATAGACAAAATTATTATTAACTCTCGTTTGTTTTGTTTCAAAACTTATTTATTATTATCACCGTTCTAATTTGAATTATAAATTTTTATACCCTTGCAGAGGGTATTATGATTTCAGTCAGAAGTTTGCAACGGAGTGAAGGAGACGTTTCCGACCCCATAAAAGTATATATATTCTTGATCAGCATCACTAGACGAGTCCATCTAGCCATGTCCGTCTGTCCGTTCGTCTGTCCGTCTGTCTGTTTCTACGCAAACTAGTCTCTCAGTTTTTGGGCCATCGGGATGAAACTTTCCCAAAAGTCTTCTTACTATTGCAGGAGGTATATAAGTCGGAACCGACCGGATCGACAACCATATCCTATAGCTCCCATAAGAAGGATCGGAAAAAAGCGTTAAAAAGCTTCTATGTTTTTTTCAAATAAAACCTTCTAATCTTTGGAATATTATTTTTTATATATTTCTGAATTTCGAATTAAATATTTAAAAAATCGGATCACTATATCATATAGCTATTATGAAAGGAACGATCGGAAAATTAATGGGAATATAATAGGAAATAAATTATTGCTTCGTTGGTTTTTATTGTATTCTCTTCTACTCTGGGATATGACTCTTTTTAAATATTCGAATTTCGATTCTAATTTTATCAAAATCGAACTACTATATCATGCTGCCATAGGAACGATCGGAAATAAGAGAAATAATAGGAAATTTAACATTTTTGCGATTTGTAAATTAATAGAATGATCTGCAAGGGTATATGTTTTGCCGGCTCAGTTGAAATTTCCTTCTGTTTTTAAATTAAATTAATTCAATTTAGTTAAAATTGTTGGTGGATATATAATTTATCGAGTAATACTGCGTCATGTTCCCCCAGCCCAAACCATTAGACCCAAAAATTTTGGTCAAAAATTGGGTCTGAATCGTGTGTTAGAGGAGGTGTGCACTAAGAAAGGATTTTTTAAAATTCGGCTCCTAAGGACTTATAGGACTCTCGAAAATGCGGAATTGCTTTGATTAAATCATCAACCATTCCCACAGTTTTCAACCAAACAAGTTGATAATATTTTTATTTTAAGCTTTATTTGTGGAAATCTTTGAAAACCCAGAAGATGAGCCTCAACCGACTTCCGGTTGGGGCACTAATTAGAATTTTTCCGCACCGATTATGCGATCGGATCCGTTTTTGGTTTATTGTGGAGCGTGCCATACAATCAGTGAGGCATTTTTATTTTTTTTATGGACCCACGGCTGATTTTATATGATTTTTGTTGTGGACGTTGTTTTTGGTTTTTTGTATGCTTCGGCAGTTCGCAGCACTTACGAACGAATTCCGCACACAGCTCTCAAAAACAACGTCAGCAGAAGCATGAGAGAGTAGGGAGAGAGTCATTTGAAGCAAAGATTTTTTTTTCTGCTTTGGAAAACCTGATCAAAATTTTACTATTTGGATACTAGAACGTATCACCTAATTGACGCAATTCTAAGTCAAAGTGTTTAGCCAACCCGTAAAAAGCATAAGGAATTTTCGTTTAGATTTAAAAAAATTAGATTGGTTTTCAAGGGAAAACTTTCAGTCGTCACATTTGAATGTGGTAAGAAACGCAATGACACACACACACATCGACAAATTGGCATGTACATAAGTATGTAATGATTAAACTAGGATAAAATAACGGATCACCTAATGGATGCAATTCTAAATCAAAATGTGTATGTATCCCGTAAAATGTTAAGGAGTTTTAGTTTTTGGGTTTTACTCGAAATCTGTAAAAAAATTACAGAAACTATTGAGATATACGTATACATACGTACATATGCATTTTTGTACTTTAAAACAATAAAATGCGTGCAATAATATATGCGTAAATAACATTCCAATTTAAGAAAAAGGTAGTGTAACGACCCTGTTTTGGGAGGCGGTATAGCTCGCCGTGGTCAGGGTTCGCAATAGATATTTATATTTCCTCTATAGATCGATTTACCTCCCTTTCCCCAATAATGACCCAGAGGGATAGAGCTATAAAGTAGGCGTGTATTTCGTAGTAGTTGTACAGTGGGGTTTGTCGGGTGATGACGTATACGTGAGTCGATACTGCTTGCTTTGGTGGTTCGGCGCTACGGTAGGGCCGAAGGATGGACTGCTTGCTGTCGGTTTGGCGCTCCGGGAGGGCCGAGTGGTGAACTGCTTCCTGTCGGGATCCGATGCTACGGAAGCGTGAGCATGAACTGCTTGCCGTCGACGCGATGCTACGGAAGCGTGAATGATGAACTGCTTGCCGTCGTGGATCCGATGCTACGAAGTGTGACTGATGAACTGTTTTCCGCCGTGAATCCGGCGCTACAGAAGTGCGAGTGATGAACTGCTTGCTGTCGTGAATCCATACGGAAGCGTGAGCGATGAACTGCTTGCCGTCGTGGATCCGATGCTACGGAAGTATG